>JASSRZ010000042.1:10954200-10967345 GCA_032164315.1 Malacoctenus gilli
GAGTAAAGCGGCGACTGAGGTAACGCAATAACCAATCCAATTGGCAGACAACTAGATTCCAAATCAACCTGACCAAGTCGCAATCAACAAAACAGAGTTGGCAGCTTGAATTTAGTCAAACCAGACGCTGCTGGACTTGATTGACCATCATCACGTTTAGTTTCTAACCTTGTCGTTGACGACGCGGGCGTGAGGCTGGCTCAGTGCGACAACCTCGAGCCTCCTTCAGTGATGAACTCGGATCTTAGACCCGAGGTGGGACAGGAATCCCACGTCAGGGCGAGAAGAGCCGAGTTCCATTCAGGGTTTCTTTTTTTGCGTGCGTGGGCTCCCTCCGAGGCCCCCCCCACCCCCCCACCCTCCAAAGACATCCCCTGCCAGGTTAACCCAGTCTAAATTTACTGCAGGTGTGACTGTGAGTGTCTGCCTCTTGTTGTTAGCCCTGTGATGGACTGTCGACCTCGTCCAAAGGTGCAGCCTCCCCCCCCCCCCACTTCCCCCGGGGGGCAACTGTCCACACGCTGCAACCCTGCTGCTGAGGTGAAGCGCGTATTGAACACAAACTGATGAATGATTAAGCTTGTTCCGATAGCCGTCCAAGCACCGAAAACGTAAAGCTTTGCGTTTTCAAGGGGAATCCTTTCTAGTCGCTTGTTTTTCTCCTCAGAATCCTGTGAAATTGTACAATATCGAGGTCCAAACATCAGAGTGCTGCAGTAAAGCTGATAAAAAATATCTATTTTAACAACGTGCAGCTGTGTTTACTTTCATGCATTGCAGTGTGGCTCTGTACATCTGAGCTGCGGCTGCTTGAGACAAATAAGTCTCACACACGTTGTGTTCCCATGTCTTCAGGGAACAACTGCACTGAATCGCATCCACTCCCTGCAGACCCACGCTCATCCATAAACACGACTCGCCTCTCTGTCGCATCCTGACCTCAACCTGAACCTTCCCCCTCACCTCAAAAGACACATTTACTATAATAAAATTTCAGGGTTTCTTTTCATAGACTTGGGTTTTTTTTCCTTCTTTCTTTCTTTGTCCCCAAGAGAACTTTAAGCCCCAGTGTGTCTAAAAACAGAACCGTGTCCTCACAGACACACGCTCACGCACGCGCTCGCCGCGGCTATCATATCACATCCCATCACGCCGCCGCGGATGACTCAGGTAGCTCAATTAGGTTAACTGAACTGGCTAATCAATTAGGCATGCCTTCATTGTCTGCGGCGCTCTGGGGAGCCTTCGCGCGCAGACGGCGAGCCGTGACCGCGGGCTGAGCGCCGGTGTGTCAGGGGTTAATCTCCTTCTCTTGCCAGGCTCGAGAAACTGGGGCAAGCAGCGGCGCACAATACAAAATTAATACTACGGGCAGCGTTTGTTTTCTTTTCCTTTTTAAATGATTATCTCTCTTGTCGCGTGGTTACAGTGCGATCACACACTGATGCCGCTTCCTCCAAAAATCTGCATCCTGATCGGATCAGGGTGGGTTTTTTTCTCCCGAGTACTTTTGTCTCTGTCTCCCACAATTACTGTTCACACGCAGGTATGGAAGGTATGAAGTGGTTCAGGCAGATGGAGGAACCGCCGCACATGCACTGGATCACCGATCTGGTCGTTTACAGCAAAGCCGCCGGACGTTGTATAGACGGGTCGCGAATGATGGACTGTGAGTAAAAAAATCCAATCTGGGGAGTGGGGTGGGGGGTGGGGGGGATAGTAATATTATGATGCCACCCCAAAAAAAGATTATTCTAAGTCACAACTGAGCAGCAGAGACGCGCTCTAAGTCCGTGAAATGATGGGATGGAAAATAAATTCGCTTCCCGAGAGTAAAAAAAAAAAAAGGACACAGCATGTCCCAGCATTGGACCCTGAAACCAGGCGTGGATTGTCCACATCTAAAGTCTATGACAGAAAATAAAACAATGATTAGAGCGGGTAGTGCGTCTGTGCAAGCCTCCATCCAGGGCGACAGTGCGAGGCTTATGAGGTTGGTTGAGGGCGGTGGACAATACTAGTAGCCTTACCTGGTCAGCCATGGTGGATCTATAAGTCTTTTTTTTTTTTTGTTTAAGGAACAAGTGCCGTGCGAGTCATTCAAGTCATCTGTGCTGGCCGCGGATCGCCTTCACCACGGCGGCAACGCGCGGCGCACAAAGGGGACGCGCCACGATGCCTTCAGCATGATGTTACTCTTTCCTCCCCGGCGCGTAAAAATCCACCTCTCGAGGCAGGGCTGAGGGGAGAGGGGTGCGACGCGTGGAAGGGGAAAAAAAAGACAACAAGACTGGGCTGGGTGGTGGTCCCACGGAGGTGGAGGCAGAGGCGACACCTGCGTCTCCCTTTGGAATCAGGCGCGACTTCTTGGAGGAAGGAGGTTGGCGGACGCTCATCGGCACCGAGACACATCCCTTCCCGTCCCTTTCCTGTCCCTTCGGCGTCCCGGCGGCCAGCAGTCAGCGCACTTCTTCCCTCCCTGTTCCGAGTTGATACCTGCACCTCTCTCTCTCTCTCTCTCTCTCTCTCTCCCTCTCTCTCTCTCGCTCTGTCTGCAAAGTGTGTGTAGAGGGGGCGCGTCCTTGAGTGAGACTGATCTTCCTCCCCGTTGGGTGGGAGGGAGGGGGAGGCTTCTGAGGGTGTGGAGGATTGCGCCTCTCACTGTTCGCGCAGTGCAAATGTCAACCCAGGCGTGCAGACGATCTCTCATGCATGTGTCTTTATCAGACACCGGCACGATCACAGCTTGTTTCCCGCTGCAATTCATTCAGATTTGATGGCAGACAGGCATATTTTTCCCCCCCGTTGTTCTGGGGTCAGACGGCCACGAGAGGGAAGCAGAGAGTCGCTTCCTTCGCAAAAGAGAGTTGCCAATTGTCTGTCTGAGCGGAGGAATGGGGCGTTACTGTGCTGGAAGCACTGCACAGCAAATAAAACTGCATTTAAATTATCGTCACGATTGATTTGTTCTTCCCCCTCCGCCATATTTGTTTGTTGTATTAAAGAGCCAACGAGGTAGGTGATAATGGGGAGCTTTTATCGAGTTTACAGATCACCGAGGGCTGTTGCCAAGTTGTTTGATGACAACGATTGCTCTTGGGGGGTCTTTCGGTTGATTGGAAATTGCATTGCTAAATTGTCCACTTAGTTACTTAATAACTAAGCGTTCTGTGTCGGGAAATTTAGAGGAGGAGCAGAAGGAGCAGAAAACAGGAAGAGAGGAACAAAAAACGTACTCACTGAAACTCACTGGAAATGGACCTTCGAAACGCTGTGAGTGTCCGGATCATACGGAGGCCTCTCAGTTCTGAAGAAACCTGTAGGACTAAGGTGGCAAACACAAGTCAGTGTTGCTGCTCCGAACTGAGACAGAATCTTTTTAATTCCAACAATATTGCTCAGCTGTCAGACGGCATACCCACAGAGTTATTTGATGTGAGAGTTATTGGATGGTTCAGGATCAACACTATCCTCGATAACTGGTCACAGTGACATCAGAGGCCAAGATGAGGAAAATGTTTGCCTTTGAAGCAGACTGAAAAAAGATAACAAGGCCGAAATATGGAAAATATAACAGAAGGAAGCTTTTTTTTCCTTTCACCACGTGATGCCGGCTTTCTTGTGCCTGAGTTAAAACCTTCCTTTTGGTCATTTTGTTAGTCAGCATCACTGCCAGCTGTCACTTGAACCGCCTGCAAACTGCATTGGACAATAAAAACCTCTTGGGGGGAAAAGATGTTTATACAAGGCCAACGATGATGTACATGACACACTGCAAACACTCGTCCGTCGCGTTTCAAAAAGACACATTTTCCGCTGCTTTTCAACTCTTTCCTGCAGATGTTTTTAATGTCTTCTCGTCAAGGTTGTGTCTGCACTTTGCATCACATGGCTCACGCTCTCCGTTGCCTTCTGCTCCCTCTTCTTGCCTCGGCGCTCCATTCAACGCCACCCCTCCACACTCCTCCTTCAGTAGGTCTTTAGCTTCTTGTGAGGCATGTCGAAAACCCTATTATTACTCAGTGACACGCTGTGTCGAAGGCGCAGGCATTTATGTTTGATTCCAGTGCCATCTGGAAGCTGACCTGACTCATATCTCCCATCTTTAACAGAAGATGAATTCGGCACGGATGAGACTTCCTCCCGTTTACAGTCGGAGCCGGGCTGAGGCTTCAACTTGGCGGAAAAAAAAGCAAAACAAATCCCCCCACAAAAAAGCCGTGGAGCGGCGTAAATATTTAATACCTAAATATATGAATGTGAGATGTACATTTGAATGAAATGCAAATGCTGCCGTCGAGTGTCTAATCAATCAACTGAGAGTTTCAGACTGGTGATTCGGATACATTTCCTGTTATTCGATTCAGTCGAGGAACTGAATCATTCAGTGACGAACTCTTCCCAGCCAGTCAAAAGAAAACAATCTATGCAATAAACAGATTTTATTAGAGATTACGATACGACAACGAAGCTGAATCAAATCAGGGTTTTTTTGAAACAAATCAGAGTTGTAAAAGACAGAAGGTCATTTCCATAATTTCATTCGAACATGTTTAAAGATTGAATGTCTTTGAGGAAAATAAGTCTTTTCTCAGCTCGGAGTGGGAACGCGCAGCCCTGGCGCAGGTTATGTTTCCTATTGACTGAAGCTCTGTCGCTCTTTGTCTCGAACACAATCTGCCTCTGGGATTGAAATAGTGTTTGGTGACAGTCAATGACTTGACACCCTTTCAGGACTATTAAGCGGCAAGTGTGTGGCTTTTTTCTTTTGGTCTTTGACAGAATCAATAGCTCTCCGATACGGCCATCCAGACAGTGGAGGCGGCCCCTCCATTAGAACAACTGTTTCGCCGAGTCCTTCGGATAACGATCTGCTCCGTCTTTTTAACTTCTCTGTCTGAGCTCCTGGTATTCTCGGCGCTGCAGCGGGCCTCCAGACACGCCGCGGCTCCAAGTCAACACGCTGAATGGGAACGGGAAGGAGTCTCCCACAATGGGCCCGCTGAGCACGCCTTATATTTCGAGGCTTTCACTAATCTGCAGACTTAATTAAGTCTCATCAGGACATCAGAGCTCGCTGGCTCCTCGCAGCGCGTGAAAGGATCGCGGTGCAGACAGATGACGGAGATAAGTGCTCTCATTAGCCCCCCCCCCCCCCTCCCCCCGAGACGGTATCGGCGAGCGTCCGCTCGCTCCCTGCTCGCGGTAACGCTGGGGTCCGTCACCCCGAGCAGCCCGGGAGGCGTCGGAAGGTCAAGACGTCGCCCGGGCCAGATTTATTGCTGCCAATAGAATGACAAGCGCAAGGTCAGGGCTTTGTACAGGCACACTTATCATCATGTCAGCCATCCGCAGCTTGAAATGAGGAGACAGCTGGAATTGGATTACACTTAGCCACTCAATAGAATAAATGCAGCTCTGGATAAATAGGACGTTTCTCCATGATAACTTCACGCTTTTGGTCATTGTTGTAAGCCAATGGAGAGATCGATAGAACAATAATCACCTTGCACGTGTGCGCGTGCGCATTGCTCCAGCAAAAACCTTGTCTGGTGAAAAGATGAAAAACATGCCTGGTTTCTGCCAGAAATTGGGACGATCAGAGAACTCGTCTTTTGAACAATCACCAGACCTGAACTTTGCGAAATAAAGTTAGAGTCAAGACTCTCCACAAAACAACCAAAAAACAAATATCTGAGGATCTTCACGCACAGTTTTTTTTATCCGTTTGTGTTGAACGAGTCCAAATCAGGCCAGTTAAACTGTGGCAGCATCCACACCTCGAACACAAATTTAATCCCGTCCTTTTGCATAATTTGCAAAATGAACAGCCTGACAGCAACAACCGCCCCCCCCTGCCCCCCCCCCCCTCCTCAAAAAAGAAAAATCCAATTACTTGCCCCTCGCCAATTTGTCAAACAAAGCCCCCAGCCACCGCCGGTACATGACATGGCCTTTACATCGTGATATTAGAAGCACTCCTGATGCAGATGGGCTCCACTTGTTAAGAAGTCATTTTCTCGAGGAGCCATTGTGCGACGTGATCCTTTGTGCCGAAATCCCTGCTTAATAAGAGCCTCAAGTTCGGGACAAAACAAGTCAGCTTTCGTTAATGCTTCTCATGAGTCCGCCATCGCTGAGGTTATTGCGATGACAGCTTTTTCAGGGAGATATCCAGGAGGAAGGGGGAGGGGGAGGGGGGGGGGTTGCTGGCATGGCACGTGGCATCCCCCTCTGAGTTTCTGCACTGTCAGACGGTCACCGGGGTTACAGGGTCGCAGCGGTCGTTGTAATCTACGAGATGCAACGGAGCGATGCTCGACGGAGGCCTCCGGACACGGAGAAAAGCCGTTTTTATTCGAGTGTTTACGCATTTACTGTATATGTCTTTATCAGATGCCCTTTTTTTTTTTTATTGCCATTTGGAGCCACTTGCTTAAAAGCTCTGTGGGGAGTTTGACCTATCTGCGCTTGGGTGGATTAAGTCCGCTCGCTGTGGGTTTTTCGCAGATGTCCTTCAACCCTTCAGAAAAAGGAAAAAAAAAAAGATGAAGAAAAAGCTGTTAGGATTGCAGGTTCAGGTCCCACTTGGGACTCCTAAATATATCCCCGAAAAGTTCAGTGACCTGAATTTGCTCGCGACAATGTGAGCCTGATACAAAGAGAGGGGGAAAACAAAATCGTTGGTTCGCATGCGAAACCCTTTGAAAAGTCGTTTCAGATCAGCCGTCGGCGAGTCGCTTAGCTACTCTGCTATTGTGAGAAGAGGAACAGATCTGGTGCTTTTTTTTTTAATGGCACATGATGCGTTTATGATCGCCATCTCTCGGGAGCGTCGCGCTTGCCAAAGGCCTTTTTAATGTACACCCATGGGCAAAGGCAGGAAGTGGCTCTGACCACGAAAGAATGTTCGAGAGAAACTGTGCGGCGCGGAGCCGCGGAGTTGCATGGACGCGGAGCGCCGCGATGGTAAATGTGAACAGTGTCTCACGGGGGTTTAAGGGTGAGCGCAGCTGTGTGAACTCTATTGAGTCAGTCCGTGTGTCAGCGACTGGCGGGTGACCGAGTGCGCGGGAGGCGGGGGCACCGGCAGGCGCGGGGGGGGAGCGGGGGCGACGCGCCGGCGCTGCGGAGGCTTCTTCCCCCGTCGCGCTCGCAAGAAGGAGGGCAGGAGCGCCCTGAGCTGGCGCGCGGCCGGGCGCGACAGCAGGAAGTAGAGCGGCGGGTTCCAGCAGGGGGCCAGGCACACCAGCACGATGGCCGCGAGCGACGCCACCTCCCACAGCAGGGACACCCCCGCCGGGCGTGGCGGGACGGCGGAGGTGGGCGGCGGAGGGCGGGCGGGGAGCGGTGCCGGGGCGCCGACGGGGGAGGCGGCCGAGCTCACGTGAGGCGACATGACGTTGACGAACTCGAGCGCGTAGTAGGGCGACCAGCTGACGGCGAACGCCAGCGTGGAGGCGGTGAGCAGCGCGGTGGCTTTCTTGTTGCGCCGGTGGGCGGCCAGCGCGCCGCGGCAGCGGTGCAGGCGGGAGATGATGCGGCCGCAGTTGACGGCGATGCAGAGGAGCGGCGCCACGTAGTACACCAGGAAGGCCGGGACCAGGAAAGACAGCCACTCGCCGCGGCTGACCGACCACGTGCAGCCGACGTCGAAATCGATGTAGGTGACCTTTGGCAGCGCCATCGTCACGGAAACGAGCCAAATGGCTCCCACAGTACAGACCCTGGAGGGGGAGACGAGGAGAAAGAAAGCTCCTCTTTTATAAGGTCCAACGTCTTATGCCGGGCTCACACCAGAAGACTCGGAAAAGCCTGAGAAAAGACTCTGAAAAGACTATCAGCTCACATCTAACGACTAGTGTTGAGAGTTTAGTCGCAGACTCTCTTGCGACTTGCGATAATATCAAACACCTTTGTTATTGTTGCAAGCCCAAAGACTCGGGAAAGACTGGTACGGATTACCACCTCAAACTTAAAGGAGCCCTATTATGCTATTTTGACTTTTTTCAGCCATTCACAGTGTAATAGCGTTGAAAGCTCATTCAGACAAGTGAGCAGCGCCCCCTCTTTTCACATAAACTCATGTTTGAGATATCCAGCGCGCCTCTCTATTCAGTTTCTATGGTGGTAGAAACGGTCTGTTTCAGGGAGTTTTTTTCACATCCGTTTTTCACTGACGTCACAGTGGGAGGGGGGCTCAGTGATTGGACAACTTCTCTACACTGGGTGTATGGGTTCGCTCCTGACAACTGCTACCAGCAGTTAACCAATCGGAGGCGTCCTCCATCTTGTAGGGGTGGGGCTTAATGCGGAAGAGCCTCATTCTGCTCGTTTCTAAAGGGGGGGTCTATTAGGGCTGAAGGAGACGATTGAGATATAATGAAATACAGAGTTTGAGAAAAAGAGCTTGATCAATTTCTGTCATTGTGGACTTGCATACAAAGACAAATGCATCCAAAATGTGTCAGATAGGGCCACTTTAACGATTGAGATGACGGGAGCGCGCCGCGACTCCGCTGCGACTCGTAAAGACGGTCGGTCTGCTGAGAGAAGGCTTCTGAGTCTCCTCAAGAATGATGATGTTGGATTCGTAGCGCGCGATTAAGCTTCCGGAACCAAACTAAATGCTTCTGCACAGCTCAATAACGTGACCTGAAAATGTCTGCGATAGTAAATAGAAGCGAGGAAGTTTCCCTGAACTTTCAAAGAACTCAGTGTTATCTGGGGTGGTTTTACATCATCCAGCAGACTTTACCGCTCTTTTAGCAAATTAAAAGGAAATGTTCTATATTTCCTTCTGCTACATGATGCGTCATCCATGACACTTCCTATAACTTCCTGTTCCATTAAAAGAACGCCTGATGTCTCGTTGTCCAATCGGCTCACGTCTCTCCTTCATAATAGTGCTCAGCAGCTCCCCCTCAGCCTCCACTGATACTCACACTTGCAGCAGACTTGCCGGCGGCCTCGTCCGCGGCGCCACGATGCGGTACCTCAGCACCGACAACGCCGACAGGCTGAAGATCTCCACGCCCACCGTGACGGACGTGACGAAGCCCAGGAGGACGCAGGTGCCGCCGCCCAGCCGCCAGTCCTGGAAGCTGGCGCCGAGGAGCGCGCAGGGCAGGGTGAGCAGGGCGCCCAGGTCGGCCAGGCTGAGGTTGAGCAGCAGCACGGAGCTCGGCCGGGCGCGGCTGCGGGGGCTCCTCGCCAGCGCCAGCCACAGCAGGAGGTGGCCGCCGAGCCCGGCGAGGAGCGAGAGCAGGCTGACCGCGGGCAGCGCCGCGGCGAAGGAGATGGTGGTGTTGGTGGAGACCACGTTGAAGAGGAGGTTGACGATGGCCGGCATGGCCGCGGGGGGAGGAGAGGACTCTGCTGGGACGATGCGATTGCAGTCGCGGAAAATCACGTTGGAGGGGAGAAAGAGGAGACGGAGTAAATGAAATCTGGGGTACTTTTACAAAGCAGCGTCGCAAATGAGGAAAAAAAGGACAAATTGGGATGGACAAAAAAAGTGAACAACGTGTGCAATTAGAAATGAGACAAGACACAGATGGCAGAAAGACAGTCGATAAAAAGAAAAGTGAAGAGAACTTCTTGTGACATCAGGGATGCTGAGCAACGATTATTTGAAGCCTCATCTTATTAATCAACTCCCCCCATCATATTATTAATAACACTTTCCTCCAATGGCCCCTTTAAAAACAACAACAACTTGCATTTCCGAGCCCAGCGGGGCCCGTCTGCTCTGACTGGCAGTCCTGATGATTCAGACGAAATCCGTCCATCTCTCGGGAGCAAAAAACCGGGGAGTGACATCGGCGTGCGGAGTGCATCGCGACACAAACGGCGCGGCTACGCCGCGGCGGGGGCGACGGGCGGACGCGTCACGCGGGGCGACACGAAGGCAGCCCCGTCCGTTTCCCAGAGGGATAAACAACACACGGCGCCGTCGCATGAAAGGGAGGAGAGAGAAAAGAGCAAAGTTTTTTGTGCAGCCGGTCGTCCCATGTGAGGTTCGGCAAGTAAACACATCTGTCCCCCCCCCCCCCCCACAGGTAAACAGGCCACGTACTTCCCGATACAATCGTGTCAGAGGAGCGAGGGGGAACGGAAAAGTGAGGGAAGAAGTTTCCGCGAGATCGATTTTCTGTCGCTGTCTCGGAGCGGGAGGCTCGGCGGCTGCTCGCGCCGACGCAGACGTCCCTCTCAAGTTTTGAACTTGTCGGATTCGCTAATGGCTCCGTGAACGAGTCCGTTTATGGCATTGTGAAGGGGGGGGGAGGCGGCGGACGCGTCACTTTGAAGTCAGATTAAACCAAAGTCTTCTTCGCGACACGCCGGGAGCCGCCGACTGGAAAACGGAAATCAAAGCAGGTTTTTTTTTTTTCTCTCCCCTCACATCGATTGTCCAATTACTTACAACAACATCTGACAAACATCATCAGGTGGGCCGAAGCCATCGGGAGGAGGAGTGCGGAGAGAAAACGCGACTCAATGAAAGCGAGAGAGATCCTGTCATTGATCAGTGTTTATTCGATTCATTTCGCGAATGTCAAAACGAGAGAATTGTCTATCTAAGCGGATCATTGCTGCAGTCAAGCTCCAACTAAAGCATTTAGAGCCTGACTGGCTTTCAAATTTCGTGTCGCGGTGCAAAGCATTTTGTACTGGAGCCCGAATTAAAACTGAGCTTGACGCAGCACATTTGCCTTCTTTAGGGAGACGTCAGTCCCTCGGCCTCTCCACAGTGGAGCGCTCGCACACGAGTTATGAACCTAACTCAAACGGGCCAACGCGACTCCAGGACGCATCCCGGTTCATGTCCACTGTTGTCTGAAGGGGGGACAGATGGACGCACAAATGGTCCCAAGTTTGGTCATATTTTCATCCATTCGTCCCTTCCATGCAGCGTCTCACTCAGAAGTAGGGTTCCCCGTCCAAATTCTGTTTTTTGGGGTGAACTATAGTGCTCCCACTATTTAAACTTTCAGCAAATTGGTCCACAAAAGGGGGGGTGGGGCGGTATTTTCAACAAGGATTTCTTACCGTCGAACACATTTTAGGCCTTAAACTGAAGTGATAGAAGAGAGAACAACAAATTAACGTTCCGCTGGGAGCCTTACTAAATTTTGCCTCGCACATTACATCCTTGTTTATATTTCCTTATCTCGACACTTTGGTTTTATTAGTGCGGCAGCGGCTGGATGAGGAGCGAAGGCCCGCGACGGAGAAAGAGGGGATGATAAACAAAAAGAAAAAAGAGGGGGAAGACATCACGTCCCCAATGAAGGGAGACAGGCAGGAGCACGGGCGTGAGGGGAAACACAGAGACATGAAATGCTCCACACAAGGCTAATCTAATTGTGCTTAATTTTAGACGCGTTGACCTGGAGCTGAACCGATTCCGAGGTTGTCGCCGGCTTGCAGCTATTTCCAGCCTGGCAGGCTCTCCCTCCCTCCCTCCCCCTCCTTTCCCTGCCTCCCTCCCCCTTCTCTATAGATCGACGTGCACTGATCGCACCGAAACCAGTCGAGGGTTGAACGAATTGCATTGATCATCTCATTACGGTGACACCTGTCAAGTGATGGGACGCAAGAGGCAGAAAACGAACACTCAGGACTTCCACTCGACGTCAGAGGCCCAATCATGAACCACCGAGACGCGTCGGCGCATCAACGGAAGGTGCGGTCGGGACGAAACCGAATGCAGCGCGAGGACGGCGCGTCAAGCGAGAGGGCGGTGGGCACCGAAAGGCTTCGGGACGCTCCGAAATCGGAACTCTGAGCGCGTTTTCTCGACTGCAAAGGAGCCACTTTGCCGGAGGATCACAGTGAGACGAGCCCCACGCTGATTCTTTTGTTTCAACAGAGGCACGCGAGACTCAGAAGTGGGCCACGAAACGATAAAAGACGGTGGCCCGGTTTGATTAAGACACGTTTTTCTCAGCACCTCGGGGACGTCTGGGTGCGTTTCCATTGTTCACGACAGCACATTATTCCCTCTGGCGAAAAAGGGGGGGAAACAGGATGCACAATGGGATGGCAGCCGGCCGAGGTGGCGGCGATATTGAGCTGGAAAACCTCACCATCATCTTGGGAGTAACCTTGACACATTCTGTGGTGTAACTTTCTTCTGGGTTTTACCTCTTTCGGCGAGATTAAGAACTTTGCAAAACAGTGTTCTGGGGGAGACTTCAAGAACATGACAGAAAGCTGAAGGTTTTGACTCGGCCGGGTAACTTCCAAGACTTCAGTCGGATCCAGAATTTGCTGCGCATGCTGATTAAAACAAAGTCACGCTGGATTTCAAAGGCTTTGCGAGAGCCTGATAAACAGCAGGAGTTTTCGGTCAATGTAAACGGTGAGACGCAACCTGAAAAAAAGGGAATCAGCCCGAAAGCAGGTAAAAAAAAAACAACAACGCTTTGTTCCAAAAGTGCTTCACCGGGAGAGGAACCATCGGCCAGAGGAGTCAGCAGGCAGATTCCGCAGCGTAATCAGTCGATCTCGCTCACGGGAGACGGAGCTTGCGTGAAGATTAAAAAGACTTCGAAAAGAAAGCGGAGAGTGAAACAAAAACCTCAAGAGGGCGAGAACAGGAGGCTGGACGGCCAAAGTGCAGAGCCAAGGCAGAAAAAGCTGAGAGAGCCCGCCGAGGTCTGAAATGCAGGGCAGAGCCGGAGGGAAACACAAAGAGGATATTTAATGAATGCGGCTCACTTACTGCGAACGGTGACCTGCTCCGGAGGGGAGAAGCCCTCTGCTCACCATCCGCTGATAAGCTGTGTGAAGAGGAGGAGAAGCGAGGGGGGGAAACACACCTGGGTACACGCATACACACCGTAGTCCACTCCTCCTCGAGACTTCCCGGCACACATAGACATACATGTGACTCAATTACCAAAGACAATCTGAACGGGTATCAGTACTGATATTCTAATTTGACCCATAACTTCACCCTCATACATTTTTCCACACATCAAATCTCATTTCTGTCTCCATCGGAGACATAAAGTCTCAACAATGTGAGTTTGGAAACAGATTCAGGTCCACACCACAGAGAACGACACACACACACACACACACACACACACACACACACACACACACACACACACACACACACACACACACACACA
>JASSRZ010000042.1:10969968-10992987 GCA_032164315.1 Malacoctenus gilli
ACACACACACACACACACACACACACACACACACACACACACACACACACACACACACATATACACACACACACACAGCGACAGCTGCGTCGGTGGGAGATGTCTGAGTCGTGCGGGATTCAGGATGGTGCCGGAGGAATCTGTCAAGTGTGCCGGGCGGCGTTACGTCACCTCCTCGCTGTTTTTCGAGGAGGAGTAAAAAGGTGTCCGCCTGAGTGACTGCTGGGAGGCAGCGGCAATAAAGTTTATGGGGGTTACCGGTTCACAACAGTCGACGCCACGGAGAAGATCCATCGTAAAACGGGTTACAAGCCTCGACTCACTCCCACTGTATCGGTTTATCGTCAAAGCATCGATCCTGCTCTCATCGGCGCATTTTTCGCATCGGGGCGCCCCTCTTAAGGATTTGCTCGCTCTCTCTAGCGTGAGTCACGTCCTCCTGTTGTCCCGGTTCTTAATCAGGCTGCAGACTGTTCCACCCAGTCGGCTGTTATTTTGGCTTTTATCGCAGACTGCTACGAGGAAATTAAAAAAGCCTTCGTGAAGCCGGGTTACTGCTGACTTTGGACAGACTCTTTGGAGAAAGAGACAAACTCTCAGTGAGTCGGCGGAAAATGAGTCTGGGATGTGATGGATTGCCGGCGACGAAGGGAACGAGCTGGTCCAATGACCGCCTGCCCCTCACTGACTCCACGTCTTGACTGATGGCAGCTTTGACCCAGCCAATAACTTGGCAATGGTCTCTCTTTGACTCTTCTGTTGGACTCTACAGACACCTTTGCAACGGACGCGAGGCTACCGCGTAGAAATTCAGCGTGCCGCCTGCGTGGGATGACCCGAGGCGCCGCGGCCCTCGTCATCCTTTCACGCAAGCGCGTTGTCGGCGTACCAGTGGAGGCTCGAGCACTGGCGGTGCTTTTATAATTAGTCCCCCTGCAAATGATGTCGAAGAGCTTTATGAAAGCAGCCGCTGCCAAAAAAAAATCAACAACAATCCCAGAGCTGTACACATGATGGCTACAATTCAGGTGCAGTTTGTCTGGGGGATTAATTAGCAATTTAGAGTATTGGCCTGATCACTATGAAGTGAAATAAACTTGTTTTTCTTACATGCAAATAAACTAGTACTTGTAGGAGGATAAGTGCCACAATGTGTTTATTGTGAAACTCCGAAGGCAACATATGGGCCCAGACTGAAGGGCTGAAACCTGAGCTTTCTGCGTTATTTTCTTTTTTTCCTGTTGGTGGGATTATATTAAATCGAAAGCCTCTTCAGGACTCTAATTCCTTCCCCGACATCAAACACACGGGAAGACGCTCTGTTTGTCGGGCTGTTACCTGCTCCTGCACAGGAGGTGCACTGTGGAGGCACGCGGGCTCAACTCAAACTCATTACCAGCCTTCCACTGTTGTCGCAGTGAGTCAAACGACTTGCTGCTGACCCATCTGCTGGTGCTGAGCACGTGCAACACACACACACACACACACACACACACACACACACACACACACACACACACACACACACAGCTGAGGTGGATGAATGAGCAAGGTTAGAAACGTGCAGATAGATGAGTGCACACCTCATATCATCTGATACACAGAGATGAGTGAGCCAGAATGTCCTGAGATAGTAATAACACACACACACACACAAACACACACACACACACACACACACACACACACTTCAGTTGGAGGAACCGTGTTTGTGTGGCGGCTGGTGTAGGTTCCTTCAGCTGAACATATGGTGTATTTGGAGCCCGGAGAGCATTAACAGAGCTTATCCGGTGACCGTGCGGATGTAAACGCAACACCCCTGTTTGCGACCCATCCCGGCTGCTGGCGCGGGCGATCAGGTGACAGCGCGGATGGAATTAACAGCATCTCATTGTCGACGGCGCAAACAGGACTCGTCATTGTCCGAGACAGCGCTGGCGGGGAGCGTCCCCAGCACCGAACCCGCACCTGTGTGGCTGACACCCAGCGGGGCGCGCGGCGAAGAATGAGGCCTAATCGGCCGTTTACAAAGCAGAGACAGAGAAGACGACCAGACTTGGCAGAGAGGGGTCAGTCCTGCGGTGAGACAAAGAAGACTCAGTCTCTGCTGCCATCTGCTGCTGATGGGAGAGAGAAACAATAACAGATGAATCCAAAGAAAAAAGCCATTCAATGCTCAACATGTAGGAATAAAACAGAAGACATACGAGTTAAAAAAAACGGCAAACCGAGCATGACAAAAAGACATCAGAAACGGGCCAAGAAAAAGTCCAGAAGAGCGATTACTGACTCCTTTTGAAGTCAGATTTACACTTTAAAGGGACACCGTGTTTGTTCCCAAAACTGTTTTCAGGAAAGTCCACCAACACACCTTCCTGTAACTCGCAACAATTGCGGAAAAACTATGGAAGGAATTGGAATCTTTTAGAAAACAAACACAATGACTGTAAAATACTGAAGCAAGTACTCAAATTTCAAGAATAGTGAAATTGCAAAGCGAACTGAAATGAATCACCGAACGATTCTCTTCTGTAAAGTCAATTTTATTTATTTTGATTCATAGAAGCCTTTTTAGAAAATATACTCGTTTTCAGGACGGTAAAATCAGATTAAAATGACCCACTGGATGGTTTAAATACTCTTGAAGAGATGGGAACGCTCCTTTCACGGGGACACATTTCTCAATCATCAGCACACACCAAAAGCATACTTACAAACAGTTATCAAACGGTGTATTCTCACAAATAAAAACATGACTGTTAACAGGTGAAATTACCACAATGGTTAGTGCAGTTTTTTGTTGGTTTTTTTTTCCTTTTTATATTCGCTATATACATCCAATTAGAATAAATACAGTACAAACTCACTTTTAGTGGTCACAGATTGTCAGTAAAATACAGGGAGGAGACAGGTTTCCACATTTAATACTTTTTTTTTTCCACGAATGCATCAAACCGTTCATGAGCAAACTGTCGAGACGCTGAACTACTGCGTTTGCATGAAAAGTCGAGCTCCCCTTGTGCCTGAGAGAAACCATAGTAAGTGCAAGCATTGAGGAGCAAAGCATACCGTACATGCATTTCCCAGCAACGAATGGTATCGACATGGACTAAAGGAAGAAAACCTAAAAAAACAAAGGAAGAAGCTGCTGCTGCTGCTGCTGCTGCTGCTGCTGCTGCTGCTGCTGCTGCTGCTGAGGCTGAGGCTCCGTCAGCCGAGTTCACACAGTTTCAGAAGCTGGTCTCCCTCCAGTCCTCCGCGTTCCAGTCGGTCCGTCCCAGCGCGCCGCCCCTCGCTCGCAGGTAACGTCATAAAGCGTCTCGGTTCCCGAGCTGGGGGCTTTCGTAACCTACATGGCGAAATTCAATACGGACGCATGAATGCGAGGCCGCCGGTGAGATCCAGGAATGGAGCAGATTTTGCCGCACAAGTCGGAGTAGGAAGGCGGATTGTGAACTTGGGGTTTTTTGGTGCGTTTCATTCGAGATGTTGCCAAAAAAAGAGACTGTTTTGGAATCTATCAAAGCTAAACTATAAAAGTAAGTTTCTTTTTCAACATTGGACGATATATGCGACGCATAATTTAACTAAAATAGAGAAAACAAATGACATTTTACATCAGATTCTCTCTCTTCAGCAAGCCTTTGCTTACGAGTGTTGCTCGCAGATCGTTTGTGGCGCCCTCTACTGCCCAAAACTGCGTTACTGCAGGTTTAACACTTAGCTCCTGGCCCTGATTAAACCTCATCTCTATTCATTGAAATTACATATTTAGATTTTTTTTCTCTCCAGGAAAAAAAAATTAGAAAGACTCATGAAAGTGCAAATATGTCCCAGCCCGCACCTCCACCTCCAACCTCCTCCACCGACGCCTCCCTGGAGCTGGAGCTTACCTGCGGGCCGGTCACACGTCAGGCAGATATTAAGAGATTAATTCATGACAGGGATCTGGAGGCTGCGAGCCGACTGCAGCTCCATCCTGCAGACTGTCAGGGTTTGGTTTCGTGAATATGTGAAATATTGAAACCTTGATTCGCTGAAAGTGTGGTTTTTTTCTCTCTTAGCTCCAATATTGTTGCACTTAAGCTCAGAAAAAAACACATCACGTAGATTTCATAACTCAACTCTGGGATGAAGGGAATCTTAAAGCTGCACCTTTAATTTTTTCTATTTAAAAAAAAAAAAACGACTATAAAGCTGAACATTGGAAACGACCAGGATTATGCAGCTTTAAGTTTTGACAAAAAACTGGGATTCACAATGCCACATGACCTCCACGAGCACCTCTGTGACGGCGTCCTGGCAGCCGTGATGCCGAGACGTCGCTGTGGACCGGGAGCACCGACGAACGCGCCGAAAGCGCCTTTTGTCCTCAATCGAAAGTGTCTGCTTGAAGTTTCAATCTGCTTCAATTTGGAGTCGACGGGTCACCGAGGACCACTTAGAGCTCACAGATTCCATATAACTATGCTTTTATGCCACCGTTTGTGACGTGAGGACCCTTTTATCTCGCTCGCCGTGATAGTAATTGAGTCTCGGGCAGCAGGTTTTTTGATGTATGGGTCTGTGTTACCGCGGTAATTGGCAGCGGTTTTGCCACGTCATTAGAGGCCCTTAAATTCACACCGACCCCCCCCCCTTTTTTTTTTTATATCTTCGGTATCAAACTGCTCCATGTACAAAGTGATGATGAATCAGCTAAACCTGTCTGCCAATTATCACAATAATGGAACAGAATATCACCCACCCCGAAAAAGAAATCAGCTTCAATTAAAGCGAGAGTGTTTCCACAAAAAAAAGGGTCCTTTTTTCAGAAACGGTGAAGTTTTCATCTGACAGTAACACTTATCTAAGGAGTCAGATCAATCAGGCGGCTGCACCAAGACTCGTGATGGAAAACAGCCAAATTGCCTCTTAAAAGTTGGATTTTTATCATCTTTCTGGTCAGCCACCGATTCACAGAGCGGAACATGCATTCGATATGTAGGGTAGGACTCAGCCGAGTACAGCGATTGATTGATTTCTTTCTCGGACACTGGACTCGTACTCGCGCCGTCGCACCGCACATATGAGCAGGAAGTGAAGGGGTACATACACCTGGTCCCAGCAGGGTGGTCCAGAGATCGGTTTCTGTACTGGGGGAAACAGGGCTTTTTCACAGGGAATCTGCGATCGGAGGACCTCTCCAGATCGTAGAGGGGGGGGTCCCGCTCCATGCCTGAGGGGAAATGGCATGAGAGAGACACACACACCCACACACAAAGGTGGGGGAACTCAAAAAGGGGTTGGGGGGGGGGGGTTGCAGGGACGGGCGACCGACATGGTGCGCAGCCAGCACGAGCTACAGGCTTGGGAGCACATCAAACAGTCGACTCATGCTGATTTCACTTGATAGAATATAACAAAGGCATGGCGCCGTTGCTATGAATCACGAGGGAGAGATGGCAACGCACATCTGTATCCATGTGTACAACCGCATGCATACTGTGCTGGATCGCAGCACAACGAGACAACAGCGGGGGGGGGGGGGGGGGGCAAAAACAAACAAAAAGGGGCACGCCGGACATACAATACCTATGTCGAATGAGTTGGACTTCCTGGTGTGATGCGACGCGGAGGCGGCGGCGGCGGCCGGGAACCCGTTACGGCCTCCTTCCTCATCTGCAGGCCATCGTCGGGAGAATCACAATCATCATTTTGCACCGTTCGCCTGTTGACGTTGCCTCACCGGCATCACAGCTGATTCGATACCGGTCGGTTCTCTGCCGAACGCAGCAGCCGCCGTCACGCGGACGCTCCTCGCTCATCGCGCCTCCCCGCGAAAAACTCGAAGATTTCAGGGGGTCAGCCGCTCACACGGATGGGATCTGATACGCCCTAATGCTCATGTGAGCCGACGCATTTAATGGGAACAGCTGCGTGATGAAAGAGATGAATAGCGCGTCGCGAGCCGCGCCGGCACCGGCGCAGTCGCCGATCATTACGCTAATAATCCCAACGATGAATTATTTAGATTCGGATCGGAACGAGGCCGCGACGACAACGACAAGCATAGGAGGTAATGCATTACACGGATAAACACAAAGCATTCAATGGTACAATGAGTTATGCGTCGCTGCCTCTGCTGTTGCTTCTTTGTTTGATTGTGCCTGAAAAACAGAGGATTCCAGAGACTAAATAAGGCGACGGGGGAGCAGAAACATCCAACCACAGAGGCTGCAGATGCTGCTCAGTCACTGCTTCACAGCAACAGTGTTTTTGAAAGAAGTATAAATAAGAAATGCGATTCTTGATTGAAAAAAAAATCAACTGAATTTGGATTATCACTCAATTCTTCACATGTCTAGGTTGTGCCAGGACTCATTTGCGACACAGGTTCAAAGAGGATTCCAAATTAAGCCAAAAACAGATTCAACTTTCGTTTTGGTTGTCTGAAAATGACACGACGTCCCCTCAGTTTTGAGCACGTTAACAAAACAGGAAGTCGAGACCCCCTCTCATTAGATTTGGATTCCGTTTTCATCCAACATGAGTTAAAAAGTCATCTTTTAAAACAAGTTTTCTTGACTGAACAGAAAAATTAAGATGGTAACTGAACAAGATTTTAAGTTGGAAGATGAAACATCAGTTTTTTCGTTTGGATGTCTCAGAAACTAGAAAATAACCGAGAAGACTGGATTGTTTTTCTGAGCAGAATTACAGACGATATAAATTGTTGTGCACTATTTTCACTGAATGACAGTGGAAATGCCCGAATTAGCTGTTAGATCAACCACAAAAGATGAAGCAAAACTCCACAAGGAGAGGGCGGGCGTGCACGGCGGTAGCACGCCGACAAAGTCACGGGGTTGTGCAGGTGCAGGTTCTTATCTCGACTGGTTAATAAGATTTTAACTACATTCCTGCCACTGAGTGAAGGTTCAATCCCCCCTTTATTTCGCTGCGGATTCTAGTTTTCATTTTAATCTTCTCATTTCACTGGTTTTAATTGGAATATAGGCGCCTCCGTGAAAGCAGCTGCTGCCTTGATTTATCTTGACACAGCGCGGAACGACCTCTGGCCGCCGTTGCTACGGTACCGTGACTCATGACGACAGGCTCGGCTGCCTCCTGCCCGGGCTCGGCGGCCGCCGGCGGGCCCTCCCGTTCGTCGGCCCCCTTGAGCTCCGGCAGACTCCTCGCGTCGCCGCTCTGCTCCTCTCCCGGCGCGCCGGGTGACACTTTGGGGGAAATCTTGGAGCCGTCCGGGGGAGTCTTGTCCCGTGACAGGTCGAGGCTCGGCTGATGGGGTAGAAGAAGAGTGCGTTTTTGTGCGGTGAGTGACAGATCGCCCCAAAAAAACAACTTTCTGTTGAATACAGTTTCAGTTTCCCCCCCCCCCCTCTTATCACAGATGGTAAAAACACACCTTGGTGGGAATGAGAGGCCGCTGTCCCTCCGGGCCACGCCCTCGCTGCTTCCTCTCGCTTTGGTCGTCGTCTGCCTCCAGCCTGCCCGCCTCTTCTGGCGAGAGGGAAAAAAAACACACGGTTCGACACATCCTCACAATGATGCATCCCAACTCTGAATTTCAAGAGCGGAAAGAAAAAAAGAAGAAGCCCGAAGCGGGAGCGCCGGGCACGTCGCGCAAGGAGACATTTTTTTTACGTGCACCTGGAAAATATCAGCCCGAGGACTGAAAGCGGAGTGCGCAAACAGAGCGGCTGTAAAAAAAAAAAAAGAAGCAAAAACAAAACCACCTACAATCACGGAACTGGTCTGTGGTTTCGTTTGTGGTTTGGAGCGCGTCGCGACTTTTCTCAGAAAAGCAAATAAAAGTCACATCGCGCCGGCCACCTGTTTTGTTTCCTCCGCGTTTGGTGACGGTCCAGCTCATAAAAGACCAAAACAGATGCGGTTTACGTCGACACCTGCGAGACGTCTCGGCGTTGCAGGAAGGATTTCAATCTGGAGAGAGAATTATGCATTCCTGGACCCGCTGTCCATTTTTAATGTCTATCCGTAGACTCGGGCATTGATTTTATGACACAGCCAGTTCTGGCCTCCGGCTATCGGGCTGATCTCTTAATTCTCTGCGAGTCAGGCTGCAGGATCTGCGACTGAGGGAGGGCTTGTTTTTTTTTTTTTGTGGTTCTTTTATTTTCTCTCGGGTGAATAAAAAGTCTCGACTTGAAACTCACAAAAGCCTTTGACAATGGCCCCGTCTCTGTAAACGCACTTACAGCAGGGACATCGTACCGCAGGCAGCCAGCCAATTACTGTCTGATTTAATGACGCATCTCAATAAATTATTTTTTGACGTACTTGCCAAGAATAAATTCTTGCAACTACGTTGTTTAAAGTCTGTAACTGCTTTGTCACTGCTGTACAAATGTTTACATGACTTTTTATGCAGAACAACTCCTGACTGATGATTGGTTGTTTATTCAAACCCAGTGTCGATCTGACTGGCTTGTGACTAAGATGTATGATCGAAGTTTACATTGTTGTCATTATCATGAATAGCACTAATTAGAGAAAATTACTCTTGTTAATCACACTGAACCTTCACAATACTCTCAGGATTTCCTTCAGTAAGATGGACTTTGTTGTGGTCTGAGCCGCAGTACCTAAACTCTCCTGCAGGTGTCTCTGCCTCATAGCAGCCAGACTGGGCTTGCTGCTCTGTGGAGGCGGCTCAGGCCTGGGGCCGCAGGGGGCCGCGTTCCCGCCTCCGCCGCCGCCGCCACTCTGCACGTCGTCTTCCATCTCCGTCCGCGAGTCTGTCAAGGGCACAATCCTCTCCTGCCTGCCCGTCTCCATCTGTCTGTCCGTCTGCTGCTTGGAGGACGCCACGTGGCCGTTGGTCCGAGTGTCCGCGGCGGCGTCCGAGACGGTCGCCGTTCTGTCGGCGTCTTGGTCGGCCGCTCGGAGGTCGCAGGTGCTGCTGCTGTCCGAGTCCTCGATTTCCGCCCCGATGCAGCTGTACACCATGCTGACCAGATCCGTCGACTAAAAAAAACAAGCAACGCAATCCCAACAAGTCAGAGCAGCGAAAGAGACTTTTTGTACCAAAGCGTGAACTCTCGCTGGCCTGGTGAGAGCCAGTCCTGCGACTCCTCATTCTGTATTCAATTATGCCTCGATTAAAATCCCCTTTATTTGCCAGGGGGACGTCCTCAAATCCTTAAGTGATGATCCAAGGACTCTCACTCGAAGAGTCGGGAGCATTTCCAAATCCGCTCGGCGCTCGGAGAGAGCGAGCGAACGTGCGTTTCTGAGCGCGGATTTAAAATAGGCCATATAGTCGACCGCACGGCAGACACGCAACACAAACCCGACTCAGAAAAGGCAAAAAAGAAAAGGGCTGCAAATAGCAGGTGGTGGGCACAGCGTGCAGCGTTGTCATGCGGGACTACACTAACTGGGAGGAGGATGCTCAACTGAAGCCCCAGCGAAATACACTGGAGGCAGAGAACGAGAACAAGAATCAGACGCAGTACGTTCAGTTGTTCTTGACGACAACTTTTTGAAACGGTGGCACAGTTTCCAACGACACTAAAGCGTCATACGGGATTTATGGCGAGCCGAAGCAGCAAGCGGACTCCTACCTGTCTCTGGATGAGGCAGGGCGGGCTGGCGGCCCTCAGCCCGTGCACGGGGACGCCCTGAGGGGGCCGAGGCGAAGGCATGGCCCCGTTGGCCCCGGGAAGGGCGCTCTCCGGCCTGGCGGCCTCTTTCGGGTGCTGAATCATCGAGTACACGTTCTCCGAGGCGCTGCTGAGAAAGAGAGAGAGAGAGAGAGAGAGAGAGAAGCTCCGGGGAGTCAGGGTTTGATCTCGGAGGCCCGAGGAGATTTGACCGTGTGATCCGACCCGCCCTCAAACTGACCACGAGTGAAATATTAACGGCGAGGAAGTGTCGGCGGCGAGGATAACTGGCTTCACCTGTCTTGAAGGTCGAATTCTTTCTGACTCTCCGTTCGAAAAACCTCGATTTGACTTTCTCCACAACATGTTACTGTTTAAAGACTACAGTGATATAACAGATAGCGGCGAAGTAGCTACAGAACAAAACAGAAGCGGCCTGTATTGATCGCTTAGCAACAAACCGCCGGGGACACGTTACAAATCGCGGCTCAAACTTTTTCCTCCCATCGAGGATCGTCCTTCAGATGAGTCATCGCTTCCATCATTGTCCTCTTTCACACCGCTGCCGACTGATGTAAAAGTTGGCCTTGCTGGCGAGGTTGGCCGCCGTTACCAGTTTTGCGAGGACGTCCGCGAGCGTCCCGTCGCAGGGAGAGGCTTTTCCCTCCGCTTGGACAAAAGCCTGCGAGAAAAAAGGTGCCCACTGTGCCGACGACATGTCTGATTTCCTCCCTCTGACGAAGTTCGCGACGAGCTCAATCCTTCGTGTCGCTGCGGCGAACGTACGCGACGGTATAAACGCGTAGCGAAGGAAAACACTCGAAGACAGGGAAACATTTTCCTCCGTTTCAAATATTTATGAAGCGACGATGCCCAGCGCCGGATTAAATCCAGCAGCCATCTAGGTCTCGGGCTCTGTGCATTTAACTCCCCCCCCATCCCTTCATACTCACTCCGAGTCCTGGTTGGAGATGGTGGAGTTGCGGTTCTTGCGGAAATTAGAGAAAATGGACAAGACGCTCCGTCTCTTCTTCCTCCTCAGAGACTGGGCCTGATGGAGGGACGACAGCTGACTGAAGGGCGGAGAGAGAGGAGAACGGGGGGGGGGTTAGAGAGATGCATACACAAGACGACACAGCCGGTTCATTTCACAAGGACCAACATCCGAGTCGGGCCGTCCGACTCAATCTGCAACCGATCTTTATTTACGGTTAATCTTCATTCACGGGTCGATCCTGGAGCCGACAGCTCCATTGTTGGTATGGACCATTTGATAATAAAAAGCGGCCCCTTTTTTTTTTCTTCTTTTTTTTGCACTCTGAGCTTCGGTGTGCAGGCGATTTAATATATTTGACAGAAGGGATAGTTTTCTGCTGCCTCAGTGAATCTCCTTTATGCGCGGCTGGTGTGCTTATAGCGCGCGCTGTCATGTCACCCCATAATCCTCGGAGGGTTACCTTCCGTATCTGTGTACTGGGAGTCCACCGAGTGCTGCTCCGAGCGGCAGATTTATGATGAGCTTCCGATCTCATCCACTGTTTCTTTGGCCATCGGGAAGCCGAAAAAGAACAAACGCTAAAGCACTCTGCTCGCTTTAAAATACCTTAAAAACGCAAGAAAATACATATATACATCGAAACCAACTAACACTGCCACTGAGTTATGTTTTAGTCTTCTTTGAAAATACCAGTAACTAACACTTTTCTACTACCTGAGACAAAAATCTGTAACCCAAGATATTAAAATCAATTTACATCGTCGATATACACGTTTGTATCCATTTGGGCCGGTTTCACTGTCCTTCTGAGGACATCCTTCACATCCTTTTCTCCATTTTCAACACATTAAGAGCAGAAACAAGGTTTGTGCACTTCTTTTCCACTCACCGACTGCAACACGAATGAGTTCCAGCCTGCATATTTCTTTTTTTTTTTTTTTTAGGCCTCCTGATCGATGAAATGCTTCAGGATTCGCAGGAATGTGAGCGAGCACGAGCCGAAATTACTCTGCAGCGGCGCTCTAACGAGAGACGCACCGCAGAGGCTCCTAAAGAGAAAAACACTCACAGGCCTCGATATGTTGACGCTGGGTTTTTTTGGGTCTCCACTGGGACAAGATGCGATGAGGAGATAGCTGCGTTCTCTTCGGCAACAACATCTTCCTCTGCTTTTAGTGGCAAAAGATCTGTGTGCATGTGAGAAGATTTGCACGAGGGGGGGGCGGCGACGGCTTTCGCAATTTACGTGCCTTTTCTGTCACTGTAGAGGAAAGCGGCAATTTTACAGCCGGTTTTCCGAAAGATAAGGCCGCAAGTCGGGACGTAAACATGCACACGTGCTCCGCGGGACGGAGAGGAGGCGCAGAGTTCAGGGCCGCAGGCTTCATTACTTAAAGCGACTCTTTTTCTCATAAAAGTAGCCATGTGACCTCTTTACAATCTGGACATATTGAGAGAGAGTCTCGCTTGAAATCGACCCTCAGAGATCCATTCGGCCGCTGACCACTGAGCTGCTGCCTCGCCTCAGCTGGAACTCCCCCCTACTGTTTGCGGCGTCCCCTTGCATCGCATGCAAGGGAGCGTTTTCAATTTATTGCAAAATCCACTAAAAACCTTGTAAAAAGTAACACAGTCACACGGCATGTCCCCTCCAAGTGTGTCTTTAACACAGAGATGAGCCAAAAATTCGCAAAAAACACTGTGAGGTCGCTAAGAAAAACAGTTTGGGAGCATAACCGGATGATTGAATTAATCAGCTGCACGAACTGTACATGCGGCGATACGTTCTCGTTATCGGACGAGATTATGCTCCTCGCTCCTCCACATCTCCTCCCAAGTGCTCGAAGAAACACGCCGCTCATTCATCATTAACACTGGAGTCGAGCAGCAGCGCTGATCAAGACATCTAATAATGTCGGTAATGCATGCAGGACTGCAGGAACGTTAAGCAGCATACAGTAGCTAGGCCTCAAGCACGCTCAGAAACTACATTTTTGTGTATGTGTGTGTGTGTTTAAGTCTTTGCAGTCTGGAGCTCGTGTGTCCTATGTGAGGCCCATCTGATTCCCAGGCTCATACACAATTCATCACACGCATATTAAAACAACCCACAGGATTTATGTCCTCCTTTATGCTTATGTGTGAATGAACTACAATAAATACTGTTCAGTTAAAGAAAAAAAAAAAAAAGGAGTGAATTATGCAGACGTGATACTAAATCTCATCGGGTTTAGGAAGAAAAAAACTGCGTCTTTAAAATCACAAGTGAATGTCAGAGAACTGTGACTCCACGTCTCCTAGTTTTCGACTTCACAATCTCATAGAGGGGAGAGACGACGGAGACGTTTTCGCTATTTTCTTCAAAGAACCCCGTTTCAGTCAATCGCCCACTTAGCACGATGATTACACCAACACAGCCCAGCTACGCCGAGCGCATTACTGTTATTGTTCAGTTTAAACCTGCATTTTTTCAGAGGGGTGGTCGAGTAATATCACCGTTTATTCACACGGTAAACAAGACGCTTTGCAGTTGAATCGGGGGCTGCTTCTTTACTCTTTTTCTAACTCGCTGTTTTGGACCAGACCCTGCGTGAGATTGCGAAGCCGTTTAGCTACTAAATACTCGTGTGTGTGTGTGTGTGTGTGTGTATGGAGCTGCAACTCACCATCTTTGCATCTCTACCGTTAAAAGGTACCCCGCCGAGACGACTTGTAAACATTTCTCTCCCTAAAGTGTGACTAAATGCATGTCTGTTTTTTTCGCCTTCCGGCTGAACAAAGTGTCGTTTTTTCCTTTTGGTGTTTGGATCAGTCCCGTGTTGGCGCAATACGCTGGCACGCTACGTCCACATGCAGATCAATGGACGAGTGCGAAACCATTGGCAGCAAGCTCTGCTGCCACCTGTGCGTGTGCGCGCTTGTCTTTGTGCGTGCGTGTGCGTGCGCCTCATTCAAACAACTGCGTTCAATAAGAAACAAAAGGCAAAACTGGAGGGCTGCTAGTGACATCTTAAAAAAAGGTCTTTCTATTGGAAGTTACATTGACGGAAATGATATAAATGACACCATCAACTAAGAAGCTCTAAACTGATAATAGTGAAAAGTGCAGGAGGTCATTCATTTTCTACAGAAATGTGACATTCATTTTCTGCTTTTTTGATTGAGTACATGAGTAAAAAGGACGTTGAACGCCCCTCGGCGCTTCACTGATCCACCTGATTTAAAGCTTCCTCTCAGCGGTCGGCACTCCGGCTGATATTTGTTTGATATCGACAACGTTCGAAGGATCCAAATGTCAATTGTGAGCCCTACCTGTCGGGCAGGACTCTCTTGCTGTAGAAATCGGGCAATCCGTCCTCCAGCATGCTGACTCCCCCGTTCTCCGAGCAGTGCTGCACACACACACACACACACAAACATACACACAACAGTAAATGGGAGCACCGGGATAACGCCAATCAATCCGCCACGCCGAAGACAAGCTGAGAGCCCGACGAGACGTATTATCATTTCAAATGAGTGGCTGGTGAACCTCGATCCACTGCCAACACGAGTCGGTTTGCGAAAACCAACTCCTGGCGCGGCCTTAACGGAGTTTGTACTGATCTGGGAAGAAGCGAGAGAGAGAGGGAGGTAAAAAAAAAAAACCCTTTTAGAAGGTCTCTAAACAAACACGCTGCTAACTTAGCGGCTGCCCTGCAGCCCCCTGGGAGATGGTTGTGCATGATTAACGTTTGAGTCACAGAGACACACGCGACAGCCTCCGACTTTAGAGGGGAACTTATTTTTGGAAAGCGCCGCTGGCGACGAAAAACAAGGCGCGCGACAAAAAGTTTACACAAAGAAGCCGAGAGATTAAAAAAAGCCCCACGGAGAAGCCAACATGTGGGGCTTATTTTTCCTCACCTTTCCGCTGCCGAGAATCACTGCGAGGGGGGGTTAACAACGAGGCGGCTCGATATTAACGAAGGCTCCGCGTTGCAATGCAGCTCATCTATTTTGTCTCCGAGTGTCGAACACGCTTTACAGCACTGTATATTTGTACAGATTGGATGCTAGTACTTTAGAACATGCGTTGGCCCACAAATCTTCTTTTATGACTAGAAAATTGTCTTTTCCCACATGGTTCTTTTATGCGGCACACCTGGAACACAAGCAGTTTCCCTGTCGGGCATCGATAAAGTATTCGGATTTAGTTCCCCCCCCACCAACAGGAAGAAATAAAAAATAAAACAGTGCGCACATTTGTTTAAGTATTTGTTCGTATGTAGCCGGGCCTCAAACGAGCCTCTCAGATGTCAGTCGTCGTTCATCGAGGGGTTCAGAGAGAGTTCAGGGGGTTCGCCGGCGGCGCCCCCCCCCCCTTCCGTCGACTCACCGACTCGGGAGTGAAGTGGCCCGCCCGGTGCCGCCGCGGCGGGCGCGGCCTGACGTGGGTGACGTGGCGCAAGGGCGAGCCGTTGGTGGGGAGCGTGGAGAGGCACTCCCAGGACGCCGAGTGGGTCAGGGTGGAGGCGTTCGGCGGGGCCGAGGGGGTGGGAGAGGAACCGGGCTCCTCGCCTAAACCTTGGAAAAAGAGGGGAAATGAGACCCCCGGCCTTTTTGTTTTTATTTGCGCCTCGTGTTCACCTGCAGCACAAACTCCAAACTCATTTAAACATGAGGAGAAAGTGGAAAATAAGATTTCTGTCGCAATCAAATAAGGACATATTTCTCATTTTTAGCCTAGTACACACGTTTAATTCTACAACTGCAGAATTAAACAAGCGTGTACTTCAGTATCTACTTCCTGCAAGTGAGCAGTAATAGACAAGCCCATTAAAACGCGCACGCTCCTGGTTTTAATGGCTTAAACGCTGAAGAGAATATCACGTCTCATCGTGCTGCTCCGTCACTGAATTAAACATGCAGTCGCCGGCCACTTCCTTAGGTCTACTTGTACAATCTGATGCCATCCAATATTCATCAGCGTCATCATTATTCATCAATATTAAGACAGGAGTGGGTGGTGTTGCAGCAGCAGCATCAGCACCACAGCGCGTCACATAGAAGGTGTTCAGAATACCCTGCTCCCCCCCCCCCTAATGTTTATTAATGTGGCTATTAGATTAGAAGCTGGGGTCTTTATATTAATGCGACTGCATTCCACAACCTGCTTATTTAACACGGAGGTAAATTCAGAAAGCAGCCTCGGGCTAAATTCGGCATTCTGAGGTTTGTAAAAGGCAGAATTTATAGTCCACCTGCAGCAGCGGATCATGATGGATTCTCTAAGTGGGCGTAATAGAGTGGCCGGCGAGTACGTCTCGGGCTATACGAGCACTTTAACGGCGTTTAACGGCGACCGGGAGCTGGGGAAACTCACTCAGTCTGGTGGAGACGGGACGGATTCTTCTCGTCCTGGAGGTCCGCTTCTTGATGGCCATGGTGTCCTTTTGTTCAGGAGAGACGGGAACACAGTCAGGGCAAACATCTGACACCATCACAATCTACACGATGCTCTGAGATAACTCCGAAAAACATGAAATTCACTCAAGTCTGAGGACTAAAACGTGTTGAGCACCAACAGTCGATCACAAAGCTCTAAATAGAATTGGTGCTTTTTATTCCCCAAGATAAACAGTAACATTTTTCTATGCATAATTACACAAAGCAAGTATTAAACCACTGTTGTGATTCAAAAAACCGATGGCAAATGAAATAAGAAAGAATAAAACAAATTTCAATTGTATAAACAGGCTTAATGATTGAAGTGCGGGGAAACTATATCTATATTCGGTGCGTATCGGCTCTCTGGAAGCGTTTGTGCCCCCACTTACGATTCCCAGGTTGACGCCAAAGTCCTCATCGGGGAAATCCAGCGACTCCACCAATCTGGACTGTCTGATGGTGCGTCGCCCGCTGCTCCCGTCGTCCCAGCGCTTCGCCTGGGACACCTGCCGCAGCTGACGCAACACACGGCCAAAACATTCGCTTTATCTCACACACACAGAAGCGTTGGTCCGCAGCGCCGCCACCAACACCCCCTGGACCGTCGCAAGAGCTCCGCCGCATTTTTATTTATTTATTTATTTTTTTTCAATCCAACATAGTTTCAGAAGAGCGTGAAGAGCATGAATTAAGTACAATTTCTAGATTATTAAAGCAGATAGAGGACAAACCGGCGCTGCGGCGCGCCACAGAATGAGACGTGAAAAGGTGGAGGCAGCGAGCTGAATGCAAAGCAGAGCCGCGCCAGACAGACTTATTGGCGCGAGCGCGGATCCGCCTGCTTTTCCTCTGGCTCGCTCTTAAAAGAATTTAATTTAGGAGCGCGAGGGGGCTTGAAGGGGCTTAATCACATCCTTAACTAGCTGGGCTCACGTTGCTACGTTGTCTCCGAGTTCAATATTCACCTTAAAGAGAGAAAACTTTCCTAACGAAGCGAGAACCGGAGAGCCCACTTCAATTAATTACACGTATTACAAAACTCTGAGATGCAGAACCTGAGAGTTCAGTATCAAAAACTCAACGCATTCGATTCCAGCGGGTCCTCGGACCTGTTGGATGACAACTTTTAATGCGAGACTCCCGTACAAGTCGCTGCTCTTGATCTGAAGTGACACCTCGACGGCGCCCAGCGTTAACGCGCTAAATTATGTGTTGCATAAATGTTTTCTTTTTTTTTTTCCCCCTCGAGTGTCGACTTTGGCGACTCCGGAGCGCAATCGAGGGGTTCGTCGAGTCTGCGGCGCTCCGGCTGAACGGCGGTGCGCCGCCCTGAAGCGCGCACGCTCCACAGCATCTTAACTGCTCGTGAGCGGCAGAAAGGACGACTTCATGTTCACACGGGTGATGTTTCTGTCCCTCGTATTCACCGGAATTGTCTGTTTTCGAGTACTAACTCTGCTCCTCTCGTGACGACATTGGGACACATTTGGTAAAGTGAAGGAATAACATGATCTGCATTTCTTGGAGAGTTTGATGGAGCTCCTGCGAGGCGGCCGGGCGGCCAACGAAGTCTCCCGGAGTCTCAAGTGAAACTTAGAGCAGACTGGATGACTGTGATGTAACATGCTAATTAGGGAGCTTTAAAGGAACTGGTAGGTGGCCGCGTTTAACCGACTGATTTACTTTTTCTTTCGTACCGAGTTGACTGTGGGAGCCTCGCAAAAAAACATCCTGGAGTCCCAGCTATAAATATAGACGGCCGTTTCTTTTTTGAAAAGTATGAAACTTTCACAGTTTGTTCGTGGTCGATCGATGCGTTCAGGCTGGAAAATGCCACAAAAATTTCATTGGAGCCGTGCAACTCTTCTCTACTTTTCTCTACCATCTACAAGAAGGCATGCAGAAACGGGTAATTACCAGTACCAGGGTTTTATGGGTGGTGTAGAGCTCCTGCAAGATCTGATCGACGATGGAGTTGGTCAGATACGACACCACCGACAGCTTCACTTCCCTGAGGCACAAAAGCACACAGAGATGCTTCAGCCGGGTCCCGCCGCGCAGCCCCCGACCCGCAGCCGCCCCCACCCCCACCCCCCAAACACTTACTCGAGCGCTCTGTTGATGTCCTCGGCCGCTCTCTCCATCAGGGCGTTGCGGATGGCCGAGCGGGGGATGGAGACTTGCTCGGAGATGGACGAGAGCGGCGGGCTGAGTCTCTCGGCGGCCGAGCAGGACATGGGGCACAGCTCGCGGCACAGCGACACCATGGAGTCCACCACGACCTGGACGGAGAACGGAGGTGGGTGGGGGGGGGGGGCCCGCGGCACCGCGCGCGATGAATAAATACATCGTGTTCTCAGCGTGCTTCTCCCACACAGGGAGCTTTATCACTCGATGCCTTCTCCTTCATCTCTTTTCTTTCAAGTTTTTGGACGACACAAACCATCCTTCGTACGTGCTGCTCGGGCTCTTTATGAAATTCTTCAACTTTATTACTGCGCGCCCAGCTTGGATGTTTGTGCTTCCACTCACTGTTTTGTAATTCAACAGATTATGACCTATGCAAATTGAAAATTCAGCCTCATACATAAAAAAAGTGAAAAACTGGGCAGCACAAACAGAGATATGAATTATGCTTAAGTAAGAGAAATTCAATTGAGAGTATCTCCAATTCTTCCTCGGGGTGCGTGGCGCTTTTCTTTTTTTTCCTTCCTTTAACCATTAGCTTATGTTGAGCTACTGCATCTCAATGAGCCTAAAATGGAACAAAAAATGTTAAACTGTTCATTCCCTGTGAATTTAAATGCTACATTTCTTTTGAAGTCAGCATACCTGAACGGCACACACAGTCACAGGCCATTAATGGCCAATTTAAATGCAACTAGTTCAGAGCGCCACCACTGTTTAAAAAAAAAAAGGGGGGGGGGCGGACAAAACCCTGAATGCATCACGGAAAAGAGCGGTTCTGCGATTACCGCCGCGGCTCGCTCGCCGGCCCACCTGCAGCTCTTTGTCGGCGGCTTTGGCCAGCTCTCCGGCCAGGGTGTCCAGGCGCTGCTTGACGGGGCCGTCCACCGACAACACGTGGGCCAGCTCGCACAGGGACGGATACAGCTGATGGAGAAAGGGGAGGGGGGGGCGGGGCATTAACGCAAGCGACGGAGCGGCCGCGGCCCCAATCGCAACACTGGAAGAACAATCGGACGTGAAACCGCAGCTCTCGCGTTTCGTCCAGAGCCGTTTCGCACGATTTCAGCGTTTCTCGCGATTGAGACGTCCGTTCACATCATCGACTGATCCTGCAGCGCGTTTGGTTTGTCCAACAAAGGGCCGCACTGCTCCACCTGGATATTCCCCTTGATGTGCCGACGTTACTCCAATTACACTAATAAGGCTGGACATACTTTTGCTTTTATGTGCGAGTGTGGGCGTCGGGCAGTGCGAGACCATTACTGGTGGAACGTGGAGCACGAGGGCTAAAAAGAGAAAGCTCACTCCAACACAGGAAAAAAAAAAACAAAACAGAGCCCAGAATCGTCGGTGCCATTTGCAGCCGAAATAGATCAGATATCTCACATTTGTCGTGCGCCACGCAGTGTCCCAGAGGCGCACTGATGTGATGTTTATTGGATGGCTGCATCAGCGACTTGTCCTATTCTCGGTGCCGCGCCGAGTTCGGGAGTGTTTTGATATATTTTTTTGTGGTGTTCCTGCGCGAGCCGGGTTATCAATACTTCAGTGGTGCCGCGAACGCATCGTTCATTTGGTTTGTTGGGTTCAACTCGGCGAAGCCGCGCTGCTGGCGCGTTCGCGGGGCGAGAAAAAACGCCTTCGTTGCGTCGGGTTTTTCCCGCATGAAAGGCAGTAAAACATGAAGGACGACGAATCTCCTCTGAACACTGCCGCTTGTTTTTCCAAATACTCTGAACTGAATCAGCCTTGTAAATCCAGCTACATCACGAGATGCATAAATACAATTAACATTATGTCTTCAACTATTGTTTCCATCACTAAAACTCACTGGAAATGTACATTTGAGCTGTAACATCCCTTATAACTCTGTAAAATGCTGAATAAACCATCTCATGTCTTTGGCTCTGCGAGGGAACATTTAGCTTCTGGCCGGCGTTCGCTTATAAAATCGCACTTGCCGGGATCACAAGGTTACCGTTTGAAACAGCGGCGGTTACTGCTGTATTAATGGGACTTTATATCCCAGGACACTTTAATGCGGCCTGCTTTATTGCTGTGTGTTGTATTGTTGGCCCGTCTTCTCCCGTTGGTTTCTTTTGTTTGCGTTATTGTTCCTGCGACGGGCCACCGGACGCGTTCGTCGGCGCGTGCGCGTCTTTTGTGTGATGAAGTGATGCCACCAGAACGCGTCCCCTCGGAAACCCGGCGGTCCCATTAATCAACGTGAAGCCCAAATGTGGGAAGGCGCTCCCAACAATAGCTGGTAAACATGATGGAGTGGAGCAACTGAAACTATAGGAGAACTGATTTAGAGACCGCTCCACTTTTGAAGTAAAGGAGGGTGCACTTACTCCACTTGCATTATTGATGAGTAAAAAAAAAACTACGTAAAGCAATACAGAACGGGAGTCGTACTGACCGGAAATGAAGCAGATTGTGGTTTTTCTTCCAGAAAAAGAAGCTTTCTGTCTGCATCTCGAAAATCGGTGACATTGCGTTCTGAATCACGACATTGCACCAGTCGCAAACACACGCGCGTGCGCGCGCTTAATCCACTCACAGCTCTGGAGTTGCGCGCTTCTTTGAGGATTTGCCGAGCTGTCTGGACCTCCTCTCCTTCCTCGGAGCCTTTCAGGACGCAGACCTGCTGCTGCACCCGCACGCACAGACGCTCCATCACCTGCACGCCGAGCAAATTTGAAACACGCACACAGACGGTTTACAGACGGGACGTGTTTTTGTCTACAATCGGAATATAAATTGTCGGCTTGATCACTGTCACACACACACACGGACCTGCTCAGCGGTGCTGGTGACGAGGCCTTGGTGCAGCCTCAGAGCCTGTTTCTGGGAGAAACGCTGAGTCTGGTTGTTCCTAAGCAGGGCACGCTGGATCTGTCACGCGCACGCCCACGGAAAGGGAAAAAAAAAAAAAAAGACACACAAAACAAACAAGCAGGGAGAGGGCTTGGAGATGACAGGTGTTTACAAAGTGCAGCGTGCAGGAGACGGGAGACGAGTCCATTTGCATGGTAATAAGGGAGACTGGAGAGAGAATTTTGATCCCCCAGAAATAAGCGGGACGCCTTTGATTTATTTCCTTGACTCAGCAGGTGGAAGCGTTCCCTGCATCATCATCTCGCCGACGGAGAGCCGGAATCGAGCGTTACTCAAGGACTCGGCGCCTCCCCGACATTGTGCGCGCAGACAAAAGCCTAATGTAATCACGGGCTTTACATACGACAGACACAGCGAGCAGAAAGGGGTTTGATAAGCAGCAGGAAACGGATCAGATTAGCGTGGCGACAACAGGAGTGTGTACGGCTTAAAGCTCGCCAGGATTGGGGGGGGGGGGGAGAAAAGCAGCACATCTTCCACTGCTGTTATTTGGGTTTCCAGACATGTATCAGTGATGCTCCCGCAGTCTCTCCCGTCCCTGGAGAGGCGAGGCGCTGCGCGGGATTGACTGACAGCCGAGCCTGCAGGGAAATGGAGTTTGACACTCGACGTAAACAGACTCGCAGTGTTAACTGCGGCCTGCCGGCCGGGGCGGCGAACGGCGGGGGCGACGTAGCTGGAGGAAAACGACCGCTTTCCCCAGGACGACGGATCTTAACGTTCAACATCCGCCGCGCCCCACTCGGGCGGGGTGGATGCTTGTTTATGGATTGTTTATGGACGAAAGCCGGCGCGGGGACACAGAATACGTGTCCGCGCACAAAGAGGCGCCGCCTGCCCAAAAAAAAAAACCCGATAATGCGTGCTGTTTGTACACAGGCTGTCACTCGCTTGCGTCTTTGTTGTCGGCGGCTGTCTTGCTGTCAGTTACTTTCACTGTCACGCCGAACAAAGACTTAAGAGTTACTGCTCAAACGCGCGAGGGGTTTAAAATTAAATGCCTTCATTGGCGCCCTGAGAAACATGGCCGAACATAAAAGAACACAGAGATCCCGACGTTACACTCGGCGCAAAAGACCCAGTGCGACGCCGCTTGTTAGCCGAGCAGCTCCAGTTAATCCTTTAAGTAAACCAGGGAGAGTAAGACTATGAGGATGCTCCAAACTGCACTCCAGCGTTGACTGGAAACTCTCCAGCACCAAACAGTTGCAGGAGAATTCAGAAAAAACCCTCTCGTTTTCAAGCCTCAAGGCTTGACGAGCATTTTTGGAAGCACACACGAAACAGCCGTTCGTCAAAGCTGCGAGTCGTTTATATTAATCGTCACGGGAATCAGCATCTGGGTTTCCAGGCGTCCCGGGAGCTCTCCTCACCTTGGTCAGGGCTTGGTCGGTCTTCTCGGGGGCGCTGCGGTACGCCTGGGTGACGTCGCTCAGAGGGATGGGCATGTACTGCAGCGTGAAGTTACTGTTGGTTGAAGAGAGCGAGAGGGGGGGGGGGCGGGTAGAAAGATAATATTACCCTGGAAATAATAAAAAAATCGCAGGAATTATGATGTCAACATGAAAAAAAAACCAAACAGGAAGGTGCTCGGGGCACCTCTGACAGCTGTCTCCAATCCCCCTCACACGCAAAGGCTGCCACGCATCCACACGCAGACACAAAGTTCTGACTTCACACCCACACACGTCAGAGGACTGATGAAACGCCGTGTAATAGTAAACATTGTAGAGATGGTTATCTGCCTTTTACACGGGTGTGCGAGGGATGTTTGGTGTGTGTTTGTGTGCGTGTATGTGTGTGTGTGTGTGTGTGTGTGTGTGTGTGTGTGTGTGTGTGTGTGTGAGTGTGTGTGTGTGTGTGTGTGTGTGT
>JASSRZ010000042.1:10994529-11020133 GCA_032164315.1 Malacoctenus gilli
TGTGTGTGTGTGTGTGTGTGTGTGTGTGTGTGTGTGTGTGTGTGTGTGTGTGTGTGAGTGTGTGTGTGTGTGTGTGTTTGTGTATCTGCTCTTAAAAAGCAGGAGGGAGAGTTGGTGTGTGTGTCGCCTCTTACTGCTCCAGCGCTCTCGCCACATCTTGGAAGCCGGTCGCCGTGGTGTTGTTGCGATCCCACGTCACGCTCCTGAAAGGGATGAAGAGGGGGGGAAATGGGGGTGAGGAAGACACAAAGACCGAGGGGTCCGGGTGTTTTCTGAAGCTCCAAACACACACAGACGCACACACACACGCGCACTCTCTGCATTGCCGAAGCTGCGCGTGACATCGCAGAAAAATTAGGAGGGTTTTCCGGGACTTTCTGCCTTTCTACGATTGGAATGCATGAAGGGCCGCCATGCGTCTAATGAGCTTCTGTTTTTTCGCAGTGCAGCTTCTCCACCTACACCCGGCTCAGCCGAACTTTTTTATTTATTTTTTTTGATAAAACCCCGTCATTTTCAGTCCCTCTCCCCTTTCATCCACCCTCCTCCTCCACCACCTCTCCTCCCCCGGCTCGTTTTGCCCTAGAAATTCAATCGGTAAAGCCCAAATCTCTCACCATAGGTGGTCTCCCTCTTCCCGTCTCTCCGCAACTTCACTCGCCCATATCCAACCTTCCCTGTTTACGGCTTTCCCCCCGTCCCACCGTCCTGCTTTTTTCTGTCCTCCTCTGGCCCACCAAGCACGTCTTCGAGGACTCTTTTCTCTCACTTCCGCCGCACTTTTCCTCATCGCCGTCTCTCGCCTCACTTCACCGTGGCACAATACACACCGTGCCCCGAGGCGCCTAACTTTCCTCCCCCTGATTCGCCGAGCGATCCGTCAGATTGCCGCGTCTAAGAGTTGCCTTCTTATCTCCTACATGCTTCACAGTCTCCTCGCTGTCTTTTCAAACGCCGTCTTGAAGTCCCTGTTCCGTCTCACGGCAACCGCAGCGTTTCCTCCGCTTGAACGCTAACGAACATTAAGCTTTATCTCCGACCTTATTCTTTCATCCGTCCTCTAAGACGTCTTATTTTCCAAACAGACTCCTCCTCTCCTTCTCATACCCCCCCCCCCCCCGGTTATCCCAGTCATCGGACCTGAGTGTGGTGTTTATCTGCAGGGCCTTGCTGAGCATCTTGGCCCCGGAGTCCTCCAGGAGGTTCCCGCTGAGGTCCACCTTGCGGAGGCAAGCGTTGGAGCCCAGGGCGTTGACCAGCACGGTGCCACGCTGGCGGAGCCTCGAGTCGGCCAAGGAGAGAGACTGCAGGGCCTGTTGGGGGGGGGGGGGGATAGAACAGTTGGACATAAAGATCTTTTAAACCGTAAGACTTCCCGCAAGTGGCCGTGAATATTTCAATGGACGTCGCCGTTGGTATTCAGGAGAAAGCGCAGCGGTTAAGGGCTTGATGTGAACTCCTCATTAAGCGATGACCGCAAATATCTATGCAGGTGGAGCACAGATTGGGGTGACCGAAACCAAGCGTGTGAATATTTATATATTTTGAATATTTATCACGGCTTCGTCGAGGAGGGTCGTGAGAAAAAAAAAAAAAATCCGGAGCGTTGAGGGAACGGGACCCGACGTTCTCGCTCAGTCTTAAATTACGACTTCAATAACCTTCTGGAAGCGCAGAGAGAGAAATATGTGAAGGCCGAAGCTCTCGTGAACCTGGAGGTGGGAGCCGGCCCGCATACAATAGGAAAACAACACGGAGAAAGTGGAGGCTGCAAACTATTCGGTCGCGTTCTTTTCGTCCCCCGATGGAGCGGTATGTTTCAGGTAATGGACTCCCGAAGCACGGTGAGGCGTCGAGTCATTGTCAGGGTTTTGAATCTCCGTCTTTAATCGAGCCGGCGCTCATGTGGACTTTTCATTTGCTTACGAGCTTCTGTTATTTCTGAGGCTGCTGCGCTTCACCGGAGCCGCTGGGAGTCCTTCCTTTGAAGCTCGAAGCCTTCTATGACTCATAAACCGAAGTGTTAACGCGAGGCCAGCGCCGCGAAGATGCCTGCAGGGGACGTTCGGATGATTCTGATGTTTGTGTTATCATCACTGAGTGGGTGAGCCGGCGAGCGGACTGACCTCTCAACAAACCGGGCGCAATTCCTTCACACGCCACCGATTTACACCTGCCGGCGCCCGTGCGTTTGCCGTGTTTGCACACAAGCGCCGGGTCCGGCGCCGGCGTTTCCCCCGTGCGCGGTTTGTGAGTGGCGGGCAGTCGCGCCGTGTTCGCGGAGCAGAGAGAGCGCCTCGGGAGAGCCGGGGAGAAACGCGTCGAGACCGCGCGAATCGCTCGGCGGCGGCCCCCCAGACGCCGCCGCACGTGAGCGCGTTCGCACCTTGAGCGCGCCGCAGGAACGGGGATGGAGTCGGAAAAAAAACACGCGGACGAATCAGGAAACGGCGCCGTTTAAGTGTGACGAGCGCGCGTCTGTGCCTGCGGAGGAGAGGAGAAACGTGTGCGTGGCGACAAAAAAAAAAAAAAGAATCTGGGAGGCCCGCGTGGGCGTGCATCTGTGCAGCAACACCACCGCGAGGGGGGGGGGGGGACTTTGCGAGCGTGCGTGTACAATATGTTACATAATCAAACTCACACACTCTTCTTCTTGCACCAAGTGAACCAGCTTCTGCAGGATCTCATCCAGCACTCTGAGGAGCGAGAGAAGCAGCGGGAAAGCATTCATCATCTGCGCCGGCTCCGCCGTGCCCCCATCTGCGCCGCCGACGCTCCCCCCACCCCCCACCGCCACCACCACCCCCATTCCCGCCTGGACTGTACCTGCCCTTGATGTTGAAGTTCTTGCCCAGCATCAGGTGTTTGAGGGAGGGGTGGCGGGAGAACGCTGGGATGACAGCCAGCAAGTCGGCATCCAGACCTGCAAAAACACGGGGGAAAAAAAGAAAGAAGTAACACCCACATCTGTGGAGAGCGAGAGCGAGAGCGGGCCCGGCAACGCGAGGCTCTGTGGACCCTTTTGTGGAAGCAAAAACTTTCCAGCGGATCTGTGATTGCAGCCGTGTAGGTACTGACATAACAGAAACAAAACAACAAAAAAGGAACAAACTTTGAGGAAGAGTGACGCCAGGAGGTATCGAAGGATGTTTTGGAAAGGAAAAACAGTCCTTTTTTTTCTTCTTTTCTCTCCTGAAACTGACCATTTCGGAGCCGCGATGGCGGTGAGTCATCGGTTGCCTTCTCCCGAGTGCGACCGTTTCTGGCCCACGAAGCTCAGTTTGGTCTCACGGTCCATTTTTGGTACAGAATATCGCGGCACCGCTGAGTTTCCAAAATACTCCCAATTAACCCTCCACTCACACACCTACTCACTTTCTCTTCCAAGGCTCAAGGATGCAGGACGCTGCCAAGAGGAGGTGGTTACCATGGAAAAATATTTCAGGGACGGAATGCTAAAAAAAAAAATCTCAACAAGAAAAGCAAAAAAAAAACCTATATAAATCTGTTCCGTCACAGTGAGCCGTGATGCGGCAGGACGAGCAGCGAGACGGGTTCGAACGCGATGAGCCCGGCGACCGAGGACATAAACTGGTCACTGACTGTCACCTTCTGTTATTGTTCAAGGGACGGACTGTAACGTCTGCTTTGTGTAAGTGCAGTGATTCATCACCAGGAGGAAACGTAGTCAGACGTACACAAAAGGACAAAGGATCATATGGTGGGGGGAGGAGGGGAACGTGGGGGTGAGTAATCCCGGCGCTATCGGGGGGGTTCCTGGTTCCGATTTACAGCCTTTCATTCCACTACCGGCCCCGCAGTAAATTTACTGCCCTGACACAGTTAATAAAGGCAACCGCTTGAGGGCTCAATATATCGAGGGAATTCTCCGAAAATACAGTTTCTCACAAAGATTTGGTCCAAAAAAAAGACAAAAACAGACAAAATCAAAGCAGCCGAGACCATGACTTCAGTTAGCAGCGTATTGAGGTATCGATTAGGACTAAACAGACCCGTCCTGACACTGTCTGTGATTTGGTACCGAGATCTTCTCAAGATTCATTCGCAGGGGGGAAAAAAACCTCATTTTTGCTCGTTTTATGAGCCGAGCTGCTCTATAATTGAAGCGACTGTGCCTGTAAAACGCAGAGTCAACATCCATGAACAATCGTGATGTAACAGACTCGACAGACGCGTCCCCAGAGTGCCTCAGCGGAAAAAAAAAAAAACAACAAACACCGCGGTGGTTCTGGAGGGTGCAGCACCAGCTTACATGGCTCACCACGCCAGACAGAGAACAAGGGTTCACGACAGTAAAGTTCCCTCAGGACACGTGAACCATTTGGATGATCTGGAAGCTAAAGAAACAAGTCACGGCGTTGTATAGGCAAAAAAACAAACAATTAATTAACATAAAAGGGTAAAAATACAGCTGAGTGCAACACATGGGGGACTGAAGGCCATGCACACATTCACTGGGTGTGTTGAAAGCGTGCAGTGTCCTCCTCTGATTCTTGAATGGCGATTACATAAGCCGCACTGATATTTCACATTAGCGCTAATGCAGCGGCTCAGCTTAAAAATGAGCCTTCATGATCAAAAGGCATCTATGCCGGGATCCCGAACATTGTGCTTGTAATCAAAGGATTTGCAGAGAGCCCAGACACATGCACGCACGCAGCAATTAAATCCCTAGTAGGGGGGGGGGCGTGCGCAGACTTGTCGCTTACCGTTATCGGAGATGTCCAAAGTCCCCACGCATGAGACTCGAGGAAACAGTTCCTGGATCACGCCGGCACCCGCTGACCTCAACTGCCGGGGGGGGGGACAAAGAGGGGAGCGCGGCGTGATGGGAGGACCCACGAGCATTAATCTGTGAAGATGATGGAGTGAAGCGCGGGCCGGCGGAGCGTACCTCACAGCTGCTGATGTCCAGGTGTAAATCAGTGATATGAGGGTTATTGGACAGACCCAGGAACAGAGCCCTGAAGGGAAACACAAGCGGCGATGGAGGGAGCGAGAGAGAGGAGAGAAGGAAAGAGAGAGAGAGAGAGAAAGAAGGAGAGAGAGGAGAGAACGCGGAGCAAGAGGGGGAGAAAGGATTAATGGAGGAACGAGAACAATGACAGGTAGATGAAAAGAAATGAGTAGAAACAAAAGGTCAATTAAGAGATAAAGACTAGAAAAAAAATATGAAAGTGGGAATTTTTTTTTCTCTCCAAAAGCTCATGAGTATTAAAATCCAATTGTCTCCCTTTCACCCTGTGAAAAGCTGAACGGATCCACGTTCTCCTGGGCACACCTGAGAGTTATAAAGCCATCTTAAAGGATTTAGAGAAAAGTAGCTTAAAGAGAGGAATATTCGGCGCTCGCTGAGTCTTCAACAGAAAATGATCTAAAAACTGAGTCACTATTTATTAGAAAGAAGTGGTCAATCATCGCCGCGCACTTTTTACACGGACCCAGCTGGACGCGGCGAGAACCGACGCATTTGCACATCAAGGCTCTGCTGGAGGTCGCCGCTGTGCAACGAATACACAGCTCAGAGTTCTGCACCATGAGGTGGTAATGAGGAGAGGTGCTAAGTGGGGAGTCTGCTGGCTCCGTTTTGGCCGGGCGCCATCCTTGCGGCAGGCAATCATCTCGATTGCTGGCAGTTTTCTTTGTTTCCTCCCGTTATTGATCGTGTTCTTTTGGCTAAAGGGGGGGGGGGCTAAAAGTGGGCAACACACCTTACAGGGAAACCGTTATATTGCAATGTTCCATTTATCCCCGTAGGGAAAGTCTGTAGATTTTTTTTTTTTTTTTGTGCTCAGCTGCTCGGTGAGCTGGTTTAACTACAGATCTCGCGAAGCTGGTGAGCATACAGAGTCCGGCGCAAAAAAACAGACACGTCAGCAGAGTGGAAGTCGGCCAACCGGTGGGGGGGGGGGGGGGGACTACGGTCTGCGTCCTCTGACTGAAGGCCAGACGACGCGAGTAGCGGAAGGGTGGCTGGCTCCGCTGTCAAAGAAAAAAAAAAAAAGGGTCTGATGCCTAATGCGCGCTCTGATGATTGAATCCCACCGATGGTTTGGATGCAAACCTCGCTCCATATGGCGCGAGCTATTTTGGTATTCAGGTCCGGAGACAAAGGAAAAAAAAAACCCCAACAAAATAGAAATAAAAAAAAAAACCAAAACAACCCAACGCCCCCTCTTATGCAGAGCGGCTCCGCTTGAAACGAGGGCAGATTCGACTGCATTCCTCTCAAGGCCACCGCGCATCAGCGATGCATCAGGGTTTCGACTGGAGACCGGCGCACGCCGGAATAATGCATATTACTTTTTAAGAGTCTCCAACTTGGACAGGAAATTTAAATGCCTTCAGCAAGAGTGTTGCGTGCTTTTCTTTCTTTTCTTTTTTTTCTCCTTCCCTGTGCTCAATTTACCGAGCACCGAAGGCGTCATGAGAGGCTACATTTTTAGCACGAGTGGCCCCAAGTGGGAATTCATCTCCCGCCACTCCGAAAGGCTTTAAGTTGGACTAAACATCCCCGGCGAGCGCAAGCGCTCGTTGACACGGAGAGGTTGGTATCGGTGGAAATTGATGGCGACGCACTCGGCGCAGTCTGAGAGGTGAAAAAAGATAAATAACACGATCCCAGAGTCGTCCAGTGAGCTACTTTTTTTTTTTTTATATCGCGGGTGTCCAGCAGAGTCTAACCTAAAAAAAATAAGAAAAAAACAGCAACATATCTGTTGAAAAAGGGTTCAAACAACATTTGCTGTAAGGAAAAAGTATGTTTACACGATAATACTGCGGCTGGCCAGTTATCCGAGGGAAAACTGCGTCTCCAGCATTCAATTGAAAGCAACATGCCTCTAATGTTATAAGATTTCATCTCCGGATTTCATTAAGCCTAATGCTGCTTAAGTTCATTACAGAAATATGCTGTGAGACATTAGGTTGCAATTAATAAACATTTCAAAGCAGTGCATTTCATAATTGCCAATCTATTGTGATATCGTAAAGGCAAACATGAAAGCTCCAGATAGCAATTAGTCAGAAGAAGGGCTGTTTTATATTTCCTGAGGGTGTCAAACATGCGGCACAGGGACCAAAACTGGTCGTGATGAAGGTTTAAACACGGCCCGAGAGATAAACTTGCAGAGGGGGGGGGGCGGGAAGACAAATGCAATTTGACAAGTCAATAAAAGCTAGCGCTGTTCATAAATGATCCACTTTAGGTCGTAATGTTTCAGCAGGAGAGTTCACAATGCAACCATGGAGCCTCTGACTGGTGCAGCGTCGACGGCCAGACAGCGTTCGGTGAGGAAACGAGCGTCTAAAAGATGACGATGCTTTGAATTTTTAAGGAGTCGGTTCGATTTTTTCTCCTCACTGTTGGTTTCTAAAGTTTAGACTGTTATTTTACCGTTTATACCCATTTCGGACCAAATGACCTCCACGTGGTGTTGTAATTACCTTGACCCAGCCGCTTTCAGCTGTTTGCATTTGCGCTGTGAATTTAGACGCACATTCAAGTGATCTATTTGTACAGTAAACGTGCGGTGAGACACCTTCCGACGAGGCTCCTCTGGATTCCTGTTGATTTATTCTCTGATATCATCAGGATGATATCACAGGGGGTGTTTGATGTGTATATTAGCACATCCTCCTGGCAACTTGGCTTTTATTACCGTTTATTCTGCCAACCGCCGTCTATGCATCCGGTCCAGAGATTTCCCAAATGAGGGAGGGAGGGAGGGAGGTGAGGGTGGGGGGGGAGGGGCAAAAAGAGCCGGCTGCCAGTTAGCTGTCAACAATGATGATACACGAGTCGGAGCTTAAACGGAGTCAGCAGAATATTCACCAGCAGCACCTGATGTTTCAGGTTTGCTTCATACAAAGCGGACAGAAAGGGTCAGGTCATCCAGAGAGTGAGGCTTGAAGCGTCGTTAGTCGCTGTCGGCTATCATCGCTTCGATTGTAATGTTCAGCCTTAAAGCTGAGCGTATTTGCCACATCAGCACTGATCAAACACCGGCGACACCATTCCCTTGACTTTTAACTATGTCGCCGACGGAATTCGATGCCTCGTGAAGCCGGGCAGCAAAAACGCTGATTGGATTCGTCGTGACACAGATTCCGATTTGGCTCGTTAGACGAGTGAAAGACGAACTCTCAACCACTTTATGTCAACTCAACCAATCTGGGTCAATATGCGATGACAACACTTGGAGTTCCCTCTTTGGTTTGCAAAGGAGGGGGGGTGGATGCTTTGGTACCTTCCGTACGAATGAATTTCGATTTTTTATGTCACAAAAGAGAGACGAGGGCTTGCTCGGGTTATCCCGCTGTCAAATCTGCCTTTATAAAATAAATTAAGAAAAAAATCAATTCACAGCTTGTTTCAAAAGCTTTCTTTGATTTAATCTCCTCAGATGTATTTATATTGTTTGTGATCTGCAAGAAATACAGAGAAATGCATGCAAGCTGATTACATCCCGCTATAACAAGCATGGATAAATAGTAATAGGAGGTGAACTAAATAGGGTCAAGGATTCCCAGCGACTCCCTATTCAGCTTCCTGTGGCTCAAACAGCTTGAGCGATTTGCATCTGAAGACATGCTGGCGAAGTGCGAGGGGTTTCGAAAGGTCGCTCGAAATCTTCGCCTGCGACAGTGACTCACCTCAGTGAATCCGGGGGGACTTTCATGGAGGCCAGGCTGACGTGGGTCAGGCTGAATGCTGAGCTGAAGAACTGGCGGAAGGTCGGCAGAGAGTCTCTCGCTTTCCTGGGCAAGGACGGTAAAGAAAGGAAGCGTTTAAAAAAAGAGAGAGAGAGAGACGGACGGGAGGCGGGGGAGGCGAAGCGGGCAACAGAGGGCGGGCGGCTGAGGATGGACAGAAAATGAAAGGCGGCCAGAGAAAGAGAGGAAAAGAGCAGATAAGAGACTGATCGAGACAAGAAAGAGGATGACAGGGGGACATGATCTGCAGATAAAGACTGACAGAAAGTTTGCAGTCGACAAGCGGCCAACTGACAGAGAGGATGAGGCTGGTAAAGGGAGAAGGAGGGAGAGGGAGGGAGAGAGAGAGAGAGAGAGACAGAGAGAGAGAGAGAGAGAGAGAGCGAAGGAGAGAGAGAGAGCGAGCGAGCAAGGGAGAGAGACTAAAGCTGACAGATGCCTGCCGTGACATTTGGGTCAATATTATATCAACCAGACACAGCGAAAAGGTGATTCTAGCATTAATTACTGCCACCAGTTAAAAGGTAACACTGACCAATTAACCGACCATCTGTCTGGCAGACAAGCCCAGCCCGGCCTGTCACCGGAAGGAGAGACCGAAAATGCGTCTCCAGACACGGACGCCGAGTCAATGAGACGAGGCTGCGCTCGGCCTCCGCAGGATGGATGTTGTACACCGGTTCTGATCTGTGTTTAGCACTTGTCACAACAGCCAATCTGCCGCCTCAAGCCCCCGCGGCACCAATAATTCACCACGGGGAAGGATGAGGGGAAGGGCGTCTGGAGAAAACAGGATAAGGAGACGAGTGAAGGAGGATGAGAGAGCGAGGGGTAAAAAAAGGATGAATTCATCTCGCAGAGAGAGCGAGAGAGAGAGAGAGAGAGAGATGAGGCTTGTTTTTGTGGGAGAAAGATTACCTGCTCCCGCTCTTCAGGCAGCTGATATGTTGTTTACTCTTGGCACAAAATAGCCTGTTTTTTTGTTGTTGTTTTTTTTATATCTCACCGTTTCTCACCTTTGTAAACCCCGATAAACCAGGATCATTTTCAGTGACGATACACTTTCTGGCACACAAACCGACGCCTGAAGAGGGATTAAAATGCACTTCTCCCAAATGACCAGCAGATATCACAACTGGATTCCTCGCTAGGAAACACAATTTAGCTTTATTAGCAAATAACGAAGAACATCAGGTGTCGCTGACCTACAACGTCCCGCTTCTCAGGCGCAAAGGGACGCTCACAAGTCCAACTGGTATTGTTTGGTAATTATTTTTCGGACAAAAACCAAAAAAAATTGAGAATTAATCACTGGACGTTTTTTTTCCTCTTTCGAAAAACGAAATCATTTTAAAGAGACGAAACAGGAATCTGACGTCCACGGAAAATCTCTGCAGTGTGGCGTCGGAGCGCAAACACAGCTGAGGGTGATTAGCGCTAATTAGCTTCGCAGGTAGAAAGGAGACGCTGACCTGATGGCGCCGTCGCACGGACTGGAGGGAAATCAGCAGTTTAACGGGACGCTTTACAAGCTTTTTGACCTCTATCGACACTCTCTAGCAGCACATGGACAACTTGAGATCATGATTTAATGCAAAATTACACGTTTGAGCGCACCGTTTTGGCTATGTTGAGGTTTCTTGCGAAGAAACCATGCGAAGTAACCGCAAGAGAGTCTCTTGTTCCTAAAGGCACGCGCCGTCTCCTGAGGGGAAATTTATTTCCACCGTCGGCTGCGATACTTTGGCCACTTATACTTCAGCTGATTGCAGCAGATTCCGACACCGTTCTCATTGAAACCCGAGCACCTCCAAGACCTTCATAGTCAATCAATTCCTTTCATTATGCTTACGTTTCAACTCCGGGAGACACTCGGAAGCACTTTCCGGGTTTCCACTTTAGCCGGCCGACGGCGGCGGCCGCTCGTGAGGATTTTTAGCGGTTCACGAAAACACGCAGCTCACTTGTTTACAGGTGTACACAGACAGATTTCCATCGGTCCTCGTTTCCTCCAAACAACAGGGGTGATGTAACTTACGCGAGCACAACCTCCACAATTACTGGAGACGTGCCGGCCATAAAGCGGGAGTATCTTTCAGGAGAGACATCACCTGCCTTCAGCAAGACATCTGAAATACCGCCTGAACCTCGGAGACGCTGTAAAAAAAAAGAGGAACGCGTCCCTGCTCTCTGCTCTCACTGATTGCGGGGGCCAATTTTGTCATGTGCCCATGTGTTGCGCGCAGCTGTTTCATAGATATGAGAGCGGTAATGTGACTGGCTGGGAATATAATGACTAATCACTGCAACCCCCTCCAATTTCGGCTCCACTTCACCAGATTCCTTTGTGCATATTGCTCCGTGACTGCGAGCCCTCTTTGTCCTTGTGCACATGACCCGGCTGTTCGCGCCGATTGTTCCGGCGGCGGCGGCGGAAAACGGGACCATCTGAGAATGATTTAGCGCGTGCTAAGCTGGCCGCTAACTTCACAAGATTACCCGGCCAAAATAACTACATTTGGTGAGGTGTTTGTTCCAAACGGGAAAAAGAACCACGGCAGTCTGAGTATCTTTTCTTTCCTTAACCCCCCAGTGATTAGAAAGTTGCCGGGCACATCTTCCAAATGCTCCAATATTCACCCCACGCCGATAAAACCATGTTAGCTTTGGCGGCGAGATAAAACTGCATGGCGTGCGAGGAACGGGAACAAAAGAAAAACGGCAGATAAAGGAGGAAAATGAAGTTATGACGGGTGAAAGTGGAAAGGATTAGAGGTGACAAAGAGAAAGTCAAAAAGAAGACAGACAGAGACGTGGAGATACAGGGCAGCGGGCAGCTTCATTACAAGCGCTTTTTGTTGCCGGCTCGATAACCTCCCAGTGTGTCAAACACCATTCCTCCTTTGACCCGTTTGTAATGATTAGCATAGAGGCCGCCAAGGCCTCCGCAGACACCGAGCGGCCGCTGTCGCATAAGCAGATACGGCGACTCCGTCGTTCTCGCAAAACGCTCTCCGGAGAGCTGTATCAGCAACTCGTAAGCAAGCGCGGCTTATTGTTTCTCCAAAGTGTTGCATCTATATGTGTGCGGTGGCGGCTGACGGAGGGGGTCTTAGGCGCCGCCCCCTCCATATTCATGAGCGGCGGTCGGGCGGTTCTTATCAGCTCGGTTCAGCTCCGTGGCTCCGTGTTGTCGCCGCGACAGCGCAGCCGTCTGACCGGCAGCACTGAGCCAGCGTGCCTTCAATAGCGGAGCACCAGCGGGAGGTGGGATGAACTATGAACAGGAGGGGAGGGAGGGAGGGAGGGAGGGAGAGAGGGAGAGAGAGAGAGAGAGAGAAGAAGTGGGTGGGTGGGAAGATGCGAGCAAGAAAAAAGAACTGTGTCGATGATGAAAGGTGGATGACGGAGAAGGGGAGCGAATCTGAGCAGAATGTGATGAGCGGGGCGAACGGAAGGAGGAAGGAGAGGAAAGACGGGAGAGATAAAAAGCAGATGGAGAAGATGGAGGGAGGGAGAGAGTAAGAGAGAGAGAGGCACTGCCACACAAATGCAAAGGAGCGAGAGATGGATTGAGAGATACAGTAGATGCAAAGAAACAGAGGAAGAATGAAGGGAGCAGGGCGCCGGGGGACTGGAGCGATTATTCCCGTCTAAAATTAGGCTCATTTTTCACCAACTTCTTTCTCTGTAATTCTGTAATGTAATATGCTGAACAGGGAAGCTCCTGGGCTCCTGTGGGACACAACATGATGAGCGCTGCTGCCTGTGAGCTAGGTAAACAAAGACAACACACACGCACGCGCACACACACACGCATACAAACTGCAAGACATGCGCAAAAAAAGGAAAGAGAACACACACTTGTGGGCATACAGACGAGAGCTCGACACGGGGGAAAAAAACCTAAACTTGTAAGCAAATAGCGACACGTGTACATTAAAAAAAAAAAAAAAGAGTCTGGCAACACATTCTGTGCTCACATATGCAGAGGAGACGGGCGACGTAAAGGGGGGGGCGCGCGCACGCTCATTTAGCTCGAGAGGTCCGGGCCCGAAGCGCTCATTTATGACAGAACATAAATAATGACGCGCGATCGTTTCGGCGCCTTCTGATTGGAATCCCTCCAGAGCAGTTTGGCTGAGTCATAAGCAGAAAACAAATGTGTTTGTGTGCCTTTTTTTCCCCCTCTCTCTCTCTCTCTCTCTTTCGTTCTCCCAGCCCCACAATAAAAATAAAAAAAAAGAAGCAAACACAGCATCACGGGGATTCACGCTCGAAATCGAACGCCCACCTGTGCGAGAAGGAGTTCTTGGAGAGGTTCAGGTAGGAGAGGTCAGCGCAGCAGCCTCGCAGCAGGGCCCCGAACAACTGGCAGGGAAACAGAGAGATAAATGGGCAGAGTTATGCTCGCTGCAGCGAAAGTGATTGTGTTGTGTAACAGTTATTTTGGCTCCCGAGCGCAGCGCAAATGGTTATAGCGCAGATTAAAGCCGACACAAATACAATACGAGCCCACTAAATAAACAACCGTCCCTTTTGTGGTGGTGGAAGCCTCTTCAATGAGAATGGAGGGGGGAGAAAAAAAACCCAAACATTGATATATTTGCTGGGATTATCTGACATTTAAAAAATGGAATCTCAATAAAAGTCTGCGAGTTGCTGAGCGAAAAAAAAGCCCAAAAAATGCCCCCGTAACGAAATGAGATGTCACTGCTGGTCAAGTAAGGACAGAGCGAGCGCTACTGCGACTCCGTTTAGGGTTTCTTTCATCCTCTACCACACCATGAGGTTTGGAGCCTCAACGCAGCCCAGCGCCTCCAAGTTCCTCCGACATCTTCAAAAGTGTGTTTAGGACGTCGTCTGTGTTAAATGACAAATACGTCACGATAGCTTTTTTCCCCTCCGGGTTCGTTCTCGCTCCAGCATTTTGTTCTCCGTCGACACGCGCGCGTTTGAGCTTGACCGAGTCGCTCCCCGACTTGAAACGGGGAAGAGCCGCTAATTGGCGCCACTGCACTAATACTCCAAACACAGTCTCGCAGCTTTAGATTAAAACTACGCATGCAAACTTTATCTCACACACGACGTAAATGCGGGTTAATGGAGGATCTGATCTGAGCCCAACTGAAAAAAAAAACTATTCGCTGAATAAACACCAGAGGAAGCGCTCAGACAAAGGCCGAGCACGCACCTGTTGGAGGCACGAACCGATGAATTTTTAACGACTCAAAGCAAGACCATGGGCTACGATTGTAGCTTGGCATGTACTTTGGGAAAAGCAGAGTCAAAGAATAAACATCAGAGAGCGATTCTGTGAATCAGAAGCAAAGACACGCGCCGCGGTGGCAGGCTGGGAAGCCAACTGGGGCAGAAATGTATCTAAATATCGGGATAGTGGCCAAAAAACGCGCACGCGGCGCAAACACGACCAGAAAGAACAGGAGCTTGTAAAGTATAGACTCGGTTAGAGGAGTGATTGAATCAACTAAAGTGGTTACAACTGAGGAACTCAAGGACCTTTATTGTGCAGAGTGAACAGAGAGAGAGAGAGAAAAAGCTTTTGTGGGATCCAGTTGAAGAAAATGATGAACAAACAGGATCGTATACGCGATTGCTGCTGCTCCGTGGGACAAAGGAGCGCGCTGCTGTCACAACTCCACAACTGAAGAAACTGAGGCCCACATACTTCGCTTGAACGTTGCTGCTCTGGGTGGAAACAAGCCGGAAAACATTATGACAACACGAAACGCCAAAAAGTAGCCGACGGCAAATCACAGCGATGCAGAAAATCACTCTTTTAACAGGAACCGCTGCAGCTGTGGGCAGCGTACAGACAATTTATTAGCCTTATAAAAGTGGATGGAGCGTCAACAATTTTACACTTCGGTGGTACAAGTCTTTCCACTCGTGCCATAAAATTTAGGCTTTATGCTAAATATCCTGAGACGTTTTCTCAGAAGGGAAGAAACAGAATTCAAGTTTGATAAAGGTTAAAATTGACTGTCAAGAAGGTTAAAATAGGATTTAAAATGTCAATAGTAATAAAAATGTGATTTTTTTTTAAACTTTTAGTCAAACATTGTCAGATATTGTTCAGTCTTCTGCTTTGTTTTGTATTGGTGTATAAAAAAAGACCAAAAACCATATCTAATTTGATGAATTCGTTCGAAATTTCAAGGTTTACGGAAGTTCTTCAAAAATTCACTGTCTGATTCATTAAACTTCCCGACTCGTGATCGCTGGTCCGAGTTAAAAGCTCTCTGACAAACTCCGGCCGAACGGTTCTGCTCCCTCTGTTGAAGCGGATTTATTGAAGCGCTGCACTGGATCATGTTACATTATAAAGTGGACCTAATAAAGTGGGCTGCTGGTGTACGTCGGTTCTCAACTTCATTTATCTTCAAATCTGGCCGTGGCTCAAAATGTCCCGAAGAGTTTTTGGAGCCGATTACGAGGTTTGGGAAAGATGTCATTGTTTTTACATCGTTGTGACAGTCTAACTTCTGTCGTCTGGATGTCATGACGAAAAAAATTAAACAAACAGATGTAAAAAGACGATTTGTTCTCTTTTTTTAAAAAAAATCGGGAACTCAAGTGGAGCGGATTCTTGTCCTCATGAGATCTAACTGTCAATGTTTTTCACGATATTTGAACAAGAACTACGAATTGAACCGCGGCAGGTTCAAAGGTTCTTAAATACCTTCATTTTTATTCTAATCTGCAGTAAATAACTTTTTTAACAAAATATGCACACTTGAAAAGAAATGTTTCGAAATTTTAACAAAAAGGTCCAGAGTCGAAACCCTGACTCAGGGAAAAGTCTGATAATTCGAGCAGGCGTTAAATATTCATGCTCCGGGGCGTCTCCTCGGAGTGTTGGAACACAATGTGGGATTAGAAAAACAACTGAATCATTAGTTTGTCGGCAGCATTTTTCTCTGTACTCCTCCGAGGAGAAGCTGAGCAAACTCAACGTCTCGCAAAGTGCAACGTCTGATGCGAAACTCCTCTCACGTGTACGATCTGCAGGAACGGCTGGAAGAACGCGGCCGCGCTCTGATTACAGAGGGAGGGGCTTTTTCGAAGAGGAGCTCCTTCGGTTTGTCGCGTCAACAACAAAGTTGTTTTCACTGCTCTGTTTATTCAGATCTTTGCCCGACACCACTAAAGAAACAGCTCAACCTTTTCTCACCCTGCAGGCCCCCCCAAAAAAACTGCCTCCATGAACAGCTTTGGACCGCTCCTTCAATCTTTGGCTTCGCTGCGATGCTTTGTTTGCTCAAACCGCGGTGGAGACACACTCTCGCGCCAACATACGAAAGCAGGCGCCTTCAAAATAAAAGCGGAGGGCAGTTTCTCGGGTCGGTTTGGCGTCATTGATTTTTTTTTTCTTGTGAATTTGACACTTTGAGAAGTCTAAGAAGTCATTCGTTACACAGAGGAAAATCTGAACTTCTAGAAAGAGAGAGAGAAAAAAAATCCCACACTGACACTGACTTATAATCCTTAATCATTTCTGTTTTCTGCCTATTCAGGGGGGTTAATGCCCTTAAGCTCCAGCAGGCGAGTGAAATATCGCAGGCAGCGTTCCTACCAATCTTTCCAAGTGTGTGCGGAAAAGTGCTCATCTGTCGAATAAGTCTGCTAATTCCCGATAGCGGGACCAAATGGGCAATAAGAAGTGTAATTGTATTGCGCTGAATCAAAGTCAAGTCAAACCCACACCAGGAAAAAGAGAAAAGAAACGAATTGCTTCCAGTTCTTCAATTTGTTCTCCCGCACATCCGTCAAACGTCACATTAAAACGATGGTGGGAAAAGACACGAGGGTGGGAGGAAGAAAAGGGAGCCACGTGTCACGGGAGTTTTCACCGAAGAACGATCTGTAAACGGGCGCAAGTGTCCGGCCCCTCGCGTTGACAGGATCCAGCCGGCTTTGTGAGCGCAGAGCTTTGACGGAAATGTGAATGAGCGGCGAGGCCGCGACCCAATCAAACCTAAACTAAAAGATGATGTATTTGTTGTTTTTTTGGGAGACGGAGGCAAGAAAAATAATTGGCATCACAGCGCAATTTCTGGTAAGCCTTTTAAGCAGCGGCTCATCACTCGCGAGAGGTTAAACTGTCGGACAAATCCATTTCTCCCCCCCCCGCCCCCGACAGCGCGATCCATCACACAAATTGACTAATCGACCGTTGTGTGTAAGTCAGCCCAGATTAAAAACAGAAACTTATTAATAATTCAATCCAACGGGCTGACGATAAAAAAGAGACTAATTCTGCCTCAGACGGTCTCTCCCCCCGAAAGGATAAATGAGAATTAGCAGGTACGACGGGGAGGGGTCTTTGCCCCCTGAAGGGGAGCCAGTCGGAGAACTTGCAAACAAAGCAGAACGGACGCGGACGCCTCCCGTTCGCGCACGGAATCCAACAGAAATTCCATGGGGCCCCGTGAACAGGAGGGAAGAACAGGCGTCGTGAAGGTGGAGGCAGTGAACCGCTCAGGGTGGGAGGTGGGAGGACGCGCCACAGGGGTCACGGAGGTGTGACAGTGAAGCGTCTGACAAAATCGAGGCTATCCCGGAAACGCACGGTCCGTCCGGAGACGCCGTGGCCGCAAAAGAGCTGCCGATCCCATCCCGCGTCACGGCTTCCCAGCAGAGAAGAAACCGGACTCTCCATGAGAAGCAGGTACAGAAGAACGATCTGCATTTCATTACAAACCCCCCCCCACGTATCGACTCCCCGTCGTCGCACACAGTCGGCCATCTGTTATTTATCTTATCTTATTAAAGTCAGCCACGTTGTTTACACTCGCATCCAACACCGCATCAGAGGTGTTACGCGTCCTCTCACCGAAAAGTTACTGCTGGCAGCGAGCGTTCATTCATCACCGCTCGTGTTCTGACACCTTATATCAGTGATCTGGATGTGACGGAGTGAAGACGAACACGGGGCGCCGCTGCCAGAACGCAGAGTTGATCCGACTACATTTTTTAATGCTAAATTCAATTATTACAGCGAACGATTCGATGCTGCTGCAGGCTGATCACACGCTTCCGTCATGTGATTAGTGGTTGTAAATATAATAAACTGTTAAAAATGAAAATAAAGTCAGAAACGTGCACTTTAAATGACAGTGGAGTCCAGCTGTTGGTTTGCGTGAAGCAGAGTAAACAGTTCTCGTGCGAGTGAGCAAAAAAACCCTGCCTAAATATGACAACGGATCAAATAAACATTGACGTGTGTGCATCTATTCTCTCGAGCGAAGCTGCAGTGACCTCGAGCTCCAGCTATACAGTGTATAGTGGGAAAAAGGAGGAAGAAAGACATTTTTTGCTCGGACAAACGAGACGCGCTTCCTTCCATCAGCGGCAATTCCACAGAAACAAAGAAAAGTGACCTTGCACTCAGCCCGCACTCGGCAAACCGCTACCCTCCGCTGCAGGGCCGGTAAAAACATCCCGAGAACAGTAGTAACTCTCAGCGCAGAGCGCTCCGATTCACAGTGAAGCAAGAAAAAAAAAAGAAGAGAAAAAAATAAAACGCCGTTTCAGCATTAACCGGCGGGACCGGGCGCGCTGTAGCGTGGTCGCCGAACTCTGAGGGCGAACGCGGCGTCATCTTTTCAGCTGTTAGCGTGTCTGCTAATGCAGCGAGGCACCGTTTGTCAGACTGGCACAGGGCCCAGCTAAATTTAGACACACTAACAACGCCGGCAAAGTCCTCGCTCTCTCTCTCTCTCTCTGTCGTCGCTCTCTATGGTGACACAGACGTGAACAAACACCGGCTACAAATCCCTCTGCATGCTCCCCAATCAAGACGTAATTATATCGTTTCCAAAAGCACCGACGTCTCCACCGCGGCGCCTTTCGAAGAACACCTCGAGCGCGGCGGAGCGCTCGGACTCAGCCGACCGAAGGTGTTTGTGTGGCGGGTGATTCATATTCAGGGATGTTCTCCTCTCCTCTTCCCCCCCCCCGCCCTCCCCCCTATTTTTCTTGGCCCCGGTCCCATCCTGGCGATGAGATCACTCGGCGAAGGGTGCGCGGCGAGGGGGCGGCGGGGGCGGGTACGAACCGAGTCCACCGTGCAGTCCGTCCCAGACAGGTCCAAATAAACCAGGCAGTTCGGCTGGGCCAGGAACAGGTAGAGGTTCTGCAGGAGGGGTGGGGACAAGGACAGGGACAAGGCTGGGTCAGACAATCATTGCAGGTGTTCATTAGATAAGTGCGCGGCGGCGGGACAAAAATACATCCAGTACTTGTGTAATATTCACCTTCCCCTCCCTCTTGGTTCCCTTTAGTGTCCTTAAAGTATCATTCTCTTTATTGGAGGATTGAACTCCTGGATGTCAGCGGGTGAAGAGATTGCTACGCAGTGATCCAAGGCTATTATTGACCTAAAAAGCGGGCGACAGTGGATCTTTGCCTCTGTTTTTCCTCTCTTCCTGTTATAAAACACCAACGGAAGCGACGGTGCAGCGAGGATAATGGGGTTTTTTTTGCATTATTTCAAAAAGGACGATCTCCACATTCATGTTCCGTCTATATTTAATCACCGACAAGCGTGCCCATCTCTGTTGTGCTGCAGCATTATCACTTCCCACTCGTTCGCATCGTCCCGAACGGTGACGTCACCCCTTTTGTCCGATTGTCTTTCCGCCTGCGCTTTTTCGAATCCGGCATCATCTGCCACCCTCGACGGGAAAGCGGTCACCCTTCCCCCTCAGAAACACGGACACCCGGAATCTCATCCTTGGAGCCGGAGTCTCTCTACACCGCAGCCAGAGTCCACCTACAAGGTCACGTGACCACGTTTGACCTGGTGGTGGCGGCGGCCTGCTGCTCCTCCGTGAACCAAAAACATCCAGCCGTCTTCAGAAGCCAGATCGGATAAACGGTTCGTTTCCCGTCAGAGAGCTTCGAGGTCTTTACAAAAATACACCTATACCTGGAAAAAAAAACACCTTTGGGAGGACGGAATCCCAAGTTCCCGAACTTCCCGCGGAAGTCGGTCATTACGAAGTGTAAAAAGGGAAGAGCACAGCTGTAAATCTGCTTAGACCGTCCTCAAAAAAAAAAAATGACTGAGCGAGCAGAAAAGTGGAGTCTCCAGAGAAGCCGCCAGGAGACCGAAAGCTGATCTGAGGAAGCTTCAGAGGCTCAGCCCGAAGAGATCGCGCAGGCAAGTCACCTTTCACATTTTAAAACGGCAACCGTGGAAAAGTGAAACATGATCCTCTTAGAAAAAAAAAAAAAGTAGAATCTCGTAACTTGGAGGTACGAGAAATAGTAAAATTCAGAGGGAAAAAAGACCCTCATTAAGCTGAGGGACCCTCCGAGACCGTTTCGAAAGCGCCTCTTGAAAATGATGAAGGCTGACGTAAAAAAAAAAAAGACTTTCTGATCAGAAACTATTCTGATCACTTTTCTAACAAAATGAACTTTCCCTTTATTAGCAGTCAGGTCTGTTATCTCTCCTGGTTGTACAATATGCTCGCCAGATTTTTATCCAAAAGTAGAACTAAAAGGCAAATTTATGTCTATTTTCATCTCCCGTCACTTATTGAAAACTGGGACTTGGAGGCATCCAGATAAACAGGTGGTGGTGCTAAATCGGCACTCAGCTGCCATGAAAATACAAATAGATCAAAGTATTGCTGTAATTAAAACGCGCCAATCAAGCTTCAAACTAGTAAAAAAAAAACACAACTTGAGCCACCTGGAAAAACTTCAGATACTTTTTCTGCTATAGTCTGTCTTTTCAAATTGAGCATGTAAAGTAAGTCTCTTCTTCGTGAGGCACGTTTCCATTGCGCTCGGTAGTTTTTTTTTTGGCCTGGGTAATTACAACAGTCCCCCCCCCCCCCGTGCCATGTTGTTGGCGTGCGATTGTAGAGTCGCTCACCGTGGCGTCGTCTCCGGATAAAACCCCGGGGTTTTTGCTGAGGTCCAGGTGGAGCAGCGAGTTGGAGTAGTCGTCGCTGGAGCACAGCGCCTGGGACAAGGAGACCACGCCTTGGTGGGAGAGGAGGGGTGTGGGGGGTGGGGGGGGGGAGAACGCAAAGGAGTGAGATGACAGACGAGCTGGGTAAATACATTAAATCTCGTTCACTTGATTAATTTCTTCATTCTACCTGATTTCATTCACGCCCCGCACGTTAACTGGCGATTCGTTTACGTATGGCTCAGATACATAAATGGGCGTGGGGGAGGGGGGGGGGATCGCACTCGCTGGCGAATGCTAATAGAAAATATTTGCGCGCAGACTTGTGAGCTTTTACGGCAGGGCCCGGGTGACAAAGTGCTTTCAAATTAAGCCAGCCAACCTTTCTCCCCCCCCATCCCACCCCTTCCCATCCCTCCTCTCCCATTTCCAAGTCTACCCTGAAAGCCAAACAAAAGAAAATGAGTCTCTCAAATGAGATCACTACACAATTACACCCACAGGCCTGATGGAACCCCTCATTAAAAACCCTCATTCTGCAACGGTGACGCAAAGTATGGCACGGCAAGTCGGGGGGTGGGGGGGGGGAATAAATATAGACGGAGTAGCGGCACCGGAGAAAACATATCCAGCAGCTGCCACAAAACAGCAAGTGTGCAGCCATCATTATTCCGCGCGCCTCTCGCTCGGCGATGTGTCATTGATTACGAGCGGCCGCTGCCGCGGGAACTGTGGAGAAGATGTGGGGGAAGAAGTTCGGGAGCCGCGTGCGCCGCGCTGAAGCTGGCAGGGCGTTAAACTCTTCATCCCTAATTTGGAGCGATTAGAGGGGAAATGAGGGGAAGGGGGGGGGGCAGTGGGTCTAATCCACCCCCCCACCCCCCCCCCATACACACACGTTCTTCATCCGTCCATCCATCCAAAAGTGGGGACAGGTGGAAGCCATTCGGGGCCCGCGCGGCAACCTGCACCACGAACGTTGATGTGCCTGATCACATCCAAAAAACCGTCCGGCGCTCTGGACACAAGTGTGCGAACGGGCTGGTCTCGGGCACGCGTGGAGGCGTTCCGGAGACGGAAGGAAGGAGGTGGGAGAGGGATGGATCTATAAATATTCAACAAAAAAGAAAAAGTGCTCAGCCCCTGCAAAGTCAGACCAACACCCACCATTCAAGGTCGGCGCCGTCGCCGCATTCCCCCTGAATCACTGTGTCAACCCACCGGCTTTGGGGAAAAAAAAAAAAACTGCGCCGAGGTAGGTTTTTTCCCCTCCGTTCATAACACACACACACACACTTAACAAGGTATCAAGGTCATTGTCTTCGGCATATATATTAAACTTTAAGCCTTATAATGTGGCATCATCCATACTGCCATAAAAAGGCAAAGTAAAAAAAAATCGAGAGCAATAACGAGAGAGGCAGAACAGCTGTGGGGGGGAAAAAACACATTTAACAAGATGAAGACATAAAAGTTGTGATGCCTCCAATTTGTGCTGCTTTATTAGTTAAACCTTGAAAAGGGACAAAGCACATTATCAAACGCTTCTTCTGTAAACTGTTTAATTAAAGGGGGAGATGGAAATAGTCATATTCTAGTGTGGAAACTCGCAGTTTCATTGAGAAAAAAAGAGCCACGAAGATATAAGATGTAAATAGCAGCCCCCCCCCCCAACCCTCCTCGCCTCCACCTCACCTTCCCCAGCCATCGACCAAACGGGTCCTCGGCCAATTAACGGGCAGTGAGGTGCGTGGTGTCGTCTCGCCGCAGCAGGCGCCGTGAACCGCGGTAGCCTGTGACCAATCCGTACCGGGAGCTGCATCGGTTACAGTGAGCGAGCGTTCGCCCGGATCGCTCTCACCGTAACAAGACTGTTCCCGATACGCACACGGCCTCCGTTTAACGCCGTCATACCTCCTTAGTTTGAAAAAAAACAAAACAAAACAAAACAAAACCGTATTCCCTGTTTTGATTGGGGAGCAGAGCGACCATCTGACAAAGTCGCCTCTTTCCCTCGCCACAACGGTCCTTCTTCCTCTTTAATCTTATTATCTCCGTTTGTTGAAGACTGTGCAGCGAGTGTGACAAACACAGCTGTTGGATGCGTCTCGTGAAATCTGAATAATATTAAAAAGTTTCATTATTCCAGTCGGGTTTTTTGTTCTGCAGCGGACATGACAGGCGAGGACCTTGTTAGCAAAACGCGTTCCGTTCAGACAAAGGGAAATATACAGTGGCGTAACCATGGTAACTCATCGTTACACCTTGGTTAAGGCTCAACAGAAATACAACTCTGTAATCTCATCAGGTGTGAACTACACAAGTGTGTTTGTTCAATAAGTTTGTAACAAGTAATAAAGCTTTAAGGATTCCTTCGAATGAGTCTCTTAAACAAGGGCCGAAGCACAAGAAAGTACAGAAAAACTCTCGCATTGAGAATGAATAAATCAATTGTTATGCACTTTACTTGGTCGAGTCGGGTTTGGTCGACACAGCTGCAGCAATGAGAAATGCTGCTGACTTGGCAGTTGTGGAGCCGACGCTCGATAACAAACCGAACAAGGTAAGCCAGAGAGCATCCCGGCAGAAAGGACACTTTCTTTGCTACATCAGAGCATGTTCACAGAGAGCTGGACTTGAAAGGACACAGCGTGGCGGCGAAAAGAGGTGCAGCAGCAGCAGCAGCAGCAGGGCCGACTGCAGCCGGAGAACGATTGTCCAGCGGAGGCAATTTAGGGAACCTGGAGGAAGCTCCGTGAAGAGCGGGCCGAGGCTGGAGACGAGAGACGCCGCCGCCGCCGCGCGCGAGGAGTGGGCTACAAGTGTCACGCCGAACTGTGTCCGGCCGCGGCGTGGAGCGTGCGCAGGAGCGATATGTCGCCTGTCGAGTCCCGAGGTCAATGCGGCTTCTGGCGGGACATTTTTACAGCTTCATGCCTCCGTCTGCTGACAGGCTTCGCGGGTACGCGCGATTTTCCTTTCCAACACGTCCGCGGTGCCAAAAAAAGGAGCTACTCAGAAGCGCTCCGACGACCGCGGCCTCACCGGGCCGGAGTCGCCGGCCAGCTCGCCGGGTTTGAACCCTGTCGAGAATTTATGAGCGGCTGTCGGAGGGGTGGGGGGGGGAGGGGTGGGAGGGGAAGATGAGGGACGGCCGGACGCGCGGCGCGGAGGTGCTGAAGGCCGCCGTCGTAACGAACCGAGAATTTCACAACACCTCACTGTGGCACGAGCTTGACCGCCTGCATGCCGCACTGTACCGAGGCAAGAAACTGGGCAAACACAAACAAAATCCCAAAATATGGATTATTTTTGCCAAATATTATAGATTTTGCATTTTATTCTTGGAAATTTTAAGCCATAAATGCCACTAATAGGTGGAAAAAGGTTATTTCTGAAGAACAAATCGAAAGCACGGACAAGTAACAGTAACACGAATAAAATCTTTTTGTCTTGACATAATTGTGCTTTAATATTTACTCTTCCATTGCTGCAAATCTGCGTTTTACACGAAACATTCTTTACTTTCTAGTATCCATATTGTCTGTTTCGTACTTGCTAAATGTCGTAATCCTGAAAATAAAGTGCGTCAATCAAACGAGCCACTAATGCTATAAAAAGATTCAAACAGAATACTTGGAAACTGGCTTCAAACGCGCCCTAATGATCAAAGATGGCATCGAAACGAGGCTATTCATGTATCAATTTCCCCCCGTATCGCCGCAATCTGCTGGAGCCGCCGTCACGCTGCTGGACGGATCGCGTCGTTCCGGGATAAAAGCGGGAAAGAACTGGGGCAGCGCGCTAATACCGATACAGGATTTTAAGGAAAAGATCAGCTGCTTATGATTTTGACCTGATTAGTGTTTGGTGGATGGATCACGCGGCTCACGCGCTGGCGTGTTTTCACTTTGTAAAAACAACAGAAAAAAAACCACAAAAAAAACATCGGCCACGTTCGACCGGGAGGTAGTTTGAGGTTCATCTGAGGGGCAAACTCTCTCCAGATTCAAGCCCTCTGGGAAAGCTCGCACCCTCGCAGCTCCGCGTGCCACGAAATTGCACAAGGCCTAAAATGATGCGCGTGCGATCAAGGTCAGCCACTAGGGGGCTGCTGTGCCTCAGAGGAGCAAAGTCCTACCCTTGGAGGAAAGGGCGGTCTTGGAGAGATTGAGGAGGCGCAGGCCCTTGTTGAGGCGGCACACTTGTTGAATCAGGTTGGAGACTCCTAGAGGAGGACGAAGAGAGGAGAGATTAAAGGCCTCATTCGGAAACAAACATCAACACAGATCTCAACTCGACAAATACCGATTTAAAAAACCTTGACGATGTGAAAACTTTATGTTCATTTGCATCGTCTAATCCTTCAGAAACGACACGGACAACTACAAACAGACAATCTTTGGATAATTCGATGTTCAGAGAAGAGAAAAGACCTTGAGGTGATTCATGGACATTGTGATTTTTTTCGCTTTTCTCTCATTTTACAAGCTGAATTAATGAGCGCAGCGAGAGAACGGGCACCCGATCCAGAAGTTACAGCCAATACACTCCCTCGAACAGAGCGCAGATATAGTTGCACCACTAACGCCGGGATCATATTCAGCTACTCTCCGGCAAGAAGAAGAGGGGAGAAAAAAAAGCAGCATCACACCAACATACTTTACAATCTCCCACACAAACACACACACTGCAGCCACACACCCGTACGAACACTTAATGCCAGGCGAGATTACGTAACGCGCAGTTTTATCTTGGTGGATTTATTAGACACACTGCAGCCATGACAATAATATGAGACTCTGCATTACAATGAATTGCATTTTTAATAAAGCAGAGCGTGTCGGCGTGTTCCCGCATCCTTCTGGATTTGTCTTTTGGGGGCCGGGGGGGGGGGGGGGGGGGGGGGGGTGTTTTT
>JASSRZ010000042.1:11052919-11063474 GCA_032164315.1 Malacoctenus gilli
GAGAGAGAGAGAGAGAGAGAGAGAGAGAGACACACACACACACACACACACACACACACACACACACACACACACCTTGCTTAACACCCTCCCACCCAAGCAAACGGTCGGGGCTCGGTGGCCCGAAGTCTTCATCAGAGGCTCAGCGTGCGCACAGATGAACCCGAGCAGCCTTCTGCACGCAAAAGCGCTCCCAGCCGCACAATAACTCCCACGCACAACACACGCGCACTGAGAGTCGGAAGGGGGGAGGGGGGGGGGGAGAAAGAGAAGAGGCTGAAAAACTCCCGGTGAACGCACGGAGGAGCTGCGACGCGCTCACGCGCACCGCTGCCACTTCAAGAGAATAGCTCCATTCCCGCGTCGCATGATTATAAAGATACATTTTGAAAGAGAAACATCAAAAGTGAGCATGCTTGCAGAAGGATCGATGAGACCCCCCCCCCCCCCCCAAACAAGACTGAACAGCCGTGTAACATTTCCAGCGTGTCTTCGGTGACAGCTCCTCTCAAATCAAACGCGGTGCAAAACGCTTCTTCTAACAGCAGCCGGTGGGGGGGGGGGCAAACTCACCTGACACCTGCCTCCCCCCTCGTCCCCCCCCCCCCCCCATCTCTCGGTAACAGGTTCAAACACACTTCTCCGTGGCAAAAGTCGCGCCGGCGCTCACCTGTGATTTCCCTGCCGACGCTGACGAAGCCCGCCGCGGTGGTCTCCTTGGAGGCCATGGTGCGCTCCCACCGCCCGTCCGGCGCCTCCTCTCCGTCCCCGCGCCTCCCGCTCAGGTGTCTCGCGTCCTCCCTCCCTCCTACTCCTCCTCCTCCTCCTCCTCCTCCCTCTCCCTCCCTCCCCCCGAGAGAGCGCCCGGCGTCCACTTCCTTCGGGCTCCGCGTGCCGCTCTGCCCGCAGGTGCCTGCCGGTGCAGCAACAGTCCGCGGAGTGCAGCGTGCAGGCGATGCCGCGATGCGCACTGACTCAGACCCGGAGAGCGCCTCCGACTTCAGCGCTCAAGCGAAAGAAGTGAGATAGCGGGAGAGAGGGAGGGAGGGAGGCAGGGAGCGAGGGGAGGGAGGGGTGTGCGAGAGAGAGAGAGAGAGAGAGAGAGAGAGAGAGGCAGTAGAGGGAAGGATTTAAGCTTGCGTTCGTCTTCCTCTTCAAACGGACCTCTTTGATGGGAATCTTTGGCGACAAATTCCAAGACAGCGGGTTCCTGCAGACCCTCGCAGTCTGAGGGGCCCCAACCAGTCACTCACAATGACAGAATTAAATGCAGAGCGACGAGGGGTCCTGATGTAGCTACATATTTGCGGGGGCGCTTAACAAGTTCTCAGAACCCACGTGGATGACACAGATTGACATCGAAAGGGGAATTTTTCGTCCTGTTTTGTAGTTTCTATCAATTAGAGCCTCGCTTGGTGTAGCCTTTAAGTTCCTTGCATAGCCTTTTGGTGTGATCAAGAAGAATTTGGATTCGTAACCACGAAAGTTATCTTTGGAACTAATGTTTGAAAATAAAAATTACAAAATACGATATTAAATAACGCTTCAAAAGCCAAAGTGATCCACAGAACTTGCGTGAAAACTGAATAAATCCAGATTTATCTGAATGCACTTCAAAACAAAAAAATTCAAAGACTTGATTTAAACGATTTAAATCAAGTGAATTGTATCGGGAATTGTCTTCAGATGGGAGCGATCCTCCGCTGACTCCGCCCCCCCCTTAACCAGCCAATCACTGCAAACAGTCATCCTTATGGCTCTTGCATGAAAAATGTATAAGGAGGAGGCCTTCTTAATTAGGTTACAGACTGCTTCTGTAAACAACCTCACATATAAGACAGAGCTAAGGTGAGATAATGAACTTGTTTATGTGCCACACTGATGGTGTGTGAGTTTGAAGGTTATTTGTGGACTCTTTTTCTCTGCACACAAACACATGCGTCTCTGAAAGGGATAAACACATGCAATACCTGTGTTTGAAAGGGCTGCATTTGTCACGACATCATCATTATTTACCATCTAAGCTACATACGGAGAAGTCGCTCAAAATAGCTGGGGTAAAATGAACAACGGATCAAACGAAAAGCAGGACTTAAAAACGAAGCGCTGGCATCTTTTGATTTAAACTCACAGAGACATTTCCGAAATGTTGCTGCTCTTTCAACAAAGAAAAAGGAGACGTGAACATGAGCCGTCGTCAAGGAAGGTTTGAGCTGCCCGATGTTTTGACCCGCAGTCGACCACTGTTCACGACGGCGACGCAGCCGAGACGCCGAATCTAAAAGATAAAGAGGAGAATCGGAACAATAGGGAGGGGGGGGGGGGGCACCGATATTATCTCGTGTTTGCTCCTTTTTTCTTCTTTAACATAAGAGAAGTTTTTGTTTGAAGACATATTAAAACCGTCCTCCTCTCTGAAGAGCAATGGCTCCGTGACGTCAGGGCAGAGCGGCTTATTCGCTGCCTCTGATAAATGTGTTTTCATGGCAATATTTCTGTAATGATGTGAGGACATTGGGGGAATAGAACCATACATCAAACACTATCATTCGGCGGTGGCGGGCTCGGAGTCGCGGGCTCACTGCTGGCGGTTGTGATGGGATTTTTTTGGGGGGGGGGGGGGAGGAGATGGAGGACTGGGAGGCCAGGTTGGAGCTCAAGCTGTAAGTAACAATGATGTATGATTCATCCACTCATCTGAATGGCTGCCACTTGTCAATGTCATCGCTTATGCAACGCAGTTGAGCTGTTTTTCATAGACGCAGCTAAAATTAGACGAAAACTTTTAACCCTTGTTGTCTCAAACTTCACCCCTAAGTACGACAAATGGGGCCCACGAGGTGAATGGGTTTTTAGGGGGGGGTTTGCAGCTGTTGGTGCATGAGCAAGAACCGGCCCCCAGGGGACCCTGGAGCCACACAACAAAAGTGCACAGTCTGGCGGATGTATGCACGTCTATATGTATATTTGGGCCTGCGTTTGAGAGACCTTTGTGTCTGCTTCTCACTGATACTTTGCTTTGATGAAAGAAGACCCAGTGGGGGGCATTGTGCGCCAGAAGGGGGGCGTGGGGAGGGGGGGGGCATGGAAGGGGGTAGAAAAAAAGGCTGAGTGTGTCGGGCTCGAATAAGAGGTTTATAGTCTGGGGGAGTGGAGCTGTCTCCAGGTTTGATTGGTTTAAAAACTTGCCGTTCAAAGATGCACTTGAAAGGACGACCCATTATTTATTCATCAACGCAGCAGCTCATAGAAAGCAGCCGAGATGCTCAATATGCTCTCAATTACTCGTCTGTCGAGGTTCCGCGTGCGCCTGAAATCTGCCTGCATAAAACAATGCTGGAATAAAAGGTTTTACTCGGGCGCGGCGAGTCAGACGGCATTGTGTTGTTGTTGTTTTTTGTGCAGACAAAGCTTGTGCAGCAAAAAGGGGAACACGGCGAGATCTGTTTGTGCTTCTATTCCTGCCGACGCTTGGTTGTCATCTGGCGAACAATAACGACTCAGGACAGGACAACATCTGTGCACAGAGGAAGTGAGACGATCCACATATCACAGAAACACTTAGGGAGTGAGTTAGAGAGAGGGAGCGAGAGAGAGAGAGAGAGAGAGAGAGAGAGAGAGAGAGAGAGAGAGAGAGAGGGTGATGGAGTCGAACGCATTAAAGCTCATCTAGAATATAAAAGTCAGCGGATATAAAAGGCAGCATCCTTCATCCTAACGTCCTCCCTCATGTTTGCACTGAGTCAAGACGATGCTTCAAAGCGCGCTCACTCCCAGTGTTCTCCTCAGGCTGGGTTGTCCTCAGCTTGGGAGAAAAAAAAAAACACAACAGCAGCAGTAACATGCAGCTGGCAGGCTGAGATGCAGAGCTGTGGTGCACTGCCCTCATCTGGTTAAAAACAGTCAACATCACCCCCCCCCCCCTCCTCCTCCTCCTCCTACCCTCAAACCAACCCCCTGGTTTTCATCTAACCGCAGGGAGGCTTGGAGTTAGACATGCCGGTCTCTCGTCTTTCATTGGATTCCCACAATGCAACACAAAGGCAGCAGGTCCTCCTCGTCGGTTCACCTTGGTTCCCCGGTGTGACTGCGCTGCACTCGGTTATTTGTAAACGACTGTTTTTGGAGCAATGAGAAGGATTCCTGCCCCCCTTGTTGTCGTGGACCGGCGTGTAAGATTTAGTGGCATCTACTGGTGAGATCCGATACTGACTATTGCAGCACTCCGCTTCCTTCTACGATCCGGCAAGAGAGCCGAGAGCGGTCATGAAACTTTCAGCAGACACCGCTGCAGCGCTCTTTGGAGCCTTGTCGTCTGTTCTGGACACCAGAAGTGGAAACAACAAACTGGTGGGACCACATGCCGAACGGAGCAGACCGTAAACTCTAACGGCATTGCTTCCAATCAGACAAGAGTCACTCCGAGGCGGCGCCGTGGACAGACTTTGCCCGTGCATCGGTTGCATCATTACACTGCGAGCTGCTGGCTGTGACCTTTGTAGAAGTGGAAAGTGAAGGACTCCCCTCGTTTTCAGCCATTATTCAATAAGGGTTGAATGATAAATGTGATCGCCGCAACGCGAAGGAAAACCTCAATCTTGCCTCCGCTGTACAAATGTCTCCTTCCCCGCTCCTTTTCAGCTCTGTCGTGAAAGAGTTGCGAATTTCACTTTGTTACATCTCAGACAGCTTTTTTTAATTTATCCATCTGGGAAGTTTGAAGAAGAAGGAAATGTCTGTTCGGGGGAGCCGCTCCCGACTCAAAGACAGCTCAAAGCCCCCGCCACACACTCACACACACACACTCACACATGGCTCCTATTAAATATTCATCTGAAATGCAACCAGCAACACAGACTGTCGAGTTTGACTGGAGGAGACTCGGCCCCCGAATGTGAGATAACACCGTTTCTGCAGAGTCAGACTCTGCGCGCGGTGTCATGTGACCAGGGGGGGCCGGATCAGAGCCTGGACGGGAGCCAGCGTGCCCCGGGTCAGTCGTCCAGTGTACTCTGAGGCGGGTGAAAAGGGGAAGGGAGGTCTTGGATAGTGGAGGTGGCGGCTGCGTTTGGGGTGTAGAAGAAGAAGAAGAGCGAAAGGGAAACACCTGAAGCAGGCCACGACCTTTACCGCTGACCTCCAAAAGGACCAATCTTCCCCCTTTTGCTTCGGAGTTGAGACGCACGGGCTTAAGATAAACACCGACAGATGCCGGCAGTAATTAGTTGCTCCCCATTTCTGCCATTAACACAAATGCGCTTGAGAGTTTGACTCCATCTATTTTGGAGGGTTCCCAGGGCATAAATCTCCGTTGACCTTCACCGCAGCGACTCCGCTTGAGAAAAACAGAGTACACAGCAGCCAGTTGCTAAATGAGCCCGCATACAGATCAAGAGGGAGTGCGAAACAGCTGGCTACAGGAAGACAGCTTGACTGTCTGCATGTGCGGCGCTGGGCCAGGGGCTACACGCTCTGCTATGTCAGGGTTCCTGCTGTTACAACATTTTATGTTTTCTTTCCCCCTGATTCCTCGTTTTTTCTCCCCCCCACCCCCCTTCATTTTTGCCCCGAGAGAGAGAGAGAGAGAGAGAAAAAAGAAGAAAATCTACAGAGGAAGTCAGCCAGTTATTAGCAGCGATGCCGAGGATCACTTTTAGGATGGGAGAGGGGATAACAGCGTGAGCCGAGGTCTCTGGCTCTCTATTTCAAAGCTCAACTGATCTGTTAATGTCACACACTGAAAGGGATATCGATTGGACACGACGCCTGAAGGACTCCTCTGTCCTTCTTTCAGACGCTTTCGAGGTCTCAGACGGAACATTACTTCCGCCATTTCTCACGTCGGGCCAGAAAGGGACGGCGCGTCACGTTTCGGACGCTTTAACCATCTCAACGCCACCGTCGTCTGCCGCTTTCGATAGGGAGAACGACGCCGCGTTTGGGGGGGGAAAAAAACCGAAGTCTTCCCTGGGTTCAGAGCGCCGCTGGCGGAGCCCATGATGCAAAAACATTTGGATGAACAGAAACTCGGGGGGGGGCATCCCGAAATCACACAAATCTAAATGCTAATGCAGGACAGGGCTGGAGAGGTGGAGAGAGGAGAGAGCGCCGGCGCAGCTGCTAGAAAATCGGTGCTGCATACCGGAGTACGCGGGGCGATACCGGCCAAACCTGCTCAAGGACCGTCACTGTGTTGTGTTCATGATCAGACAATAAAAGGCCGCCGAAAGATTGGGTTGGATGAGAATCCCCCATTGAGACAACATTCAGCGCATCAGTAGATTCGGCAGCTTTTCTTCTCTGTCCGAGGGTTTATTCAAAAAGAGGAAGTCCATCGACAAACGTATTGATTTATCGGCGCGCGTTCGCAGCTCTCCCTTGAAGTCCGTCGATCGCGCCGCCGAGTAAATCTGCGTCCACTGAGTGACAGAGGGGGCAGATTAGCTCACTTGAGCGGGCAGCGGTCGGAGGGAGGGATTTGCCGAGCGGAGCGCCAGCGATTATCTGCAGATTTAGGGTTCGGTGGCGATTGACCAGGCGGCGGCGGCGGCGGCGGCGGCGGCTCGCGCGGACCGGCGAGCCCCGGCCACGCGTCGCTCCGCTCTCGCTGCCAGCGGAACGAAATCGACCGGCCACTTCTGGTGTTCGACCAGCCGCGCGCTTATTTTTTTTCATTCGGCGGCCAACCCGTTCGTGACGAAACTCGAACAAGAACCTCGGCAAAAAAAGTTCTCGGACTTTATCTGTGAAGCAGACACAAAAGCTTTCAGAATAAAAGCACTGAGAAGTTGCTTTTCCTTGACATTCCATGCAGACAAAGGCATCGATAATGTGTCACTGCCCCCCCCCCATCCCAGCATTAGAGGACGGCAAGTGTTTAAAGGTGACATCGTTTGGCGCGGTCCATTAAGTTCAGCTGCCTGCTTTTGAAATAGCTGGAGTGGAAAGGGTGGACGGACGTTTGTCCGTCTCAATATACGGCTGCGCGCTCGGCGGCGACGGCAGCGCGGTCTGCTCATTAAAATGATGGGAGCGTCTACCTTGCAGCGTTGTGCAGCATTAAAAAGTCTCCCAGGCTCCGAGCGGTGCTCGCGCATCAGCTCTTTGGGCGGCAGTTCTTCACGGCTGCACCGGGAAGCCTGGCGGAGCCACGGAAACAACGTTTCATCACAGGACGTATGAATCCGAACGCCACACGTCGGAGGGAATAAGCGCGCGGGGCGACGGCGTGTGCCATTACTGTGCAAATGTGGACAACAAAGGCATCGTCCTCCGTCGTTCTCATTACGAACGGGCCTCTTTCAGTCGTCTGTTTTCCGTCCCCCGATGCATAAACATGATGTCGTACAAATAAGAACAGTGCCGGCAAATCAGCAGAAAGCATCAATTCTGAGAGCGAGACGCGACGAAACACAGATTTCCCATTAGGAGAGGGAAGAAACCTATTTTCTGGAGAACCTTTGAGCAGCCTAGTCAAGCATACCTGCAGATCCTTTACTCGCTCAGTCATTAATTTTCCTTGCCCATCTGTTTCCTCCCTGCGACAGGAGGGGGGCTGACGCATCCCCCAGCATGCACCGGGAGGGAAAGTTTTGACGGGGGGAAAAAAAAAGCGACTCGAGCCGAGTCGAGAACAATCAGCGAGTGAGAGAGAGAGAGAGCGAGAGAGAGAGAGAGAGAGAGCGAGAAAGAGAGGGACGCCCCGTTTGATGCATTTGAACTCGGCGGCAGAAAGAAACAAACACGAGTCTTTATTGCGTCGGGCTAAACACTAAAGTTCCGTGAAACGGCGTCGGCGCTGACGCAGTGTGGCCCGAATCTGCTTCAAGTGTTAAAAAAAAAAATCTGTCTGGCGGGGAAATGAAAACTTGATTCGGTGCGTAAATGCCAAACGAAAAACCAACGTTAACAAACGGGGAGATGTCCGGAGTCGCCCCCGACACGTGAGGACTCCCGATGGCAGCCGCGGCACAGAGGTGCGGAAGATTGGCTGTTTATTGACACGATGCCTCCATCTGTGATTCGTGAGGCTTTTTCAAAACGTGAACACTCAAGAACAGGCAGCTCCACAGAAAAACGATGTCCGAGCAAAGTGGTTTGAAACAAGATTCCCTTCGTTTCCTGCTGTGTGGACTTTGCCGGTGTGTGTTTATGTGGAAAAAAAACAATTCACACTCTGGAAACAGAGTCTGAAGCAGGCGGCAAAACAATTATGTGGCCTTTCAGTGGTCAATTATGAGGCGCTGAGCGCCTTTAGAAATAATTTATGAGGTGAATGATTAAGTACGCAGTCATAATAAAACATAAAGATGTTGGCAAAGAGAGCTTTGCAATTATGACTAAGTGTACCAAGTCACCCAGTTATCGTAGCGCCTTTCAAAGATGACAAAAGATGATTAATAGGGATAAAAATGGTATCTATCAGTGTGAAATTACACAGTTCAAATAGAGTTCTGAACTCAGTTTTCCCTTAATGCGTTAATACTTTGCTTTGTTATGCAAATTGCCTCCAATCTAAAACACTTTAAGCTCATATATTTGGAACAAATATCGTTTACAGGGGAAGTAATGGCCGACCGGACTACGACGTACTTCATTGTACCGCGGAGGTTCAGCTCACAGAAGAAGTCAGTGGTTTGTGACGGCGTGTTGACCCGGGTTATTTCAGCTCGGTTCGGTCGCCACCATGAAAGTTTGACTTTTTTCTTTAGTTTTCTCTTTGCGCGGCTGCTTTTGTCTCGTCAGTTTCGTCACAAACACGTGTGCCACATTCTCTGCAGCGTGTGAAACAAAGCGGCGGCGGCGGCCTTTGAGGGCAGGAAACAATCTCTGTGGCAGGTCTTTGTCGAAACCAAGATGCTAGCAACTGCGAGAAAAACGGGATCGTCTTATTTTCAAGTCGGGCTCACGCTCAGTGAGCGGGAACGGCAAAACTGCTCAAAGAGTTGTGATCGAGAGGAAAAATCACAAATATGGCAGAAAATGCAGCCTGGGAAAACCTGGTGTTGTAACAGCAACGCACCAACACGCTTGGCAGCATCGTTATCGCCACGTGGGGAGACATCCGTGTCCCGCCAGGTCACCGAGGTGGCAGTTTCGCTCATAATGAGAAACGATAAGCCGGCCCCGGTGTCCCTTTAGGGCCGCCGACGATATAGTTCTATAACTGTGACAAACAATAGATCCGTTTACCGATGCCAGACCTGAGAGCCAAACTGGCGGTGTTCGAACTAATAACACACCGAGGTTTTTCATTTTTACCGCTCAGCCACTCGCGGAAAAAAAAGAAGAAGAAGAGGGAGAAGAAGAAGAAGAAGAAGAAGAAGAAGAAGAAGAAGCCATTTATCTTTGGGAGTGAAAAAGAAAACTCGAGGAGCGAGTTGAAGCTTTTGTGGAAAACAAAATAAAAACCAACAACTTTCATTTCTGAGCAAACGGGAGCAGAGTTCGAGTGCGACAACAACAAATAGCTTCCAATTGCTACACTGAGCTCTTTCTTTCACTCGACAACAAACATGCCGCGCAGCATCACTTTTACAAACTCTGGACCGCCGCGACCTTTATTTGATCCCCGTGCAGCATGATTTGATCTAATGGACTCGAGCAGGTGGATGAATCTCCGGGGGGGGTGGGGTGGGGGGTGGGGGGGGTCAAGGCTGCAGGAGTTTTGTCGTAACCGCAAAAAGGATCAAAGATTTTCTCTTGTTTTTCCTTTGTTTCCTGGGCTTATTTGCACGGCGGGCCCCCGCATGGATCTGCTCCTCAGCGCTCCTCCGACTCCAACCGGGAGCGCGGGCGCGGCGGCGGGGTTCTCCGCGATACGCGGTCGAACAGGTCAAGCTGAAAGGGAACGGGCCACGGAGTGCAACGGAGGTGCAGCGCCTGTTCTTTACCGGCGATAACGGCATCTATGATGAGAAAAAAAAAAGCTGCCAGTAAGTTGAAACGTCTTCCGTTCGAGGGAGAAAAGTTCAGTTGGAGCGCATTAAAAAACAACGCTGGAATAGAGGAGACTGGAAACAAGCTCACCTACATCGAAACAATGATCTCTGGGGCTTCTTCACACCTCATCAAAGAAGAGTGATTTATGAATGTAAAGATTTATATGCAGCGGAGCCGTCGCCAATAACCGGAGCATCAAAGCAAAAGTGTTACAAGAGGGATCGCTTGTCGGACGGATGACACATCACACGGAGGAGGAAAACAGTACGCCTCGCGTCGAGCCGCCTTCCGAGCGGCTGGAGCTTTTGATATCTGCCAGTGGAAGGCGCGGGCTGAACACGCAGACACTAATCGATGGCTGGCTCCGAGTCAAATTACTTTTCAATAACCAGCCGGCGACAAAACAAACGGGAGGAGTTGTTCTCTTCGGCTCCGTACCGCTGACAAATGTCCCCCTTCCCTTCGAGGTCTTTCGCAAGACATAAAAAGAGAGGAGAAGAAGAAGCACAGGAGGAGGAGGAGGAGGAGGAGGAGGTGGAGGAGGAGGAAGAAGAAGAAGAAGAAGAAGAAGAAGAAGAAGAAGAAGAAGAAGAAGAAGAAGAAGAAGAAGAAG
>JASSRZ010000042.1:11080847-11101504 GCA_032164315.1 Malacoctenus gilli
TGAATGGTTTGCGAGGATGCAGACTCTGCTGTGTCACATTGTACCAAAAGCCAGCACTCCTCCTCCTCCTCCTCCTCCTCCTCCTCCTTTCTCCCCACCCTGCACCCCCACCCCACCCCAGCCCAGCCCTCCCCTTCCCTGCCCGAGTGACCTATTTAGCAGCTGCAGCAGCAGCAGAAACCGCCGACGTTGTGCTCAAAGGGCGCGCGAGGCGGGAGGGGAGATCTTGAATGTAAAGCACTTCAGTGAAGGCGGTGCGTTGTTGTGTTAGTGTGGACACGTTGAAGTCGGAGCGGCATCCCTCCTCCTTTCCCTGGAGCTGGCGTTGATGGCCCATTTACATCGTTTGCATGCATCCACTGCAGCGGGGAGAAGCACTACGTCGCCCTCTGTTGGTCAATGTTAAACTGAAAGTGGTTAAATACACATGTAATGTCATTTCCCTCCAAATCTAGAAGCACGTCGAGTGCAAACCTTTGTCAAGATTCCTTTGAACCAAACGTTTATACAATCGACTCGCTCATTGGACGGCACGCTCCTAAAGGGTTTTTGTGGCACATAAATGTACATTTTTAATGATTTTGAACCACTGGATCAGTACAGATTATAATAATTATTCATGACTGCACCATTTCATTTGTATTCATCATTTCTGTGAATTTACTCTGAATCTTCTACGAAATCACGATCAAAAAGCGCAAATTTCGTCTCCTGCTCTGTTTCAGATTCTGTTCGATCAGGCCCAGCGGTCCGTCAAGCAGCAGTTGCACAACTTTGTGAAAGAGTAAGTCAACCTGCGATTCACTCTCCCACGTATGAAAAATTCAACACAGGTGCAAAAAGGCACAAAGTCCGCAACCTTGAAACACAAACGTAACCTCGTAACCCCCCCCCCCCCCCCCCAAAAAAAAACCCAGGAAAAACCTTCCGGGATGACTTCAAAGTCGGATTTCTCTGATGCATAAACTGGATGCTGATCGTCATCCTGTCGGCTAACATGGAGTCGACAGACATTTATTTCTTTCACTTAGCTTTCCTTTTAAAAAAGCCCCGAGATTAAGAAGCTGTTAATTGTGCTTTTGTTTTTTGTAGCCTCATCGGACTTGTTTCTCGCAGTGTTTTCCAGTCTCACATCACACCAATTAACTTGCCGGTCACAGTGCAGATATTACAGATGGCAAGCGTGGCTGGAAACGATGCAAACAGGACCCTCATTGTGATTAATCAGAATTGTCCTTTAGGTGTCAAACAGCTCGGACGCTTCTGGAATTTGGATGAATGTTCCGAGCCGGAGCGACGGTTGTTTTTTTTTTCATTCCTGTAGCTTTTGGGGATGTCGTGGTCTCGCTGATCAGCCGAAGTTAATCATGACTCAGACCACCCTGAGGTTCTGCACCCGCCCACTCCCCCCCACCCCCCACCCCCCTCCTGTTGTTGTGCAGTATTTGTACATCGGTCCTGGTAACAGCCAGTCTGCACAGTGGCACTATACGGACAAGTCTGTGGCTCAGGTAAAGGGTAGAGGACGTGGACATGGGTCGTCATTCCAGCCAGCGAGCAGCTGGTGGAACTAGGTTTCGAAGACTTTGACACCAACACGATGGTGGACGCGACCTAAACTGGGGAGTGTGACTTCAGTCGACTCGTCACAGTTGACCAGCGACAACAGGAAGCACGTTTCCAAAGTCCTCGCGTGGTCGAGGAAACTATTTTTCCAAGAAACTCCCGATTTAGTCTTTGTCAAATTCAAAACGCAGAATCAATTTGTGTATTTATCTGTCGTTGAATTGCCTGAAATGTACGAAAGAAGCGGCCTCCACTCAATGTACAGCTGATTACATTTCAAAAGTAACTTCCTATAAAACTTCCATATCTCTCAGGCAATACAAAGCTCATTACAAATTCCATCTCAGCGTATTATTATTTTTCCTTTTACAGAATAATAATCCAGATTTTTGGGTTGGTTTTTTTTGTAAGAAAATCTCCCTCCTCTATTTGCCCATTAGGGGAATTTCTTCTCAGTCCACTGGATTCTCATCAAGATGATTCTTCGCTGGGACAGGCTCGCTCACAGGCTCCCTGTAACTAATATTTTGCACAACAAACTCCTGCCAGAGGCCACATGTATAATTGAATCCTTGGCTTGCCCATCTCAGACGAGCGCTACCACACAACAGACCCGAACACAGATGTTGAATACACGTTGTTTTCAGTCCAGGAGGCTGCAAAGACCGTTATTCCATGTCTAATCTACAGTACATACACACAGCCCCAACAGTGCTCCATATGGACATCTAGGTTTTGTTTTTGATTTTTTTTTCCCAACGTTTTATTTTATATACTCTCTTTCAGCAATAATATTCAGTGGTATTTACATCTGAAATGATTTTACATATAGTCAAACATTGTATATTTTTCTTTGACATCTTATAAAACAGCTGTAATCCGACATGATTCGTAATCTAGTATTGAACATCACACAGTATAAAAGTGCATTCCAGCTAAAACACTCCAGCTCATTTTGCATCCTGACCTTTAACGAGAACAAAAAGCCTGTTGCCTGGAGTCTCACCGGTGCTTCTCCTCTACAGTTTCGTTGGGGGATCCGTGTAGGGGAAAAAAAAAACAAAAAAAAACTGTCGTTTATGGGGGCAGTTACGGGTGCTCAAAGTGGGAAGTGATTGCCATTTTCAGGTGTGTTTGTCGCACTTATAAAATCATGCATACTTTGCCGCGCGAGACCGTAGAGGTGAGGAGGTGAACGTGAGAGAGAGAGAGAGAGAGACCGAGAGAGAGAGAGAGAGTGGGGGGGGGGGGGTACAAGTTTAAAAAAAACATAAAAAAACAGACAATATCTTCTGTAAAAAAAACGAAAACACTGAAGCGAACGCTAATATATTCATCTTTGCTCCATATAGTAAATGGAATTCCCATGGATGGTTTGGCTTTTTATAATTCAGTGTAGTACAATCAAAGCCTCGTGGTGTGTAATCAGCTCCTTTGTGTGAGTGTGCGTGTATCGATGTGTGATTTTTTTTTTTCTGTAAACATACCAACACTCAACGACAAAAAGCTGTTGGGGAGGGGGTGAGAGTGGTGGGTAACGGGGACGGGTGAGGGGGAATCACATCATCCCTAAATCATTTAAATTTTTCACAATGTCTGTTTTTCCTCGTGGGCTGAGAGGAGGGAGAATCTTTTGCAGGATTTAAATGATTCATCAGTTTCATTTGGAATGGAGTAGCAAGCTGAATAATTCACTTTTCTGCCACTGCAGATGGAATAAAAGTAACAGTTTCTGTACAATCGGCTCACTTCTAAGACCATTTCTCTCACTATACATCCTTGCCCTCCCATTCCCTTCGTATTGAAATAGCATGGGCCTCCCCCTCCCCCCCACCTCCCCCGCAGTGTATTATCCTACTTTCGAGACTTGCTTGTTAAATGTTTGTTCTCGCACTCCATCCTGTAAACACTCTGCTCCCCGTATTCTCCCTTGTCGTTGTTTCGCCGTCCTTTGCTAAATGTACACGCACGTAGACTCGCGCGTGCGTCGGTGCGCTCTCTCCTCACGCATCGACGCTTATCCGGCGAGCGTTTGCTCGCGCGCACGCGCGCAGACGCGGAGATGGGGCCGGCCGACACACGAGGCGAGAGACGTCTTCCTCCTTGTTTCCTGCTGCTTCTCATTCCGTACGTGAGAGTTGAATTAAATCGAGTCTTGGATGTTTGGGTTGTTTTTCTGTGTCCAAAGCGTTTAACAAATTGTTGCCGCCCCGAGCCCAGGCAGCCTCTGCATTGTCTCAGTATCTGTGCTCAACCATATCAGCGCTTCAACACTTATTGCTTTAAATTACATCAATCACTCCCTCCCCTGCCCTTGCATTCTCCATCCTCCCTAGGCTCATTTTTCTCTGTCTCTTTTTATTACTTTGCCTCTTCATCTTTCTCCCCTTTAACTTCTCTTCACATTATTCTAGCTCTAGTTGCCTTTTCATCATCCTCCTATTCCCTCCCTTCCTCTCTTACCCCCGTTGCCCCTATTTGTTTCAGTTTTATCCTTCCTCAGTCTTTCCCCTCTTCCCCAGCCTGCTCTCCTCCCTCTTTCTTCTCCGGATCCTCTTTCTTTTCCTTCTCCTGTTTGGCAGCCTCCTCCACTTTCTCCTTATCCTCCTTGTCCTTCTCCCTGTCTTTGAAGAGTTGGGCTAGCTTCTGGAACCTGGGACCCCACTCGTCCAGCCCGGCTCCCCAATCCTCCTTCTCCGCATCCTTCTCCCCTTCGCTCTCCAGCGAGCTGAGCGACCCCGCCCGGGAGCCTGTCCCCTCCAGGCCGTACACCTGCACCGAGTCGTACGGCGGCTGCGAGGGGTCGAAGGTGACCTGGGCGAGTCGCAGGCGCAGGAACTCCCCCACCCTCAGCGCCAGGGAGGGGCCCCCGGGCACGGGCGCCCCTCTCGCCGCCTCCATGCCCGGAACCCAGCCGGCCCCGAAGCCCATCACGCCGGCGTAGGCTCCTCGAGGCTGCCCGGGGAAAGGCAGGAGCTGGGGGGTCATATCCCTCCTGCCCAGAACGTAGCCCCCCAGGCCCACTCGGTCGCGCCAGTCCCCCATGAAACCCGCTGCTTCTGGGTAGACGGACGGAGTCCCCGCCAGCGATATTCCTCCGTTCTCTCGGTCCGGCCTCGCGACCACAAAGTTGCTCCCCATCTCCAGTCCGCCTCTGCCCAGGCTGCCAGGGTAGTCCCTCTGTCCCGACACCTCCCCCTGCAGGACAGTGGCATAGTTGCGTCCACTGGCAGGTTGCTGTTGTCCGTCTGTGGAGGGGCCTCCGTTTCCACCTCCGCTACCCCCTCCTCCTCCTCCTCCTCCTCCATTCCCCCCCCCTCCATTGGAGTCAGATTCACCCAGACCGGAACCTGTGCGCTTGGGGGACGAGCCGGCGCGGGAGGCCCTGCGCCCCGCCATGGGGAGGGTGGCCGAGTCGCACACCCAGCCTCCCGCGGCGTGACCCTGGCCAATCATGGAGCCGGACCGGGTCATGACAAGGTTGTGCTCCCTGGGTAGCGTCTCCGACTGCACCTGGAGGGGACGTAGGTGAGCACGAGTGGTTTCAGTCTGGGGCTGGGGTCGGCGGGTCGGGTGTTAGGGTGGGTCGATGGGGCGACAAAATGAAACGGGACCATTCGCCGAAGCAGGCGGGACGATGCGACAACAGGCGTGTTCGAAGCAAAAGCATGGGCCGGTGTCACGATGGAGTGTGAGATGATGAGAGAGAAGGCAGGACATGGTGATGGTTTGAAAACAAAAAAGGTTTAGATAAAGGAGAGGCGGACGATGAGCAGGAGAGAGCGGAAGAAAAGCAGAGTTGGAAGAAGGCAGAGATATCAATTGAGCACTAGAATGAGCTAGCACTGCACTGTGAGAGTGGGATGAGGAGGGAAGTGATGGAGAGATAAAACATTTGAGAATTGAATAAATCAGGGGCCACAGAGCCTGACTGTGGTCTGCTAAATAAAACACAGCACAGGAACCAAAACACAAACTCAGACAGGAATGTACTGAAGTATTGGAGCTGCTCGCTATTGTCCTGGCGCCACAACAGCAGTGGCGCCGGATCACCTGATGGCGGTGCTGCAAGCTGTCGGGAAGCTTCCGGTTCGAATTGTGCACGAACTGCATCCCGGCTTTATATTTGTTTGATTACTTTCTCACTGAGCGTTTACTGACTTAATTGAATAATTAAGTCATTCATCCAACTTTAATAATGTTTCCAAAGCAGCCATCTATCATTCATCCAATCATTTATTTAATTTGAATTTGTTATCTCGTGCAAAATTAACCACTTTTTTTCTCCCCCCCCCCAGTTCCCTAAAACACGTCGCCATCTATCTAACGACGCGTCGGAATCGCGCACCAGTCGATATCGAGAGCAGGGATGCAAATCCGCGTCGTGAACTTCAACAGGCAACCGTGCAAATCATGTGCGATGCATGTCATCATTAGTTAAATAATTGCAGTGCAACACTGCACAACTGCTGCTTAAGCTGCTTCAGACAGCATTGCTGTGAAACATGGCACCCCGCCCCCACTCCCCACTCCCCACTCCCCCCTCCATCCCCATCATCGCTCTGAAGTCTCTGTAGACTGGATCAAAGAGGAGAATTACATAACGACTTCAGTTTGGTATTCACAAAATTAGCTCTAATTAACTTCAGGCGAAACGCGGCGTTGAGGTCGGCGGTGCACCGGATTGGAGGAGCCGCAGGTGTGCGCGCGTTCTTACCCAGTCCATGTCCTGACTGTGGTTCATTTTGTCCTCGCCGCTCCCGTCCGTGCAGTTGCTCGCCGTCCCCGTGCCCCCTCCCCGCTCGTGGCTGTCGCTGGTCCTCGGCGTCCCGCCGTCCGACGTGCTGACCCCGCTTTGCGGGGCGGTGCCGTCGCGGCTCCCCGTGCGGCTCCCCGTGCTGAGGTCCGTCGGGGCGATGTAGACGGCCCCGGACTCCATGGCGCCCACCATGGCCGCCTGGTTCTGGATGACCAGCGAGTGGTCCGGCTGCCCTCCCGGGAAGCGGTACGCCAGCTCGGCCAGGCCCGGCTCGAACGTCCCGCCCGGCGTGCGGCGGAGGACCGGCAGCGTGTGGCTGCTGTAGCAGAGGCGGCCGTAAACGGGTCCTCCAGGGGTCGAGTAGTTGTGATCCATGCCTGGATTCTGAGCCCAGCTGTACGTGCGCGCTTTGTCTTGAGCCCGGTGGGAGTAGCGGCTGCGAGACACAACACAAATTGTCCGTGTCTCCCTTTGGAACGATAACTGTGACCTGTCACAGCGAGAGGACCCTCCGGAAACGTCTCGTCCTCCACTTACGGTACAGTACGCAACCGCGTCTACATGATCAGGCATTCTGTTGAAGTATCTGTCCATCTTGGGGGGGGGGCAGTGAACCAAATAACTAATTAGAAACGGACTACTCCCTCGATTTAGTTTTGACCTCTACAAAGTTTCTGGACTTCTTTGGGTAAGTTTCCAAAGAAAAAGAAAAAGTGCAGCCAGGGTCGAACCGGGCTTTTAATTTGGAGAGCGTACGGCTGAGTATCCTGTCGAGACCGTGGTCTAAAAATAGGCGAAACATTTTCCGAAGTTTTCGAGCTCAATCCGGCGACTACAAACTAGTTCCTCCTCCATCGCGCGGCGTCGACAAAAAAGCAGCAGGAGAAGTTCAAGAAAGGTGGCGGCGTTGTGGGGATATTGCGCTGGGTTGCGCTCGACGCAGAAGGTCTTATTTTTTTACACTGTCGTGTCCACCTCCGTAAATTGCGAGGGGCCAATTTTCGATCAAACTGAGGACAGCCTTTGTACTTGTTTACGGCCTCTTCCATATGGCTGGCGCCGAATTGAGGCGCTAATTATTAGTCCAAAGGCAATAATAATGTTTCCCAAACATCAAAGTGGGTGCAAACAGCTCTCTGATGTAGCGGAACATAAATGAGCTTTAACAAAATGAGCAAAACAAAGCGGTCTCCCAGGACGGCCGAGCTTGATAGCCCTCTGTCTCGGCGTTTTGATTGGTGACTGATTACGACCTGGGAGTTACGGCTCAATCAGTTATTTAAGTGGATCAACTAAGTGCTGGACCGCGATAAAAAGCTTTTACTCCAGAGGGGTGAATTTGTTTCCTTCGCGTCTCCCTTTTACCACGTAATAGGGGGGCCGGCGGAGCGCTTTTTCGTGTAATTAAAGAAGCCCCTTCCATGCGTACCACCGCACGTAAACAAACTCCCCCGCGCTTCCCGCGTGCCTACTTACACGTTCCGGCTGTCGAGCGTGCGGTAGCCGCGTGAGCGCGAGCTGTGCGGGGCGCTCTGCAGCGCGGCGATGTCGAAGGCGGCCGTGTCGGCCTCGCCCCCGCCCTCGTCGTCGTAGGTGATGATGTTCTCGCGCACGTCGTCCTCCTCCAGCGGCGACAGGGAGTCCCGCTTCTGCCGGCGCAGAGACAGCGACAGGGCGCTCACCGCTGCCGAGGAGGACGGCGGCGGGCGGGAATGAGGGATGTCGAGGCATCGGAGAGAAATTGGAAAAAAAAAAAAGAAAAGAAAGAATGATGAACAAGGGAGAAGGGGGGCAGGAGTCACAGGGGAAATAAAGGGGAAGGAGGAAGAAGGGAGGGCGAGCGATGGGAGGGAGGCGGGAAAAAAATTCATGGAAACAAAGGGGTGGAACACAGAGAGACAAAGCGAATACAGAGGAGGCCTCAGGTTAGAGGGCTGGTATATCATATCAGCGGCCTGCAAGCTCCCACTTTGTAATCGACTTTGAGCTGCAGCCAGACACACGGACGCCTCGTCGTCCCGCGACTCTAATTCCACATTCCCAAAGTAGAGAACTACGTCCGACCCAGTGGTGGCATCTGCGAGCCCTGCTACGGCTGCCATCGGACAGCTGCGCAGCGAGGACACCTTTCGTAAAACCCGCCATGACACACGAGGTCGGTCTGCTGCCGACGAGAGGTTCTCTCTTTCGTCTATCACTCTGATACAGAAATCTCAATTACTGCAACGTATGATTAATATATCATTCTTATTCTAATCACAGAATAAGAAACTACATGGAAACCAATCTGAATTGAATCAATAAAAGATAATTAAGCTCTTTTTGCTGTGTTCACACATCACTAATGATAACGAAGGAAAAAGTTTCGTTTTGGAAAAGTTGCCATCTGTTTAACACAAAATTAAACAAAAATACAAAGGAGAGAAATATTGCTCCACTTCAGCTTGCGAAATAAGGCACCAGGTTTCTGTTTTATGATATTTACCAAACAGAGGAACTCCCAGTTACATTTAATATTGCAGGAAGGTGTCAAAACTGCAGCGATGCCTTTGTATTCAGTCTGTTTGGAGCATTTCTTGCTATTCATATTGAAATTGAGCCGCACTCCAGGTTCTTTGGAGGGGCACTGGGACCAGGGGGGCGTCTTACGGAGGTATGAGGCACCGAGTTGTGCACGGTCACGCTCATTTAGTTGAACTGCGGTACCACAGAAATGTTACCAGATTATTAATATTGAACATTAAACCTGCTCCATGGGATCATTCTTCTGTATACCTCTGTTATACCTGTCAGTCCCACCATCATGATATGTCTGAAGCCTGCGAACACGAGTAAGTACTGTTTTTTCCCCTCAAATTCATCTGTAAAATACACCAGATGCATCCTTTCTTTTCTGAAAGCACCTCATCACATCACTTCTACTCCAACACTGTGCGAATAACTTCTACAGGCATCCAGCTCAGCGGGCAGGCTGATGCTTGCATCTTACACAGGGGTGGGACGACACACACAAATCACCAGTATAACTAAATGCACTCTTCTGCGCGAGTTGTTTTGCCGTGTAAGAAATTCCGACCATGACAGACCCACTGCGCCGCTTAGTTCGGCTTGCGCGGCCTTGATTGGACGAGCGCCGGGTTCGGGGTTTTTTTTTTTTTCGAAAGGGAGGCGCTCGACTAATTACCACGCCGCTCCGTGTGTGCATATGCGCTTCTGGCAGAGTTGTCGGTGGTTTCGCTGCGGCAGCGAGTAAATCTGGAGCCCCGATATTGTTGGAGGTTGCATTATTTGATTTCCACGGAGCTAATCCAATGATCCCAGAAAGGAGCGGGGCGGGGAGAAAAACTCTCACCTTTCATAACAGTTTGAGGGATTGCCTTCATGCCTTGGCGCTCAGGTACTACTCTCCTCCGTTGGGAGACTGCTCGCCACCAAGACACGAGCGGCGACGAAACGGCGCGGCATGCGGCACGCGTGCGCCAAACTCCTTTTTAATAAGCAGATGGGATACTGATCGAAGCCTTTGTCGAAGCTTCTGGAAGAACAGTTGGCATTTTATGGAGGGTCCAATTGCGCTGCGAGGGATTGCATTGGAACTCTTATAGAGGACGGAAAAAAACCCAGAGAATCCCCGGTACAAAACGCCAGGATCTATTTTGAATTCGCCGACTTAAGGCTGTAAAGTTTTAAAGTCTATATTTTCACGCGCTCGCGCCTGCCCTTGTCACTTAGGAAAGACAATTGGCAACTCCGGAGAAGGCGCGCTGAGCGATCACCTTCACGCCGCGTCGCGTTTTTCCGTCTTGATTGAGCTGTCCTCTTCCAGAATGATAATGCCTCCATCAACGGGGCATGAGTAGTGATCCAACAGACTGAATAGAAATGACAATGACGCTGGCCGTGAGCCAGTGCCTTCTCAGCGCCCAGGCATTATCCAATCGAGCATTCCTGAGTTCCCCGCGAAAAAAGGGGTTGGCGGTGACATTTTATTAGCTGCTATCAAAAACCGGAGGGCCCCGATAATCACTCTGAATTGTTGTTTTAGCCGTGATTAGCGCTGACCTTGCCGCGGGAAATAGCTGGACCAAAATTGCAAGGAAAAGCAAACTCAGCTATTGAGCAGCTGTGACTAAGAGAAATATTTACGCTGCTGCTTTCGTTATTTTCATATGCAGATGAGGCATCCAGGGATGGAGTGAAGGGTAAACAGCCCTAAACACTATTTACTCAACTTTTTATTCGTAGATGAGCATTAAACTCCTTTATAGCCCGTAAATTTTAACTATATAACTTAACTGTATACATAATGATAAGTGCTTCCGTACGACCGTGCTGTAATTTAAATAAAAGTCCTCCAAAGGACCTAAAAGAAAACACTTTATGTTTTATGACGTTGCTTTTAGTGTTGCTTTCTTGTCATCTCTTATGTGGACGCAAGCCGTAAATTCTACATACGTAAGGAGGTACTTACCGAGTAATGTGGCCACGCAGGCCAGGATAGCCAGCAGGGCGGCAGTGCTGAGCCCGGGGGAGGGCAGCGTGGACTGCTGGGGGAGGCACACCGCCTCCCTCTCCCAGTCCCACTCGCCCTCCGTCTGTTTGTCCTTCTCCCGCTCGCCGGCCCGCGCGCCGCCTCGGAGGCAGGGACAGACGGACACGGTGACCGTCCCGGTGCTGGTGAGCCCCGACGTTCCGTCCCGGAGGACGAGCGGCACGTAGAGCGTCAAGGTGGAGGATGGCGAGCGGGACAGCGGCTGGATCTGGGACAGCAGCACCAGGCTGGCTGTGGGGCCTGGAGAAAGGCAGAGAGGACAACGCTTGGAATGAATCCACTGAAATGCACAAAGTGGGGTTTTTTTTCTCTCCATTTTCTGTGCTGAGTGGCTGCAGGAGGTTATAATATTGGAAATGATGCCCTGAAATCACTGCGCTCATGTTTACAAATGTGTGACTCCGGTCAACCAGTGAATTTTTGCACTGAAAAGGAAAAAAAATGCCAGAGAAATACTTGTCCTCCCTTTTTTCACCTTTATTTAACAGCCCTCCTCGTCGGAGTCCCATTTGTACCAGTGAAAGTACAGAGTTTCATCTGAGAATAACAATGATACTAATTTGAGGTAATATGAACCCATTAGAGAGTCTTCGATAGCGCAGACACCAGCCTCCTGGCTGCTGCAGCGCGTACTTTATGATTTATGGCTCCCGATTGGCTGAATAACTTGAACGTAGAGTCTAATACACTTTCACATTTAAAACTATCAGCCGAAATATGGCTTGAGTAATGCACTGCCGTGACATCCATCTGCACCGGGGCACCGTCCAATTCAGGGCCTCTCCCACCTGTCGGCCCACACATGTCCCCCCAGGCTAACGGCGCAACGCAGCGCGTGCAGAACCGAGCCTGGAACACCAATGCAGCAGGTTCTATAGACGGCATGTTTCGCTGATGGAAAAAGCCGTACAGCGACACATTTGTGGTTTTTTATTTTAATTTGCTATAATGCTAAATTAATTTCAGAAGTTGAACTTCGCCACTTTGAAAAAAGAAGTGCGAAAAGAAGTGCGAAATGTTTGAGTGGGAGACAGCTTCAGATGTTCCTTCTGATTTCAATGTACAAGGCCGCTGGTAGCAAAGTCGTGCGGGCGCGCTCGTCGGAAGAACTCTTCTCATCCGCATCACAGAGCAAATCATTAAAGCCCCCCCCCACCCCCCACCCCCCACCCCCACCCCGAATGGAGCAAGTAATGCAGCTGGTTTCTCTCTGACACGCCGTCCATATGGGGACCGAAAATGAACCTTCCGATTTCTCGGGTCTGGCGCGTCGGTCGACACGTCTCGCGGAAGCGTTCGGCTTTCACGTCGACACGTTTTTTCTCCAACTGATGCATGAAAAGTCGCAGCTCAGTTGTCATGGAGAGAACAATTAGCAGGTGGATCATCTGGTGCTGATGGCTGGGAATTGTAGACTGCAACTGGTTACAGCAAGAAAGAACCTTTTTTTGGACAAAGTGAGCATAGTGAACATGGAGAGTAGCAGCGCCACGGGGTTACGCACGAGAAGGAGACTCTTTGTCGGCCTGTGAAACTCACAAGGCATGCGCTCAGTAATCTTACCCTGGTCGAAATCGCACACATTGACACTGATGTACAATTTGCAGTCACCAGTCGTTTTCCTGCACATGCTGTTAGGCTGCGGGAGTGTTTGGACAAATCCTCCGCATGAAGATGTAAACTGCTGGGAAAAGTCCCTCCAGGCCTGCGCATCAATATGCAAACAGAGGCCTTAACTCCATTTAATATGATAAGAATTAAAGAGCTGCATTCTCAAAGAGTTAACTGATGTGTTCATCGGCACGGTCTGAAATCATGTGAAGAAGCTGCGAGCGCAGCAGAATCTCACGGAAACATGCCGCCCAACCTCTTCATCTTCCGAGTATCACACTGGACACTTAAACATCCTGTTTACATCTCTTGCCTTCAAAGTGCAAGATGTGCAGAAATGCATAATCACATAAAAGTGTTCCGTGGAAATTTTCAGCCACTGGTGGTGCATTGTTTTATTTTACAGTTATTGCCCATCAATTCGAATATGAAGCGCGCGGGCAGGCTGTAAAGCTGCCTCAGCCTCGCGCCATTCCAAACCACTTGTCGGCAGTTGCCGTTGGTAATGCATCACGATTGGAGCGACGGGGAAAGAGAAAGAAGAACGCCGGCTGGCGTAATCAGGGCTGCAGTGTTTTCACAACAGGACGCCGGTTTCAAGGTATGAAAAAAAACCCCAACAACAAACCTCCCCCCCCCCAAAAAAAAGGAACGATTTGCAAATGTTTTATTCAACATATCTGGCCTTGAGGATACCAACAATGAGTTTTGTTTTGGAACACAAATACTTGCTTGTAAGAAATCTCCACATGTGATTTTTGATTGAAGAATCATTTATGGTTCAGTTATTTTCTTTTTCCGACATGAAAGTCATTTTCCAAAAAGGATTTTTTTTTTCTCCTTTTTAGCATTCGTGAAATCCGTCAAACCAAAACTGCCTCGAAATTCAACTTGAAACAGCAAAGCAAGATGTTTCAGACGCAGTACAACCTTCTTCCTTATGTTATCTCAGGAGTTTAAAAAGAAGGTATGTTTGGGAGCGTCTCTATACGTGTGGCTACTTTTGGTGGACAAAGTGAGCAGGACAAACAGAGACGAGAAATAAATACCAAGCAGCGAGATTGCGTTCCACTGAAGTGAATTAAATGAAGCGAGCTTGATCTCCTCAAAAGCTTCTCAGTGGCAGCAGTACGAATACAAGTTGGTGGGGAGGAGAAGATGGATGTGCAGGATATGGCAAAGCAAACAGGAGGGACAGACAAAGGAGAGGGGGATAACAAAGCAAAACAATGGGGCCACCAGAGTTGGTAGATGGATGGCAGAAGAGAGGGGGAGAGACAGGGAAAAGGGGAGGGGGGTGGAGGAAGGTAAAAAAGAAAGACAGAAGCAGGGGAAAGACAAAGATGGGAAGAGAAAGGCAGAGGAAAATATGTGGGATTAAGAGCCTTATAAAAAAAAAAGGGAGGGAAACAGCGGTGTGTCTGCCAAGGGAAGGAGAGAAAAAAAGGAATTAAGAGAAATACGGGGAGAAGGGAAGATTGAGTGCCTACCGCCGCTGTCCCTGACGCTGAAGTTGCGGGCAGTGCTGGACTCCGGAGGGATGCTGAAATACACAGTGCTGTCATTCCCTCCCTCATCTCTATCAATCGCCCGCAACACCTGCACCACCTGAAACGCAGAGATAGAGAGCAGAGGGAGAGTGGGTGAGGCGAGGAGGAGGGGTTGAGAGTGAACGTGTGTTTGCGCGCGCACGCGTGCGTGTGAGTGTGTGGTGGATGCACATAAAAGAAAAGCGAAGGAAATGGGAAAAACACTTAGACCGGCAGCCCTTTCAGCTACAAACCATTAGCCGACATCAGCAGGAATCAAAACAAGCCAAACAATTAGCATGGCGGCACGAGCTAACGGTGGCTGATACTCACACCATATAAATTACCGCGTGTGACACGAATTGCCTTTCAAAACTACAGTTCGGAGTGGCTTTCAATTCATGACCAGCATATGCAACCAAGAAAAAGGAAAAAAAAAAACATCATTGGCAATCAGCAGAAAATTAATCTAAGGGAAATCTCCCGCAGCCTGAGCTGATGGGTAATTTCTTTAGCGGGAAAAAAAAAAAAGGAAACCTCTGCTCGTCGTTACGCAAGACGTTCTTTCAGGAACACTTTCGAGCGCGCGTTACAAAGCAGGGCTGAAGGGCGCCGTCTGCTCCCCGAGTTTAGTCAGTCAGTGTCTCAGGGCTCCGAGAAGATTTGCTACGTACAGTCACATTATGTTATCGCCACGCGTGAATATTCAAACGCATCCTGCCAAACGACTTGTCGCGTGGCGACGCGCGCGCGCGCGGGCCCGGGTGCGTTGCGAGATATCATAGTCGTTCCTTTCTCTCTCTCAAAAAAAACCCAAACAAACCCGTCTCTGGCTCGTTCAAGCTACAGTGTACTGAGACGGGAACATGAACATCACAGGCGAAAAACAAATCAACGCCGTTGCCATAGAATCACAGATTTAGCGGCGAAACAACAAAGACACAAGCAGTGCGATGAAAAAAACAAAACAAACCACCAGTAAAAACAACAGATGGGCCAAGACACCAAATTACAGTGATGGAGGCAGCGATGGGATGGTGACGGTGGAAGGAAAGTGGTTTCTGAGGAGAAAAAAAAGGGGAATAAATGATTCCTATAATTGAGGTGGGATCAAGTAAGAAAATGGTGATGCAGGAAACGAAGAAGAAGAAGAAAAAAAAAGAGACTGACAAGAACACAAATAAAGCATGAAGGATGGCAGGAAGGAGGAAGGCGGCCGGAGAGGAGAGGAGAGCCGAGAGTTTAATTACAATGTGAATAGCTGCCGCGCTCTGATAACAGGCCATGGTGGATTCACCTGGTGAATGGCCGCGCCGGCGCTGCCTTGAGAGAGCGAGCCTTTGTAACATACGTGTCCTCAGGTGAGTGAAAAAAAAAAAAAGAAAAATAGCGGCGCCGAAATACTTTGCGCCTCTTTGTGAAGCCTCCACGGACTGAAGCGAGCGAACGGAGATGACAGCGTGAGCCCGCCTATTGAAGGGTTTGCTTACACATTATTGGGTTGTGTTGAAGTGATAGACTTCCTTCCTTAATGTAAAGCAAAAAGAAAAAGCCACCAAGCCATTAAATCTTAATCCTGCATATTTGTGTTGGTTTATGAATTTAAGGTGTTTGTCGCTGACTGAGTAGGAAGGACGACAAAGTGCAAGAGAATTGTGAATTTCCGGATCATTTTCAACAAGCGAACGCCCCCCTTTCTGTCGTTGGCAGCATTAAAAGATACAAGCTGAGGCTACTTAAGCAAACGCTCAAGCACCCTCCGTGGTCAATACCTATAAACACCTCCTTCAGTGAACATTACTTGCTTGTAAAGGTTTTGCAGTTCCGTGTTTCAGATCTTGTTTGGGGATCTTTCACCCTTTCTCCCCTTGGAAATCGTTGCAGGGAGCTCCCTCTGAGAGGTTGATGCAGGGCGAAACCCCCCCGACTGTGGCCCTCGGGGGGAGGGGGGGGGTTCCACTGTGGATCGGAGGACGGGTCTGGCACTACCGCGCTCTGGCAGAAGCCAGCTTCTATTCATCCGCGGCTTTTGTTCGGACGGTGCGATGATCACTTCCAGGATGCGCTCGAAAATTAATTGAACCCATTCTCCCCTCCGCCAGCGAAATGCCCCCCCTGCCGCCGGCTGCAGCGCCAGCCCAAAACGTGATCGATTCACCTCCGCGCCAAACAGTTGCAACGGAGCTCTTTAATGAGAGTCTTCACGCTTTATATCTCTCAACTCCTCCCCAAAGTTTTTATTTACCAACGCGAGTCCCCGGGACTTGTTTCCAAACTGTGCACGGCTTGTGTCGGAGAACAATTTGCCAACTTCTGATGTTGGCTTTGAGGGCGAGGGTGCAGGAAAACATTCTCCTGATGACCCATTGGACAGGTGTTCCCCCCCGCACATTCGAACCGAGCCCCCCCCCCCCGTCCGCCATCTCCTCCTAAACATCTTCCGCCATGAAAAGAAAAGAAAAAGTGCTTTGGAGTCTTTAGATCCCACCAGCGATTCTCCGCCGAATGTATTCTTGGTCTCCCGGACCTCGCCACGACCTCGACCATTTCCTCTAACTGCCACTTCTTAATTACAGCCTGAAGGACACAATTACCTGAGAATGTGCCGCCGTGTTCTTACCGCCGTCTTCTGCTTGCGTCGGGCATCGGTTAGTCTAATTTTTCTTGGCAGCTGCTCGGAGGAGCTCGACACCAAGTACAGTCCGGGAAGTCGCAGGTACTCAAAATCAAACGACAGCTCGGACTTGAAGGTTCGGAGATTTTCAAATCTTTCGATGGTCCCACACAGGGTTTTTTTTTTTTCCTTCTCCTTTTCCCAATTCAATAATTTGTATGATTTTGAAAACGTTCCACCGCAGTTCCCCACGATACAACCTGGAAGTACTTGGAGAAAAAACCCTGACAGCAAAAGGTTGCGATCTGACAAAAGTTATGAGCCGTCGGTAACGAGAGCTGTCGATACAGAAAATGTTCCTGCAGTGGTTTTCATTCATCTGACAGAACAGATGCCTCCTTTTATGCCTATATTGACCCGAATATTACTCACGGTTTCCCCTGCAGCAGGTACTATTTTCCTATTTTCCTGCTTTCACACATGTACTCAGCGCGTATTCGCTCGGCGATCTCAACTCAATAACATGCCAGAAACGCCCCGTATGTGGAGACCTCAGCTGCCGCAACGGAAACGCGGCCTCTTTTTCTGAATTCTCCTCACATCTTTTGTGACAAATTACAATCTTCAACTCGGCCGACAACCTTCCAAACAGCCTGAACCGAGAAGTGAGCCGAGGCAGAGCGCAGTTTGAGGAAATTGGCCCCAAGGTGTGTGCTGAAAACAACAGCAGAACCTGCGACACATCCAAATATGTTGGGGTTTTTTTTGTGGTCTCTGGAAAAAGCGCAGTGGGACCCAGAAGAATTCAGTCCTCTACTTGTCCGCAGGGGAGCAGCCAGACTCGGGGGAGGGGACCAGATGCTCGGCTCTGGTCAGTGTGGGAGTGAAGAGCGTGCGTGCATTGTGCTCTCTGTTGGTCATGAATGTGGAGAAACAAAACAGATCGGAGTGATTGGAAACGATTTGGATACCAAAACAGGATTTGGGTCCAGATGTGAGAAGTGACAGCTGGTTATTGTGTGGTATCCATTGAAATGAACAGATTCATCCCAAAAAAAAAAACAAAGAATCCATATTCATATGTTGATATTGCTTCACGACACAGGTTCTATAATCGACACACAGTCTGACCTCGAGCGTCACCCGAAACGCGTACTGACCTGTCCGACCGAGGAGGAGTCGCACATGGCGGTTGTGTACTGCCTGTCCAGCTCAGGCGCGTTGTCGTTCAGGTCTAAGGTCTCCACCGCAACCAGAACTCTGGACACTTGGCCGGGATTGTCTGTGAAAATGTGAGGGGGGGGGGGGGGGAGAGAAAACATCTTAACATCTTTAAATTGCTTTGAGCCAAGACGCACGCGCCCACACACACACACACACACACACACACACACAGACGCACGCAGAGCTGTATGTGGAAAATTGCATGACTACAATACCCAGTTGCAATAAGCGCCAGCGTGCACTCTCCACACTCAGGGGTGCAACTTTGCACTCCATTAATTCCATCCAATTGTCCTCACAGGCACGATCAAGCATTCCAGTCTGTGTCCAAAAACTTCAACAACACTCAGATCACATTAGTGAGCGCACAGTTGGCTAAATAAACAGTAGTACATTCGGTTTCATTTGGCTTGTGTAACAGCTCACAGCTTCCCAGCTGGAGCACAACTGATGCTTCTGTAGCAGTCAGATATTTTTCCACATCGAACCGTTCCATTCTTAGCCAAACCACCTCGCAAGTGTCAAGTGTGTGCTCGTCTCGTCTGTGTGTGTGTGTGTGTGTGTGTGTGTGCGCACGCGTGTGTGTTTGCGGAGGAGGAGGAGGAGGAGGAGGAGGAGGATGAGGAGGCTGTAGAAAGCAGTCAATCTGCATGCAGTTCCACGAGTTTAAATGGATTGGCGTGAGGTCTCCCACATCCCATTCACGGCTGTACACCCTCCTCGACATGAAGTTCTCACGGCTCCGCTCGACACGCGTGAAGTCACGGTCTGAGCGCGCCGAACATCCGCCGTCACGTTCGAGACTGATGCGACGATTCGGGGCCCTCGCCGTGCAACAACATCGCTTATCCAGCCGGGCTGCCCTGCGACGCCACGGACCACGCTTTCTGTCAAGCATTGCGCACACACGCGCGCGCGCACACACACACTAACACTCCCACACAATCTCCCTCAAACCTCGAGCAGTAACACTGTGTCATGGATGACAGCAACTGGTTCCTATCGCTGAAATGCTGAAAATGAGCTCTTGCTGTAATGCCGTGGGGCGAGCCGGCCCGCCTGTGGCCATGGCAGGACTCCTACTGTGCTTTATGTCAACACAGCCTCCAACAGTCTGTTTATTAGCCAGGGCTCATTATTCAAGACAGGCACTCTCTGCGCTGCCACCGCAGTCCTACCGCCACCGCCACCGCCACCAACAACAACAACACGGCTGCGGCGGGGAGATTCTAAGTAAAGATCAACTCGGACCCGACTTGGCAGAAAAACAACTTCCTGTCCAGGGGACGCGGCGGACCCTGGACGGTCTCCCTTCGACGGCGTAGCCGGATCGCTTGTTTAATGATTTGTCACCTGCCAGCAAACAGTCGCTGGAAGTCTGCCAGGATTTAGCAGGAGACGGGTGTTCCTTTTAACACAAACCCCGAACCCGACAAGAAAACATGTTGTTTGTCATCGCCTTCAAAACGCAACACGCGCACGCATGAGCGTTCCGTGCGCTGGCAGCCGGCATCAGCGGGAGAACATTGTTTGTTGGTTAACTCCTTCAAAAATGCCCCGACCGTCGCCATGATTCGTGGCAACGTTTGTGGATGTGCCATCACGCAGTGTTTGTTTACCTATAAGCAGAAAAAACGATGCTGTTAGAGAACCGGTTGCTACCGGCTGCCCCTCATCACCACAACAAGATGCTGCAGCAACACGGAACTTCTACATGTGGGTTTTCTTTCACCCATTAAGGCTGATATTATTTTAATAGTGGAGACAAAGACTAATAATCAGATTTTTAATGACATTCTAGCATTCATTAAGAAGGCATTATACGTCAGAGCAACAATGCATCGATGGTAAATATCTTTCACTCGTCAGTCACATTCAGCCGTTCACAACACATGCTTTTTCCGAGCTTGAGATTGGACGACAGCTCGCTCCACGAAACGTGTCACCACCAACCACCCGAAACGAAGCTGGAGAGAAAGCAACACACATGTCCCACGGATAGCAATTTTTTTTTTTTTGTAACTTGGCGATGCTCTTTTTTCAGTACAGCGAATGGGGCCAAAAACCAAGTAGTAAGTTATCATTAATTCACACGACAGCCCAACATTTGAAGCCAAACAGCCAAAAGTGATCCGAGCTAAATTTAACGGTTTACGTCTGTGCGTTTTTAGCAACCCGGAGTTTGGGAATGAGAGCCACAGAGAGACTATACGAAAGGGAAAAAAAGCTCAGACGTGCATTTTGTTCCCGATTCTGCCTTGAAAACCGAACAAAGGTGAACGTATAATAATAGGTTTTAAATATGTAGCATAATTAACCTGATGAGGTCAAACTCAACATATGTGTATTCATTAGATTAAACTTAATACAAAACTCAGAGAACGAAACATGACTGAGAATGAGAGCTCTACGCCGCTGACACAAAGACCAACTCGTGCTTTTATTTTCCCTTTTTTTTGTTCTGTTTGCCTAACTTAATTCTAACCTGTGAGGAGCCTCTGCGTCTGCTGCACCCCAGCATCCGTCCTAAAGGTATTTACCGCCCCCCCCCTCCCCCTCGCATCGCGTTGCGCCTGTAAAGCAGCAGCGCGCTTCGATTGCTCGCTTTAAATCTGTTTCCAGCCTCGTCCTTATGAGAGACGATCCATCGCGGCATCAGATAACCCACACAATATAGATCAATTGATTCCCGGGCTTGCTCTAACAAACCCTTCGTGGCGCCAAACGGCGCGGGCGGGGGGGGGGGGGGGGGGGGGGGGGGGGGGGGGGGGGGGGGGGGGGGCGGGGGGGGGGGGGGGGGGG
>JASSRZ010000042.1:11113783-11123880 GCA_032164315.1 Malacoctenus gilli
CCCCACACACACACACACACAAGTCTTTCTGCACGTCTTCCTATACTTCCTTCCTTGTTATGCTGCACTCTCTGCTGTCACTGCCTCACAGGACCTCGTTTTAACACCCCTCCCTCCGCTCTCCCATCCCTTCTCCTCGTCTTCATCCGCACTCTTCTCCTCCCTCCGTTGCAGGGTCTTCGCCTCCGATTTCCTTTTCGTCTTGCATCTCCTGCCGCACCCCCCTCCCCCCATCACCACCACCCCCTTTACCTCTACTGCTTCCCCCTTCAAAGGAGCTCACAGCAGGCTTGGAAAGCCCGCTCCACACTCTACCTCCAGGTGTGGATTGTTTTTAACGAATCCTACAAACCGAGGGGCTGAGAACTGACACGCTGATAAATTCACACACACTCGCTGACACACACCTGTATGCATACCAGTACGGCTGCACCAAGGCGCACTAAGCCACTCGAGCAGCTAAAACCCACCGAATACAATTTTAAATACAGTTCCCGATATTTACGGCGCAAAAATTCATGTTTTTTGGAGGGGGTTCTGTTCCCTGAAAACATCTCCAAGAGGACAACATTCGAAGAAGTTTTCATACACGTTCACAAAATAAGTTTGCAGCAGGTTTTTATGAGCAGCGGAGTGCGGCGGCTTCAACGTCAAGTTATCTGAAATATTAAAAAACTGGCAAGTTTTGAAGCGAAGGTTTTTGGAGTGTGGAAGGAGTGCCGAGTGGAGCAGGTTGATAGGACGGGTGGTGTTTTCTGGTGGTAATCTTCACCGGTATCTGATTACGACGGGAATCCACCTCAATTGTTTGAAAAGTGATTGTTTAACTAACACTGATGTAATTTCCCTTTCGGAGCAGCGAAAGCGGCGTGAAGAAACGTCTCCCTCCCGGACCATCTGCTTCCGTCTGTTGTGTCGCACCTCAAGGCAACCGGCTGCCGTCGTTCTCGGCAAATATATCAAAAATTACCAGCCAGTTGAATCTGGTAACCGGCGGCGGGATGTTGCGCACCGAGTTTTGGGAATCAGGAAGATTTAGATAATAGGAATAAAATGTCAGGCAAGTAATCGCAATTAGGGCTTTAATCAGAATTTTCTCTTCACTTCACATCGTTAATATCGCTCATTATTCTGCTAATCGAATGAGACTTCTTTTTCTGTGGGATTGCAGTTGCACTTTTATTTGTTTGGCTTCAAACCAATATATTGCCCTCAGCGCCGTTGGGCCGTTTGGCCTCTTAACTAAATCTGTGATATCACATCAATAGATGCAGCCAAGCAAAAGGCTGTCGGCCGAATGGAAGAAATTAGACTAATTGTCTCCAGGCTGACGGGTGGAGTCATCGGTTTTCCGCGCTTGTGCGGGAACTGTGTCGGAAGGTGAGTTCCTGTTAGGAATTACAGGGTGTTGAATCCCAAGAAACTGAGGGATTCGAGTTCAACGAGTTTGCTTTCGTACAGACGAGTCTCTGGGAGTGGCAGACCTCGGCGGCGACGAGGGGGCGGCGTTTTACGCCGAGCCCCGGCGCGGCTCATTATCGCGATGGCTTTTGCGGCTTTTGGAGGATGTCGGCGCAGGAGGATGTCGGCGCAGGATTCAGTCGGCGGCCCCTCGAACTGCACGGGGCGGCGCCGGTGAGCGAGATCAGTGCGGGGGTCTCCTCCGCATGACAGGCGCGTTCGCCAGGCGGGCCTCATCCACTTTCCCCTCGACGCCGCCTGGCGAACGTGACGCGGTGCAGCCATCCGCGCAAACAACGCGCGGAAGCGCGACCTCTCGGTGGCATCCCGAAGATCAGAGGGACGGCTGACGGCATTAAAACAGACACGTGCGCGTGTTTTTTCCTCCCGCCGCGGGCGTCACGTGCATTCCTGGACAGCTCAATTAGAACGAGAGCGCCGCTCTCAGTCCGGCTCCGGCGGAGGACCCGCCTCCTAATTAGGTGAACGCCGCACCGCCAGTGGGCGGGGGCTCACGTTCCCATACTCCACACGTATGTACTTCAACAAGCCACACAGTTATTAAGCAGGTGTCAGCGCTCGTCAGCCCCAACGGAGCACACGCGTCTTCGTAGGATTATTGGTAACGGCGGGCGGCAACAGGGAGCGGCTGGTGGGAATCGGAACCATCGCGCGTCACGCCCAAAGGGATCCATTAACACTCGGAATTCAGTTCGGAAAGGTGCCGTCTGGTCGGTGTGAATAAAAACAAGCGCCCCGCATGGAGAAGCCGTCGGCCGCAGCACCTTGACAGTGGTCAAAAAACGCCCTTGTCGCTGCTAATCCACCCCCCCCACCCCCGCCACCGCCGCCGCCGCCGCCGCCGCCGCCGCCACTGCAAATCATTTGCATTCGGATGCGTCATGCCTTGATAGAGTTTCGTGCGAGTGCGCCATTATGTTTGCTGTAAACAGATGGAAATATCGATAAAAAAAGGGAGGCTTGGTTCACGGCGAAGCGAATCAAGCAGGAGATTCGTTTGTCAAAAAACGCCATCAAAAACATCGCGTCGGGCGGCGGCCAAACAAGGGGGGGGGCGAACGGGCGCCGCGAATACAGATCAGCTGTTGCGCAAGCGCGGCTGAAAGAGGCGGCGCGCTGATGAGCCATGTAAAACCTTACAGGCTTTTTTACACTACCTTTGTGCGCTGCCGGGTAATTCCAGGTTAATGGGCTTAGACGGCACGCTGGTAGCTGTGCTTTGACTCGCAGACAGAACTCCCCTCTAAAGACTTGCCCACATTACCTGTGTCACCGCCTCTCCTCCCCCTCATCATCTGCTCCCCATCTCTCCCCGCTGCCCTTCCTCGTTCTGCCCTTTTTCACACTGACTCACTCCTGTCGGTGCCCCCCCCCCCACCCCTCACCCCTCACCCTCTCCGAGCGTTGTTCAGCTCTTTTTCCGGCCACTGTAACATTCAAACGACCCTTCCCTCCCTCCCTCCCTCCCTCCCTCCATCTGTCCACCCCCTCCGTCATCCTCGTTCCTCACCTTGTTGAGCGTGATGACCGCCTCCTGGTTCACGCCGGTGATGTTGAAGGTGTCGCCCGTCTCCCCCTCCAGGATGGTGTACTCCAGCTTGGCGTTCTCGCCGAGGTCGGCGTCCGTGGCGGAGATGCGGCCGATCTCGGCGCCCGGGATGGCCAGCTCGGAAACGGAAAAGGACCACATACCTGCGGGGAGACGGCGGGACGCGTTAAGGAGAACGCCGTCGGTTTTATTAGCCGCTGATACGTTTCATTTGTCGGTTAAACACTTAATTGTTTCTTCCGAACCGCTTTTTTTTTTTTTTTTCCCAAATTGCCGCTCCCCACCTGCGCCGAACTGATATTCACAACATTTCACACAGATAAGGCCGCATTCATTTAACACAACCGGAAGGATGAAAGACAGAGATGAAGGAGGGGAGAGGCAGAGTGTGCTTTTTAAAGCGCTCGGCAGGGTGACGCTATTGAAAGGTAAAAAATGTGGGCAGAGCACCTGCTGGAAACCAAAAAAAAAAAAAAACGACCGAATGAAAAGAAAGGAAGGATTCAAAAACAAAGGAAAACAGAGGAAAGAGACGGCTACAGTGAAGAGAGGCCGCGCCACCTTCCACAACCTCTGAACCAGTTTCAGAGCCCACCGTTCCGTCCGTCCGTCCGTCCGTCCCTGCTGCGAACAAGCGCTAATCGTGCTAACAGGCCCTCTTCATGTGCGCTGCCATCAGGTCTGAACACGCTGCTTCACTTTTTTTCATAGGTGGGCCCATTAAAGCAGCACATTACGGGCGTTTCTGCTGGCGCCGCGCTTTGTATCATGAGGACACGCGACGCTTTTTTGCTTTTGATTCATCTGATGCATCCGTGATGAAAGCGCCGAGTATCAGATCAACTATTTGCGCATAAACAGCACACATACATGAATTTCAATCCCTGCCTCGAATTACATTTTTTTCCTGATCACACACACACACGATCTTGAACATGCGCGCACACACACACAGCGAGGCCATTGGCCGCCCCTGACGAAGAGCGAGTGCGGTCGGGGGAAGCTGGAAATTGCGCGGGGGGGGAGAAGGTAAGATATCACTATTTGGCTGGCACACACAGAACAGACAGGCTCATTCACACGGAGCCGTTATCTGCCGCCGCGAAAGCTCAGGGAATCAGATAGACCTGTAAACATGAGAGAGAAACAACATCACACAAACACATTGGCTCGACAGAATAAAAGATAGCCGGCACTTCAACAAGACGGTATCTGGGCCAGCGCACAGCCGGGCGACTTCCGCAAATCTGACAACATCACAGCGATACAAAACGTGAGGTTATTTCACTTTGTGGATCGGGATTACGGTTCGCACTTTAAAGTGGCATCGGCAAACCAAAGTTATCGCTCCGGGTGTTTGATTGTTGTCTGTTCAAAACTCCAGCGTGCCGACCACTGATCACTGATATTGCAATTTCGAAAAAAAAAACCAACAACAACACAACAGCACTCATTTCTCTCGAGCAAACGCGTCTTCCAGCATTAACGACTGAACAAGTTGTCAATGAGCGTTTTTTTCAGATACGCTTCTTTGATTGGCACGGCTGCTTTTTTTTTCCCCCCCTGTGTGTTTGAAAACAGGCAACTGCTTTCTTTTTTTGGAACGCAACGACAGTCTGTTTTCTTTGGCGTCACTCCCTCACGTGTTTTTTTTTCCTCTCTCTCTCTCCGCGATTGCACATTCTGCCGTCAAGTTTCACATCTTTGCAATCAGATCAAGGTCGCAGCTGGATTCCAGGAGGAAGCGAGGTCTTCACCTCTCTTTGGATTCCTATAGGACTGTTTCGTTTTCTCATTTATTTGCCTATTTGGATATTTCAGCAAATTCAATTCAACGCAAGGAGTCAATGTTGCCGTTTGGATGGTTGAAAAGCTGAGTCAAGGCTGGTAATTATTCTTTTTGTGCTCACACTCAGTCTGAACATCGGATTCATCCTCTGCTGAGTAAACATGAATGTGCATTGATGATGCCTTCTTTGCCCCCTTGATGGTGGCAAGTGCCTTGACTTGTTGTTCAATCACAGGTGACGCTTCTATAAACCGGCAGCTGGTGCGTCGCACCTGTGGAGCTCCTCCTCGTGTGATGCTCCATATGCTGATACGAGCTGTTTTAACATGCTTCACGGGAGCTCGCATGTTCAGAGCAAGGAGGTGACTGACGGGCAGAGCTTCGAGTTTCTGTGGCACCAGCAGAGGTAGCATCTAAATTGGGAAAAAGCTTGTCCTAAAATATGTCGAGGTCATAAAGGAGTGAAAAATTTTGGTTGGAAAAGTGATTGGTTGGAAAATGATGCCAGGATCTGAAAATACTGTATTTTCCGCACTATAAGGCGCACCTAAAAACCTCCAATTTTCTCAAAAGCTGACAGCGCGCTTTATAATCCAGTGCGCCTCGTATACGGACCAATGTTGAGCCACAACAGGTGTCGCACCTACGGCAAACAACCGCCAACTTCAAGCGCGCGGTTCATTCTGGGATATATGACTGCACGAGGCGGCGGCGACCGAGCAGCGCCAGCGTGAGCGTGGCGGCGACGACAGAGAGCGGGTAGCTCCTCTGCAGCGGGGCCGGCGGCGAGGAGCTGCCGCAACCGCTGCCGCCGCCGCCCGTGGCCAGCCGGGGAGTGAGGAGTTTAAACTCAAGTCGATCATTCACGCAGTAGAACACGGGGATAGAGCAGCAGCGAGAGAATTTAACATTCACGAATCAATGGTGCGGAAGTGGAGGAAGCAACAAGATGACCTGCGCCAAGTAAAGAAGACTGTTTATTCGTTTTGGGAGCGAACGGAGTTGTCAGAACGCTGGTTTGTCATCTATTAATAAAGTTTGACCTATCTGACTGTTTTGTTGACATTCTCCATTTAATGGATTCATAAAGTAACCCCAGCCTCGACTGTAGCATCTATTCTATGCGCCTTATAATGCGGTGCGCCTTATATATGAACAAAGTTTTAAAAAACGCCATTCATTGACGGTGCGCCTTATAATCCAGTGCGCCTTATCGTGCGGAAAATACGGTAATCTGAACAATACTGATTCTTGACGTTGTGTCTTTTTTTAATGAATGACACGATGTTTTAACTTGACGTTGGAAAAATCTGATGGGTAAGATTGAGATTTGTTTTGTGCAGTCGCTTCTGCAACGACATTCCGCTCATGTCTCGTTCTTTGTTGCAATCCCTGAATGTTTGTCCTTGTTTGTAACAGAGACTTGAGCGACGCTGGATGCGGTGAAACTCGGAGTCACGCCTGACTTTGTTCGAAAATCGTCTCGAAACGGTTCCGTTTTTCTGGATGATGAGCAAATGTCGCCAGGAAATCGTGTTTTTTGTGGCATTCTGGGAAGACGTCAGAGTCGAAGAGGACGGACGTGGGGAGAGAGAGGAACTGGGTGCGTCTGTTCTCTCGCAGGAGCGCTAACTCGCTTGTCAGAGTGCAGCCTTGAAACCCTTCACAGCGCTCCTCCACGTACACCAAAAAAAATTGGTTTGTGCGTAAAAGAAACAGTTGAAGAAGAAAAATAAGCTCAGGTGTTAAGCGACAACAAGGACCTGCTAAATCCCATCAATCTGGATCTTTTGAATGTAAGCGGGAAGTTTTACCACTCGTGATAACGTGCTTTTCAGCGTTACATTTCCCTCAAGGGACACTCGAGGAAGGCGGGGAACCAGATTTGGGTCCCGACCCTTTAATTTCATTCCCGACGGCGACTCAGAGAGTCACAGTCGAGTCAAAGAAATAACATTTCTGCGGCAGAGGACGCGTTTGAGGGCGGGGGGCCGAGCGACAACTCGAGATCTTTGTTAACCGGGGTTTTTCTTTCCAGGAACTTTTGTCGAGCCGTGCTGCCATATGAGGGAATAACTCCTGCGTTGAAGGCGCGCTGGAGAAATGTGGTTTAAAGAGGAGCAGAGCAGCTGCACTGGGCGCAGACTCCTTCGCAGCAGCGTTTTAAGCCAGACTATAGCTAAATGCGCTGCGACAGTGTCGAGATTAAACATGAGGAACATACAAGGGGGAGTATCGGGAGAAAGAGTGAACAAGTAGGAATAAAAAGTTTGGAAATTAGTAACGCAGTCCAAATTGCGACTTACAGCATCTGGTTCTGATAAGTACCGCGTTTGATTCATCTCCTTTCCGCTCCGAAGTTACTCCCGCTTAATTACTTTGTTGTCTACTGGGAAAGATGGGGGGGTGGGGGTGGGGGTGGGGGTGGGGGGGGACTTGTTCGACGCCGGAGCCGAGCGCATCCGCAAATTACCAGTGACAGAACAAGGAGCCATCCTCCTCGGTGTCATCTGTCTGTAAGACGAGCTAAATTTAGGCGCGTTTCAAGCCAAAGTGGATCCGACAGGGGAAAATGTAACCTTAGATCGTGTATCAAAAATTTAATGCGACGTTCGCGACGGCGAATGAAAAGAAATGAGGAAGGGGGGAGAGAAGGAAGGGGAAAAAGCGGCGTTTTTCGCAACCGTGCGCCAAGCGCTTCCTCCGTTGAGGACCGGCGTCTCGTCGGCGCGATATCAGACAGGAGAGTCCCAGAACACACAACAGCCCGCGTGGATATCAAGGCAGCGAGCGCTCGGCGTGTTTTTTTTTTTTTAAGCCGCTGTGCGGAATAGGTTTCCTCTCGCTGGCTCTGATCTCCATCATATTTACACCATTACCTTCAATTATTTGTCTTTCTTTCCTCTGACTGAAATCCCGGAACGATTTCCCCCATCGGAGCCCCGGTGAGATTCGTTTTTTTTTTTTTTTTTCCTGCCCACCTTCCCTCGCAGGAGATTGCGTAACGGCAAAGCGGTGGCGAACGAATTCGCCGTTGAGCTCCAAACGAGATTCGTTTTTTTTTTTTCATCTGTAAATACGTGTAAGCGGTGGGCCGTTAGCTCCCACCCGAGCGTTTCCGCCGCGCGCCAACACAAGCGCGCGTATGCAGGAAACTGTGACGGTAGCATTAAGCGCCCCGGCCGGCGCGATGGCTCTAAAGGGGCCGCGCAGAGGCCCCATCGCCATATGCTGCTCCGCGGGCTGCGCCTTCTTTTAAAAACACTGCTTTGACTTCATTTACCTCCCGGTGAACGGCCGCCCCCTTCTCCCTCCTCTCCCTCCTCTTCCTCCTTTGTAATTTACTCAAGGTGTTCGTCAAGAAGTGCTTCCAACTGCTCAAAATGGTAATGTCGAGGGTCTAATGGCCGCTTTCAATGTACCCTTAACTTAGGGAGTAAGAGCTCCTTCGGGAAGCGAGAAGACTGGATCAAGTGATTAAAGGTCGCTAAAAAGTGCTGGAGTCTGCGCGCGCCGCCTCCGGAAGGAACTTTTTTTTTATAGATATAACGAAACCCTACTGCGCTGTGATTCATCGGAAGGGCTGCTAGACCCGGTGCCGATCGCCTCGCACGCACCCAAAAACACCCCAAATGAACGACAAGTTTCGCGTCGCACTTTTGCTCCAATAAAACCGATTCCCACTTTTACCCCAAACAGAGTTCTCTGAAATCAGTTCATCGTTGAGTCTTTTAGAAACATTTCCAAGGAAATTCAAAAAAAAAAAAAGGAAAAAGTTTTTTTGCCTTGAAGTGTTCCTCAAATAGCGCCCCAAAAAAAAAAGCAGAGCGTTAAAAATTAACCGACACGAGTTAAAGAGAAACATGATCAGGACACAAATGAAAGATGAAAAGCGAGCGATAAAAAAAAAAAACGCGCCCGCGCCGCCGATCCGACCAGACTGAAAATTATCCATCAGCTTAAGAGTTTTGCAGTCCGGCCAGCGGCTTTACTGCGCTGCTTTGGCAGCAGCAGACAGCTGTTTTCAGTGTGTGTGTGTGGGTGGGTGGGTGTGTGTGTGGGGGGGTCGAAACACCCGCTGATCACGACCTGCACAGCAGCACACAGCCGACAGACGCGGTTAGCACCTAGCCGCCGAAGCATTTTGCACGCAGAGAGCGGCATATTTCCCAGAGGAGCCGTGCGCGGCTGATAACGGCGCGGCGCGAAGGGGCGAAAATTGGACCGGCGTTCATCAAGCGGGGCGGACACATTGTTCCTGCGAAGGGATAATGCCGGACGCTCGCCGGATATTTCACGCCGATATGACAACTTAAAAGGCCAACGCTGTACGCGCGGCTCGTTTTTCGGCCTGAAGTCGACAAAAATGGGAGGCTCACATTTAACTCGAGTGCAATCAAAGAGCCCCGACGCGCACGGTCCAGAGTCGCAACTGGCCTGGAGGACACCAACACTGCACTGGATCACACAAATGTCTCCCGCAAGACGCCTCGTGCATTTATTATCTAGCATATTAAAACGGACACAAAACACTGTCGGAAATAACTCAAAGCGGATGTTTTCGGGGCAACTTAAGAGTCCACAGAATTTAAGGTTACATTTCCGTTAGTTTGTGAAGCAGGTTTGACCTTCTTGTTTCAATGTATGTTGAGCTGGATTCCTCCCACTCCAAGTACAACGTTTTTGCCTCAGAATAAAGTCGTGCTTTAGCCATTTGTGAGCCTCCAAGTTCTGGGCAAAATTTTCTGCAACGCCATCTCAGATCCACCAGAAATAAAGTGACCTCTTTCCACTCGTCGACCTCGGCCGGAGCCGGCACCTTCCGGGACGAGCCGGAGCCCCGACTGCGAGGACGCGGCCTTCTTATCGGAAACCATCGGCGCCTGACCTCGCGAATGCGCTCGGAGCTGAATGGGAGCGACGCGCTGCGGCGGGAGGTATCAAAGTTGGAGGGGGGGGGGCGTAAAAAAGGCAAAAAAAGGGAGGGCCCTCGTCGAAGGATGGAATCTGTTACAGCGACACGACGATGTCCAAGACCTTCCGGTGACTCGCTGTGCCGTCACACAGCTGACTGGTCAGGATGCCTGTTGTCAAAAATAACTCCTGGCACGGGAGCGTCAAAAAAATACTAATTAATGATTAAAAAATTAAGTGAACGGCGACCTTTTCGATAAATATACTGGCGGCGCTGACGTGGCTCGGCAGGGGTCGGCCCACGAAAGGGGGGGTTGGGGGGGGTGGGGGTGGCGGGGGTGTGGGGGTGGCGGAGATCGGAAG
>JASSRZ010000042.1:11149589-11163732 GCA_032164315.1 Malacoctenus gilli
AATCGGACCGTGTGTCTGTTCGGCAGGCCCCCCCCCCCCCCCCCCACTCACTCCCTTAAATCTTCTTTCTACGGCTCATGGAGTGTCAATTTGGCAGGAAATTTTATTGAAATTGTTGGCAAAAATAAGAATATATGAATAGGCGAAACAGCTGCAAACACATTTCGTGTCTTGCCGTATTTATGTGTGTCTATATTTATATTCGGGAGTGCAGCAGGAAGGACTCTCCGCCCAATGGGAGCGGAGTCAGACAAGATGGGAAGGAGAAGGGGGATTTGTGGGAGCAGCTACTTTATTTCAGATCAAAGCCATGACACAGTCACTCTGGGAAATAAAGTGCACTTATGTGTGCATGTGCGTGTATATGCAGGGTGGGCGGTGGGGTGGGGTGGGGGTGGGGGGGGCACAAGAGGGACAAAGGATCAGCTGATTACTGATCCATTACAGGTAGTTAGGAATCAGTGGGGTTATCGACAGATGGTAGATGTAAAATCTGCAAAGGCTTCACCACCAGACCGACTGCCTCCAGAGAGAAAAGGGATGAGTGCGTGCGCGCGCGCGCGTGCGTGTGTGTGGAGCGAGAAGGCTGCAGTAAATTGGGTTTTTAGTCAGCTCACGGTGGAAAAAAATTAAAGAATAATACGAGTTTATCACTGGGATCTTTTTCATAGATTTCCCCAAAGTGGTGGAAAACGCATCTGAGGTATTTATACTTTAAGCATCTCCATATTCGTTGACATCGCATCCACGCGCGCCTCGGAATCTTAAAGGAGGGCGTTTTGACTGATCGCTCTCCAGCTCGTTTGTGGGACTTTGTGTCCAATCGATGGTGCGTTTTGTCTCTTCCGTTCTCAGAGTTTGTGCTTCTTGGTGCAGACCGATGTTTTGAGTAGACGCTCCTTTGGAGGGGAGAAGCTTTGTTTCCCCTCTGCGCTCACAAGTCAGACTTAATCAGACAGGTCAAAAAGCAGAGTTGGTCCAAGGTCAAATCTACCAACATGATGCAGAAGTTTGAAAAAAAAAAATCCAGCAGTGTGTGCTCAACACAATTAGGCTTTGTCTTACAAATGAAATCCAACAATCAGGAATATCTGCATCTGAGTAATTTTTGAGATAATTCAGGAATCGTTTCTATGGTAACTCCAGTATCGACCATCAAATGAGGAATAAATTGACTTAAGTATTTAAGCGGACAGAGGAGGTCAAAGCAGCGATGAGGGCGTTATGGAAAAAAAATGCTTGAGAGACAAAACACCACAACAAAAATACAAGTTTCATTGAACTTGGATTGAACTCGCGATTGAAAATGAGCTGGAGCTCCTCAGTAATGGCAGCGAAGCGCTGTACTTCCAAATAAAAACGGGGTAAAACACCAAGCCGAGTTTATCGATTGAAACGAAGCGAAGTGAATGTTGTGGTGGATGTTTAAAAGGAACTCGATCTGAAAAAAAAAAAAAAATGAGTCTTTTCATTCGGCTGCCGACACACGTTTGGTTCTCGGCCTATATCATCGCTTTCAGAACTCGATGACCAAAACACGACGACCACAAAAAACAAACAAAAAAAAAAACCCCACCGCCAGCCGTGACGAGGAACGCGGCCGAGTCGCCGTTCCATTCCGAGGGAAACGAGTGTGTCGTCGAAGTGCCACGCAGCTCGACAATGTAATCCTAGAAAGGAGGCAGAAGCTGCTCCCAGCTGTGAAGAATGAGCAGAGCGTGGATGACTGCGAGACAGTCTGAGCGCGATCTTGAGACACGGGGAAACATGACTTGGAATAAAACCGACGCCTGATTTTGCCGTCGCGTTGCGGAGTGAGCGGATTGTGACGGACGTGTTGGCACGTGGTGGCTGACTCTCAGCTTAACAACACGCGGTTCTTGTTCAGTGATTACAAGACATGATTTTACAGAGTGTGAAAGTTTAGAGCCACACTATTTACACAGTACAGTTCATGCATTTGAGCATTTTTGTTCCTAAAGTGTGATTACGCATTATTTTAATTCTATTTTCAGGATGTTTTTGTCAGTTTTTCCCATTTTTCATTGAGAAACACAAAAAAAAAAATGATTGCGGTACAATGTCCACTTTGTGTTTTCAGCTTTCTTGGGTTTTTTTCAGGGCTTTTTGTGCACAAAGAAAAAAAACAAACTAGTCCAACAAACTTCTTCATGTTTCTGTTTTGAAAAAACGGTGGATGGGAAAAGTAGGTAGAGCCGGAGAGGAGGGGCTAACTCGACGAGGGATGATTTTTTCATCAGCGTGGAGAAAATAATCAGACGGGCGCATCAAAGAGTTTGGCTCGGCGGTTGACGCAACAAGTGCAAAGCGGAGGCAAAAACCTATTGGTATGCGCCCTGCCAGCCGTGCTATACAGGCAGTCACACTCCACGAGGATCAAATATTCACACCGCCACGCACCCGGCTGGAACCCATGTTCTCGGTATAAGACATCTGTCCTCCAGGGAACGGGAATAGGAGTGGTTCCCCTGCTTTATATATAAATATATATATATATAAATGTATGAGAATGCACTTTTTAATATTTATACTCAAGGTTAAACTTTAAATGTGAGCCACTCTCCCAGAATGCAGATACACATCTGGCAAGATGTTTATACCCAGCCGAGTGAAACCAACACAAAACACTTCGCAGACACACTTTTCAAGCTGGGGCTCTGGCTCGGCTCCAGCACACCGCGCATCGGCATCTCATTGCTGCAGATCACACACACACACACACACACACACACACACACACACACACACACACACACACACACACACACACACACACACACCTCCCAATCCACCTCATCCCAACCTCACCCCTCAGTGCCTCTTGTAACGAGTCTTTGATGGGACCCTTCGCGGCGGCGTTATCTCCCTCACCGGCGCGCGATGCCGAAAAGCATCTTGGTAAATATTGAATCGTCAAGTAAATATTGAATCCATGATTGAGTGAACAACTCAATCTGAAGATTGAGCTGCGGCGAGAGGCAGACGCTCATAAGGCGGCTGATAGGATTACTAAATAGTGCTCGTCTCCGCCGCCGCTGCCGCTACCACCGCCGCCCTCCGCTCTCCTTGGGCCCTGCCCCAGCAGGCTGCTGGCAGGGTCATTATTCTAATCTGCATTAAACAATGCAGGCGCGGGAGGGACCTTCATGTTCGAGGAAAGAAAACCTTTTGGAGGCAGATGGCGAAGACCTCGGGCCAAAATCGGTGGAACTTTTCTTTTTTTTTTCCCCCCTCCCCCAAACTAACCAGTTTAGGGGTGAATTATTTAGAATAATAACCACTTTCTCTGGCAAATTTCAGAAGTTGGTCCTGAAAGCAATTGTGCTTTGCTTTTAAGGGGCAGAGTGCTTTTCCTGAGAGTCGGACCCATTTTCCGAAGGGGCTGAGCAGAGTTTAAATGGAGATTAGAGCGCTTTTTTTGTACATACAAACTGGTTCCTACAGGCGCGCGGCAGTCATGCTTTGAATTCCAATCACAGACGGTGATTGTCAATCCGGCGTTGGCTGCAATGCCAGTGCGGAAAAAAAACACCCTGCCTATCTGCGCCCTCAGCTCTTCCTTCATTCCCATTTCAAGCATTCCTATCACACGGAACATGATCTCTCCGCCGCCACATAAATATTATCAGGTCAGTGTGGCAGCGACATGCTCTCCACCACCATTTTTCAAGTGAGGACGAAATAAAAAATGATGTTTTCCAAAGTGGCGGATAATTTTATAGCCCTCCATCATTCCTGCCGTTTATCTTCCCCTTGTGTGTGTGTGTTGTTTTTTTTTTGTCACCACTTTTCAACCACCATCTCTGTTTCTTAGCATTCGAAAAGGCCGTTTTCAACACAGCGTCTTCTGTTTGAGGTCCAGACAGCGAGGTGCCGGAATTTACGTCGGGCTTAGGCGGCGCCTGCCCCGGAAACCCGCTTTTATTGCCTTCCACGAGTGGCTGAATTTATTCATTTTGAATAATCCAACAATTCTGCCACAGTGAGACCAACTCACACCCCCCCCCCCACCCACCCCTCCTGCTTTAAATCTCCGAGCCTCTGTTTCTCTTCACGCCGGATGCCGTGGGCGAAATCACACATCGCAGGCACGAGAGGGTGTGCCCAAGTCATTCTCTCCATTCGGAATAAAGGGAAAGGCTGCCGCGGCCGGGCGCGTTAATAAATACAAGGCAGAATAGATTATTTACAGCTGGTACGGAGACAGGTTTCAGCTCGGGTCAGTGGGAAAAGCTCCTCATCCTAATATGAAGTGAATGTTTCCCAGTGAGCTGAGGGGGGGGAGTTCAGGCTTCCAGGAGAACTGGGTCCCTGAAGAAACGTCTGGAATATTAACGAGCAGTAAGTCAAATAAACCGGATTTCTTTTTTCCCACTTTTGTTGCATTATCGGATTGTGTTTTTCTACTTGTACCTTTATTTGCATACATTTTCTGCTTGTGCAAGCAATTAAATACTCTCTTACACCGACGGTTGTACTGCGGACGTGTTGTCTAGATGTACATGAATACAATTAAGACCCAGCTGCAAAAGCTCAAATGGAAACAATAGTCTGTTTAAGCCATTTACATAATTACATAATACTGGAGCGCCACATAATAATAATAGCAAAATTATCATTATAATAACCCGCACTGTGTGACCTGTGCATAATTACAAGCCGCACATCTTTTAAATTAGCGGCTGCAAAGGGAAACCTATGCTCTGTATCATCGCCGCCGCCGCCGCTGCCGCCGCCGCCGCCGTCTGATGGCCACAGGTATTTAATCAACAAAAGGGGAAGGCTCTCGTACATCCTGCAAACAGCTTCCGTGACAGTGTCATTAAAAAATCAGCTATTAATCTAACTTATTACATATTCTGTCCGCGCCGCATTTAAATTGTGTTCCCATTTGCGTTTGACTTTTTTTTGAGGGGGATTTTCGAAGCGGTCTGTCTGCAAGACTGTGAATGTTTAAGCGTCTGTGTGTGTAAGTGTGTGTGTGTGTGCGTGCGTGTGCGCCGACTCCAGCCATGAAATTTCCTCTGTCTGGCGCGAGCAGGCGGGAAACAGAGCTGCAATTTCATGCCAAAAAAGAGTAATAAAAATCGAGCGGCACCACCTGACCCGCCCAGTCCCGCTAACGAATGGGGTCGCAGGCCCATCCCGCCACTTGTCTGAAAACATTCCCACGGACTTCGATGACAATTCAAATCCCTCATATTCCGGTTTAAGCTTTTGCGTGTTCTCAAAGTCGGAGGGGCTCAATTCAAAGACAGGCACGGCGGGTGGCCTACATGGGACGACTTTCTCCGGGGACGAACGCCCTTCATCCCGCGCTGGTTTTAGCTCGTACCTGCACAAAGGGCCCCTTTAAAAACTATATCGGGGTGTAACTGTCCCCGAGAAGGACACCAAGGACTCCACACATCCTCCTATTATGACACACAAGAAAGCAGCGGCATCGGAATTGCCGCCGCGTAGCCCCGTCTTTGTATTTTTCAGTGTTTACAGGGTTGCCTGCGACTGAATTCGACTTTGCCGAGCTGGCAGAGGACCACGGCGAGGATCAAACAGGCTCCCTATTAGCACATCATAAAGATATGCATCACTAAGTAGTGCTGTATTTATTAGCCCGAGAACAGATTAATCTCCGTTTTTCAATGAATTAGATTTCAGTAAATTAACGCCACCAGTTGGCAATCAGCGGGAGTGTACGAGACGGCTGGCGTTTGATTACGGCGTCGGCTCGACGGCCTGAGATGAAAGTGTCACGGCATCTCCGGTCTGAGCGTCAGTCTCGCTCGTTCCTTCAGGACGGGGTCTCACCTCCGGTCGCTTAACCTCCAACCCGAGCCCGCCGATGCAAACGCACTCGCCTCTCGTGCCGCAAGCAGTCGTCGCGTACCTCGTTCGCGGTGGACGACAGCCACGTGAAGAGAGGTCAGATGTCTTCCCTTATTGCCTTTCATGCCGCACTGCAGGATCTGCCACGGCTCTGCTTTCAAGTCAAGACTGCTAAAGTTTGTTTTGGTTTTTTTTCTCTCCCTGTTTTCGCACGCGCTTCAACAGCTTCTCTGGAAGCTCAGTGAATCGAGCCAAATCGGTTTTGACCGAGGGCTCCCGAACCAGCTGTTGCCCTCTTGTCAATCAATTATTGCCAAATCAGCTCCGCCCCCTCTCGAACCAATACCGTGAGGACGCACTCGCCTCACTTTGGCAGAAAAAAAACCCAAACACTGTTTTCATCTTGAACCTCATCACCTTTCGTAAGAGGATTGTCCGCGGCTTAACGATTTTGAAACTATGAAAGAAATAAAGTGTTTATTGTACATTTGTCAGGTAAAGGTTAATTAAATATGGCCTTGAGAGATTAACGTTGGTAAAAAAAAAAAAAGAGCAAATTTGACATCGTCATGCAGACCGTTGCCTTTGCTTTGGCGTGACGTGTTGCTGTGTGGGGGGGAATGAGAGCCGACAGCTTCGGAAAACCGAAAAGAAAAGAAGACTCGTTGTTCCTCAGCAGTCGCAAAGCTCCCGTAAAAGTTTCCCAGATGTTTGGACGCAGACGATCATTTGGTGTCTGCTTTGCTTTTCGAAGAACTACCTACTTGTTTTATTTCTCTGCACGCAAACTGCGACGGATTTTTTTTTTCTTTTTTCTCGCCACTGCACAATAACCGTTTTAGACTTTAATGTGATGAGGACTAAAAGCTCGCTGTGTGCAGGATGATGGTTGAGAGCGGATGCGAGCCCAGCAGGCACGGATATTATGGCCATGCTGTGATGTACAATGGCTGTATGGCTGCAGCTGTCACAGGATCCCATTAAAGACATCCACGGACACATTAATATGCCGGCTGTATTTCAAATATTAGTTCGCGTTCCCTCTCGAGGTGATTTTCATAATAGGTATTTCTATTACAGTTAATCGAGGAATAAACTTGCCGGGGTTCATTGTTGGTTTAATTCACTGCCAATAATTGGTGTTTTGCTGTACTTTGGAAACGTAATGGACGTTTCTAAGCAGGCCAGATAATGCAGAAGGACAGTGAGGAAAGTGGACGGGCCGAGACAACGAGGAGAAGGAACAATAAAGCCGACCGTCGAGCTTCAGTCAAGTAGCGCATCCGTCATTTTTTGTAGCGCGACAGCCTGCAGTAGTCGATACTTTATTTTGATTAAAGAGTAAACCAATAAAACAATACGGCCTTCGACCGCCTCGGATTGTTTACAGGATCTACTTTCAATAGTCCGCCAGGTCAAGGGGAGGTCCTCGCTCTGCACTCGAGACCATTCAGATTCGTTTTTCGCTGCGATTGCTCCAATCGCTGCGGAGCTACGATGGTGAAGGAGATTTTTAAACAAAGCTGTTGAATATTTGACAAATATTCAAAGCAAAATCTGGTTCCAGGGGACGAAAAAGTCACCTGCGCAAATCCAACACCAGGATCGCGTTATCTGGAGACGAGCTGTGGCGCGACGGCGGCTACCCAGCACCGGCGGTACAGTGACGAGGCCGCGGCGTCGCTACCTGGATGATCGATTTCACCTCGGAGAATCTTTGGCTTTTGAAAAATGATGCACTTCTCTGTCGCTGGCATGGCAGACGGAATTGTAAAAAGCAATGCATTTAGGTCATTACTGTGGGGAAGAATGCAACAAATTGGATTGCGGAAGACTACTGAGCAAATCAGGTCCCAGCGAAGGCTCAAATATTCATGTTACAGGGCGGCTCTGAAAAGCCTTCCGCGGGAGAGAAACCAAGTCGAGAATTCGTGTTTTGGTGAAAAAAGACTTTAAAAAAAAAACCCAGGGAATTGATGATTATAGCTGAAATACAAGAAAATGTGTCACCAAGTTGATTGACGTGAAATTAAAATGCGCACGACAGAGTCAGGACTATTATAATCAGAATTTGATTCAAGACCATAATTTTATATAAAAAGCACTGATTATGGGACCACCATTCAATTAGGAGTTCAGATTTGATCAGAGTGGGTGAGTCTGTTAACGAGCTGCAAACCAGGTGCTGCTGGAGACAAGTCCCGCGTCCTACAATGTGATGTTGTGACATGTTGAGGTTGTATTGGTCCATTGTTTAAATCTGTCTCATTCTTTTCATCCCTTTTATGTTTCCCCGTTAAAAATACCAAAGCTAGCCCTCCAACCCAACTTGTAGTACCTATGTTTGCCATTTCCGGCACGGTGGCGCTGTAGGGGCCTTCGTCAAACACTGGCGGGTTGTCGTTGATGTCCTGCACCCTGATGATGAACTGCGAGGAGGGCTCCAGGGCGCGGTCCGTCTGCCGGTCGGTGGCCGTGGCGATGAGGCGGTACTCGTCCTTCTCCTCGCGGTCCAGCGGCTTGGTGACGTGGATGTTGCCCGTCTTCTCGTCGATCACGAACACCGAGCCGGCCCCCTCGCCTCGCAGGACATACTTCGTGCGTCCGTCGTTCCTGTCCATATCGGTGTGGAGCTAGGTGGGGAAGAAGGTGGGAGGATGGGCGAAATGAGGACGGAGGGAACGCGAATGGGGGGGGAGGAGGAGAGAAAGACAAGAGCAAACAGCAGTTAAAAATTAAGTTTGTTTTCTCGAGACAGGCAGCGAAGACAAAACGAAGAGATTATCCCCTGCATGCCTCCAGGATATAATGAATTTAAAGCGAAGCAGACAAAAGAAAGACGCACAATGCCTGCTTCTCTGCTTCTCCTCTTTCTCCCTTTCACTCGTGCGCACACTTCGCTGCCATTCACCGCGACTCCTCTCCGTCTTGCTGCCTTACGAGCAGTTATGAACCTGGATCTCCTTAATCTCCAAGATATCCAAAACACATGCTCCGCCGCCAACACTCAAAGCCCCCCCCCTTCCCCCCTCCCCCGTTCAGTTCGCCACAGCTGTTGACAGCCGGAGCGAACTCGTCAGTGCACGCGGGGCGCAATGCTTCTCTAATGAAAGCGCCAAATCAAAAGGAATAATGAACAGTAGGCCAATCAATTATTCCCTAACTAATCGGCGTATATGAGCAGGAGGGGAGGGGAGCGCGGCGGTGGGACACGAGGTATCGATCGCAGCCCCTGCGTTGAGGTTTATTGGATCAGCGCCCGGCGGGACGGCGGGGGCGCCGCAGAGCGACCGGCGTCCTCTCATGCAGGGAGAGGTAATATCAGGGAAGGCTCCACACTGTCCTTCGTCCCCGGCGAGAGAGACGAGCCGGCAGGATTCAGTGAGCACATCAAGATTCAATCTCATTACCCCCATACCTACGTGGATCGAATGCCAACTGTGACCAAGGGGGGGGAAAAAAACAGCGCTAAATTAGGCGCCGGTTCGCAATAAAAGTGTGACATTGTGACTTTGGATGCAGAGAGGAGAGCAAAGGCTCAGCCGGGGAGGGGGGGGGGGGGGGACCGGGACGGGACGGGACGGGGGGGTTTAGCTCAGGGAGGCATTGTTGCGTGGCAACAGCTAAGCACATTTGCTAAATGAAACGAGAATGGATACGGCGAATCGAAATGTTCATTTACTTTGAGTGTTGCCATTTTTCAAGGGGGGGGGGTGGGGGGTGGGGGGGTGGCACGGATATGGTGGCTTCCTGGGGGGGCAAACGATAAGCGCGGGTGTTGACAAGGTTGTTTATGGCAAAGAAAGCGCTCATAAGTGCGGCCTGTCGGGAGCGTTTGAGCAACAGCGGCGCAAAGTCAAACGTGAAACAACGCTTCACCTTCAGAGGATCCCTTTATTTTAATGACAGTGCAAATTGGAAAACCTAAAAGCACTCTCACCAGCATTAGATGGGCTTGTGTGAGCAGTGTGCACAAACTAGACGCATGCCCGCTTGCCGCTCCGAGGGCTTTCCACAGCGCGCCATGTAATATAAATGAAGGGGGCTTCTCTTTGATCGGCTTTACTACAAACCAGGCTGCTTAGCTGCTTACAGTGGCCAAGTGTTAAAGTGACTCCCCGCTCAATTTCTCAAAACCTCCGAGTAAAGCGGAGTTTCAAGCAGCCGTAAAGTCTTTGTAGGCCGCTCTGTCGAGACAAAGGGATGCTGATTTTGGACGCGCCGCATCTGTTGCAGCATCGCAGTTCCTCGCGGCTCAACTCGCGACGTTAAAGCCGCACGCATTACCTCGAACTCACGAGCTCAGTTTACGAGGAAAAGCTTTCCTTTTGATGTTGTTTCTATCCTGCGCATCATCTATAAAACAGCTGTAGTTACTTTTCCAGGTGTCGAATGGACACGATACATAATGCAGTGGTTAAAATAAGACTCATTATCAGCCTCTTTTCACGGAGAAGTCAGCGTGCAGTCTGAGTGAACCTCCAGCTCTTAGAATCTACTTCATCTTCAAACCTGCTACAATTTCAGTACATGGTAAAAATGAACTGATAATTCGCCAAAACGAAGAAGTAGCGGAACACACTTGAGCGTTTTGAAAAGTTGCTCAAGGTCAAACCGGCTCGGCTGCAGCAACGACAAACACAACGCGCCACTTATTCGCACTCGGTTTGTCAGTGAAGGCAGCACAACATATCAAAAATTCTCATGACATCAGCATGTTTGATGGCATTTCTTTTCGCAAACAACAGACTAAACGTGAGTTTAACCTCGACGTCATGGCGACATTAAACCAAACTGCATGTTTTTGGTCCTGCAGCCCAATTTGTATCCTCATTCAGTAGGTTGGATAAAATCAATCGAAATCAGTCACATCAATAGGTCAGTTGGGACAAAGTCGCGCATCTCCAATTTTCACTCTCCAGCCTAGCGCTGGACCTTTTACTCATTCATGAACGTTTTGGTGCTCTCACCTTGGCAAAATGCTCAATGCACCTCTTCAATCAGGGAAAAAAAAAACCCCCAACGTTACAGCCTCTCTGACTCCGAATCCATCAGAATCTACTTCTCAGGAACCGCGCAACTCGCAGGCAGCTCTGCTCATTAGGAGCCACTTGGTCTGAATGCAAAGCGCGAGCGCTGTTGTCGCAGCGTTGCATTTAGCAGACGACTTGATTATGATGCAAAGGTGCCTTGAAATCCCCCTCTGACATTTTACCCTTTTTTTTCTTTTCCTCCACGGTGAGAATAGGTTGCGCTCTTGATGTTCCCAACAAGCTTCCTCATTAATGTGTCATCGCATCACTTGTGTGTTGTCCATTCTCAATGCCCTCTGCTAACAGTTGATGGGCCTCTTTCACGGCGCGCATTGCAGCGAGTCAGAGGAAGGGGGAGTTGGGGGGGGGGGGGTAAAAAGCACAGGAGTAACGGACAATAAAGATGTCCTCTGCTGAGATTAAACGAGGAATGCCACTGTGATGAAGAGGCGCCGCACGCAATTCAAGGACCCTGAAAATGAAGGCGCTCAAACGAATCTGCGTCCCCTCAAGAGACGCGCTCCTGTGAACAAATGTGTTCAGTAAACAGCCCCTGCCATCCAGCCTGTCCAGCGGTTGTCCAATTTTGTCCAATTGCTCCTCAGTCACAAACCCAGCCACTCACACGCACCTAAATTAGCCTCCTTTTATATATAGACGGCCAAGCGCACAAGTTTTCTGCCAAGTTATCAAACCGAGTTTGCCACCTCGGTCTGGGGACGCGTTTGGGAACGCTTTCACCGCTCCTCCAGGACCTCTCGCCGCTCGTCTGGCTGCTTTTTAAGCCCCCCGAAACAACAACAATAACCGTGAGTCAGGGCTTCATATTTACCGCCCAATTAAGACCCGGCCATGTAAATTGAACCAGGGCGCCCGCAGATCCGGTCGGAGACCCACTCCATCGACGCGTGGCTTCAGTATAGATCTCCGGGATCCTCCAGTGACCGCTCGGATCCGGTTTTACTGCCCGGCTCCAATATGTGTTAGCGCGCCATCTGAAGCCGCTGTCGTAAAGCAGATGAATAGCCTCTCCGTGCGCTTCTCACAGGCGGCCCTGGTACAATATACCAACCTTATTAGAGGCAGGGTTGCAAGCATTCAGGCGAAATGGCACGAGCTTTGCTTTATTTCCCTTTAATTTTCAAAGGACGCAAGCAAATGGCTTCGAGTGCCTTCAGCACACCTTCAATCGTCGCGGCGAATGATGGTCTAAGTGGGAGCGCTAAACAAGTTCTTCAGCGCGTTTTTGAAAAGAAAAAAAAAATATGCATTGATTCGCCATCAAAGCACCTGCCTCGTATTACCGAGGAATAAGGTGTTACGACCGCGTCGGGGGTGCAGAGAAATTTCACCGCAAAGTGTTTAAATATTGACTAAGGCAGGAATCCAAAGTTCAGGCTTCCTCTCATCTTCTGAGGGGGGAGGCCAACTGGGGCCAATTGACCAAAAACACCCGGCTGGTCAGGACCACCGCAGGAGCCGGGCTCCTCGCTCTCTGGTAACGAAGCGCCATTAACAATCAAAGTCCTAACGGCCCTGCAGCTTAACGAGGGGGACTTAACGAGCTTCCTAATGAAGCCCCGGCCATCATTACCACAGTGAGCGGTGGCAGCGCTGATTGAAAGCACCACTCAGAGTCGTTCTGAGGCAGGAGAGCCCAGCCTAAGGAAAGCGAAACCATTTAAAGGTGACCTCTCACCCTTATCTGTTCCTCCAAGATTAATAGGAGAGTATAATAAAGGAAGCCGCTCCAGCAGACATAACGGCCTCCGAAGGATTTTTTTTTTTTTTTTTACACGGCGGCAGGAACGAGCGAGCGAGCGAGCATTCGAGTCTCTCGGCTACTTTTGCTGTGTACAAATAGCACCAAAGAATATTCTTTATAACCGGAATGCCTATCACCATATTTCACCCTCCCTACCGACGTGAATAATATGACATCTCATAACGCCCGCACTTCATATCCCTCTGATATACCATCAAATATATCAAGAGGCGAACAATATGAAGCCACTGGCCACAAAAAAGCAAATTTACTGGTGTGTCACCTCTGCTTGGAGAATGATTTCAGTGTGATAAGCAGCCATATCCATTTTCTGTTGGCGCCGGTTGTGTATGCAACACCCAGCCTCCCCAGACTCCTAAATCTCCTCAATTACTTATATTATCATAAGGTAATATGCTTATACTCATATACTCAATTTCACATTTTTGCAATAACCATAAATCATGAAGCGAGGAGGAAAAGTACGCTGCCAACCTCTAAATCACTTAAATAACTAATATCCCACATACACAATTTCACATTTCTGCCGCTCGATAAATCATAAAAACACTAGGAAAATGTGTTTTTTTCCACAGCTGTGCATTAGCCTAATGAATGTGGATGATTTGCTTTTTATGCGCGTGTGCGCACGTGCCCCCGCGCGTGTGTCTGTGTGTCTGTGCGCGAGCGAGCGAGCGAGCGAGCGGCTGCTGTGATTGTGCGAGGCTAAGTGGGAGGTGAGGTTACAGTTGGAGACCCAAAAAAAAAAAAAAAAATAACTGTGAAAAATTGTCTGGCAGCTCACGTGAAGCGCCAATAGGCGTGAAGCAGCAGTGCAGGCCACCGCTGCGCCCCGTGATTGGCAGCAGGGTTCAATTCCCCAAACGCATCAGGGGAAGTGTGCAAGGGCATCCATGCAAGGGTGTAAACATACCCCAATCTCCCCGGCAAGGCCACGCAGGTGGCAAAGACTATTCATCTGTTTTGGCGACTTGAAGGGCGGCCGGGAAAAAGAAAAAAAAAAAAGAGAGAGAGAGAGAGAGACTCCACCGGCGCGCCCGCTCCTGGGTGGAGGCGAAGCTGGGACCGAGCCAGCTCTGTCATATCAGCCGGTGGGAGTGTCAAGCAGGGCAGAGGGGAAGGGGTCAGCCAATCGATTTGGAGCAGACCCGCCGATTCAGAGAGATGTCTGAAGAAACGGGGCGATCAGGGGGAAAGCGGCGGGGAAATTAATTTGGGACAGGGCCCGCGCGGGTTCACACGGCCCGTTTGAAATGAAACCGTGCCTTGTGGCCAGCTTACCTACCGCCGCGATATCATTAGTTTTGCTTGAGGGTATGTGTAAGTGTTTGTGCCTGAGCGTATGTGTGTGTATTTTTTTTTTCCCCTATACGTGACAGTTTTAACAACAAGCTCTCCAGGTGTGTGTGCGTGTGTGTGTGTGTGTGCGTGTGTGTGTGTGTGTGTGTGTGTGTGTGTGTGTGTGTGTGTGTGTGTG
>JASSRZ010000042.1:11163831-11184205 GCA_032164315.1 Malacoctenus gilli
GTGTGTGTGTGTGTGTGTGTGTGTGTGTGTGTGTGTGTGTGTGTGTGTGTGTGTGTGTGTGTTTGTGTGTGTGTCAGCCACAGTAACTTTAAAGTAAGAGGTGTAATGACTCTGAGTCTCCCTCTGGCCTGGCTGAACCTCCACTTGGCACAGCGAAAGCACAGAGTGGACAAGAAGCCAAGGCGTGACTAAGAATGTGTGCGCGCGTGCCCGTCGCAGCGCGTGCTCGTGCGTGTGTGTGCGTGTGTTTGTGAGAGTCTTGCAGCTTGTGTAGTCCGGTGTGTGCGTCTCCAGTGGGCCGCCAGCGAATGACCCGGAGAAGAAGAAACAGCTGAGATGAGGCCAGCAAGTGTGGGCTGGTTGATAGAGCACGGCACAAAGTGAAGGCCGGCGTCTGCACAGCGACTAATAATTAAAGTCAACAACTCTCCGTGTGGGCTGTGATCAGCTTCGCCATCATCTGATGCCTCGGCTCTCACCTCCATCTGGAGAGCCCTGCATCCCCCCCCCCATCTGGGGGGGAAGGAAACCCACCTGCACGTGTATTCGCACAACACAACCAAACGTACCCGTACCGTCATTTTCTGAGCAAGTAGTCCGAAAAAGTGATGGTGAAGTGAGATGATTTAATCCAATTAATCCAACTGAGACACCTGACAATATTGTGGAATCACGCGGCTGAAGAACAATCAGCTCGGGGACCTTTTCTCTGCTACGCACACTGTAAAACGGGCTTTTATTTTGACACAGGAACGCTCGATTTTTAACATCATGAGAGCCGAGCAGATTTGTGATTTTGAACTGTTCAAATTTGTAACGAGGCAAAATTTGTTGGAGAAATACATCATCGTTCTGATGTTTTTTAATATACTTTTGTAAAGTATGAAAATTATGTATTTTGTAGAACAGTCTGAATGGAACATTCCCCATTTTTCCATTGTGCTACATTTGTTTCTTATGGACACCCAACAAGGGAAATCAGAGATGCAGCAAATCTTGGTCCAAACTTATGAATAATTTCCAGGGTCTTTTTTTTTTTTTTGTTTCCTGGATGTGATACTTCTATGATTCATGAAATTTTGATGACTATTAATAAATGATTGCAGGGAAAGTTCACCAGTTTCTCCTTTGGGTTTAATTTATGTGGTTACTGTCAAGCGCTCGGGCACAAGTAAGAAAGAGGAATCGTCTTTTGCGTTTCACCGGGCTGGGAGTGCGTTTCACAACAGCAAGCTGGACGCCCAGTCACACAAACACAGCAACAGCAACAGAAGATCAGCATAAATATATGTATGATTGCAGAACAATGATGACTGATAGGTGACCGGCTGGTCTGGTCACAACCACCTAAAGTCACAGTTCCAAAAACAAAACGCTGATCAATATTTCATCAGTATTTTCGTTGCAGTTGGAGAAACTGCACCTCGGCGGTGTGTGAGGAAACCTTTGCGTGACTCCAGCAGCTCTCAGTTCCTCATAAAAGTACCAACTGATACATGGCAACTCATCTGCTGGGGATCCACAAAAGGAATGAGTAATATCCAAGAAATCAGCAAAACGACTGAAGCAGGAATTAGGAAAAAAAAAACCCAACTTCAAATCAAGAGAAAGCTCAACAAATGTGGATTTATTAGCTGAGCATCGAGCTTAATTTATCACAGTAATTATGATTGAGTTGCTTCGTTTTACTGCCAGAGATTGAAGAACTAGTGAGCGCTAAATATAAATCAGAGCAGGGGGGAAAAAAAACTGTGGTTCAACACCCCAGTCAAACTAAATTAAAGAAAGGCAAACAAAGGCAAACAGTGAAGGTCATTACCATGATTCATTGTAAACATTCATCCCGGCTTATGAATCAAGTGTCTGATTCAGCCTTTTTCCTCACTCGTGCATGCAGCGCGGCGGAACGAGGGGGCTTCCATTAGCGTCACAGGTGCGCGCGATCACGCGTTCACCTTCGTATGAAGTGGATTATCCAATTTGCCTCGAACGTCGGCGCGTTTGAATCGCGCCGCATCATCTGGCGGCTCGTTCGCTGCCAATCACAGCCGCGACAACGCGGGCACAATAACAATAAGGCGAGGTATAATTATCCCCGGCTTCGAGCCGCAGCTGCGATAAAACCAACCATCGGCGCCATGCGAGACGAACCGCCGCGGCCGCATAAAAACGCCCGCCGCCGCCGCCGCCGAAACGTATGCAAATCGCGACGTGCCCAGGTGCCGACGTTGCCCGTGCGTCCACATGCATGCAAACGTGGCGGGGGGGGGGGCTCCCGTTCGACCGGCCCTCTCTAATCAATCCAGACACGCATAGCGAAAAAACATCGTCCAATTATGCGGAGGCGCTTCAACATAAATGCCCCCCCCCCCCCGCGGGGGCAGAAGCAGAAAACAGCCAGCCTCTGAGGAGCGCTTCTGACTTCACAAGACAGACCTTCATCCTGCGAAGTTTTAAATTCCGTCTGAACCTTCAATCAAAACCCCGTCCCAGCGAGGGATGGGGGGGGGCGGCTGAGAGAAGAATTCCCTTTTGTTCCGCGCCCGCGATAAAGTGTCAGGCGGCGTCGGAAACGGCTCCCTCTCGCCCCCCCCCCCCTTGTCTGTTTGCCTTAGCGCGCGCGGCGCAGCTTGAACCCGTCACGAGGAGCGGCAGTTAATTGTTTAGCATCGATCCGCCATCGATCCGCCATTGAAGTTTGGTTAGTGTCGATTGCCTCTTTAATTCTGCGGTGGTGTGGACATGTTGCCCTGTTCTGGGTTTGATCTAATTCAGTGTGTCTCTGGAGGGCACGCTGTGTGGCCCGAACACACACACACACAGATAGCAATATCTCTCTGTCACACACGTTTCCTCCCACTCGCACACTTCCTAATAGAACATTCATTATTCATCATTATTAGGCTTTTCCTTTAGCACCATAAGCTGTTCAATGCATCTCGCCACTGTTCTCTTCCTCCGCAATACATTATTCAGGACAAAACTGTGCTTTTAGCCTCCGAGTATGCAAATCCCACTTTTGATTATCATAATCAGCTGATGTACGGGAGGGTGTGCGAGTGCCCGCGCGCGTCTGTGTGCGTGGCGGCTCGTCGGCTGATTGTTTGTGTTTTATTGCTTCAGTGCGCCACTCTGGTGGTGTGTACTTCAAGTCATATTTTTAGCCGACGGAGACGAGCTTGGAAAAGGCCACTGGAGGCTTAACTCACTGCTGTACATTTAAAGGGCAAATCGCCCACATATATGCCACCGCATGCCACTGCCAGGAGGAATGGCTTTTGCCACTGGGAGTGTGTCCGGCGCGTGCGTGCGTGCGTGCGTTGGCGCGCGTACGTACACCACTGAACAGGGGCTCGAGCATTGTTTACCGTTCGTTCATTTTCGCTCCGTGATTAGTATTGGAAATTTCGGTCCAAACAGTGTGGAAAAAACAAAGACTGACAAACACTTTCTGAACAGAAAAAGAAAACCTGAACAATATAGCGTGAATTCGTTCTGAAGCAAAGGCGTCACCATGCTTTCAAAACAGGCTCCATCGTTTGTTTTGACTTTCGTCGGCGACGCGCGTTGTGTAACAACTAAAACTTGAATAAATGGCAGCTTCGCGCCGACGCTGAGAATTGAAAGCTGTCGAAAATCAACATCAAGTTATAGCAAATTAAATTCTGTTGTTGAAACACTGTTGCACCACTAGTTATTTTGCCTCTGTTGATTAAATACAGTATGTCACGCTGTGCACATTGTTGTGGAGCAATACATGGTTGAGAACTTTCTGTTTTTGCAATAGATGACTTTCTTCGCACAGTGACTACAAGACATAATAGTGCTTTTATTTTGAAATATGCTAGATGATTAAACGCTTCGACTTTTTAAAAAACTAAAGAAATCTTTGTTTGAAATAAGTGGCTATGAATAAATAAGTGACTATTTTACCACGTAAGATGCAAGAGGTTCGAAATTGTTCAAAGAAATATTGCAGAATAACAAAAAAACGGGTTGTGTGAGAGAATGTTTGTGCTGCAAAGTGAATCAAGTGTCTCTGTGTCGTTGTGGTTAAATTATCTCAGCACGTGTGTTTGCGCCGGCGCGACCGAGGACGCGTTAAAAAATTAACCCGCCTGCCTCCGCGCGCCGGGTGATTCCCTCGTCTCGTTTCCCCCTCCGCTCCCCCGTCTCCTCCTCCTTCACCTCCGTCACCTCCTCCCCTCCCGTGTGGAGCCACCTCTGACCCACCCGCCCTGCCCCCCCCCCCCCGACCTCCTGCCCGTCGCCCGCTGACCACGCTTCCCTCCCCCGACACGCCCTTGCCACGCACCTTCCCCACCTCAGTGACCTGTCGTTTTTCTTTTCGGACCCGTTTCCTCTGCCGCTCAATTAATGAGGCCTGAGAAACATGTAGCTTGAAGAAATAAGAGATGCTTATCTTGTTGCTGTTGTGATTTCAGCATAGCTATCAGGGGGACTCTACGTCTCGGTCCACCGGTCGGCCAGCGAAAGCACCTCGGCCCGGGCGGCAAATTACGTGTCGTGCAGGTACTCAAAGTCCCGAAAGTGTCAATCAACAAGCTTTTAATCGATCCCCGAATATTTCATCCGTCACCATCGTCGCCTCGGCATTTTATTGGTTCCAGCGCTTCAGTTGATGGCGACAAAGTCGCAAAACTAATAACCCTGCCATCAGCCTCGGCCGCACTTTGTGTTCAGCGTTAATTAGAAACTGTCCTCTCGAGAGGAACAGAAGCATTAAAACGTTTACAGTGAGGCGACAAGCGCGGACCCGTGTGGCCGTATGAGCCATAATGGAAAAACGGCGTAAACATTTTCAGGGTTGGCGCCCTGAGTTCACCCGCGAAAACTTCAGACTTCGACTGTTTGGTGCCCCCTTTCTGCCACAAAGGGAAGCGGTCAACGAGCCCTCCGGGAAGCAACAGCTTGAGCTTAAATTGTGATGGTTTTTTTTATTATTCTGATTGTATTTTTTTCTAAACCTGTGTGGAAGAACGAAGTCATTTCGCTGCTTCTGTCACCAAACAATTCGTCACATCCAAAACTGATTCAACAATGATTTTCAACAGTTTTGGAGAGCGTGGACAAATGAAGTTGAGCTAATGAGGTGCTCCTTTTTGAGGGCCTGAATAAATTATGCGTTTTGTTGTTTAATATGGGGGGGCCAAGGGGTAATTAGCTGATAATTGTATGATGAAACACATATTAAGCTCCGACGCTGCACGTGCCAAATATCAACGTAGCGTACTGGCTGGCTTAATACAGTTAAAACAAGCAGTCATCGTTACTTTCAGCTCTGCCAAAGCTGCAAAGGAAATTATTCATCTGACTCTTAATTATTCTCGCAGCGAATGCTCAAGTCACAGGGCTGCTCGGTTGCCTGAAAAGTTGTTTGGCGCAAGATGACAGAGTACTTTGAGTTCAAGAAAAAAAAAAATATATATAAATATATACATATATATATAAAGCACCATATAAAGTCTGGCTGGAGAGTATAGACTAAAATATGACATGTTGTGTGACAGAGCTGAGCAGGAATTCATCCTCTGATGAAGTAAATATGTGTTGCCATATTTAGGTTACCCACTTTGAGGTATTTAAGTGGGGGAGGCCGGTCCAAGAAAAAAACTAAAGCGAAGAGCTCAGAGGCTTTACCCAACAACCTACTTTACAGCTGCATTAATGTTACCACGGAGATGGAGCTGCACGGCAAATTTTACTGGATTTGCTGAGTGTGAGCTTAGATTTTTATGATGTGCTCGCACCATGAATGTTAAAAGGGGAGGGGGGGCAATTTCATGCCAAGATGAGACATAAACTTATCAGAATCTCAAGTGTCCCTTTTTAGCGATTCTCCAGCCAAAGACGACAGGTTCAGAGGACGGTGACCTGCCATGTCTTGCGCTCTTTATCCTCCCTTCTCTCTCTCTCTCTCTCTCTCTCTCTCTCTCTCTCTCTCTCTCTCTCTCTCTCTCTCTGCGTCTTTTCTGTCATCCGGCTCTTCCTCTTCAGCCTCGCTCTGCCCTCGCCTCCTGCCCCCCCACCTCCCCTCCTCCCCTTCCCCCCCACCCTCGGCTCCCTGACTCACGGGCTCCTTCAGGGCCACAGGGAGAAGTGGAGCGCACAGTCCGGGCCAAAGCATAAATATTAGCTCAAGGTCACGGTCACGGAGCTCACACTGGGCTCTGCATAATCACGACGCCGACTCCCGCGCAGCCCCTCTTCACTTCACACCCGCGACGTCACTTTACCGCACGCTCGCTTTGACACGCGCCATATTTCTCGGCGCCGGCGTCGCCCTAACCTTGAAGGGGGGGGGGGGGGGGGTTAACCCCCGGGCTCCGAGCCAGCGAGGGGCTCCAGTCTGTGCTTGATTTTTTTCCCCAACGGCCCCCCGACTGTTGCGGGTTCCTGCGTGCCGAGCCGACTTCCCGGCGTATGGCGCCAAACGCCCTCCGATATTAGGTTGGAAGCGGCGTCGCCGCGCTCTGAGAGGTTGATGCGCTTCGCCGAGATAAAACACAGGCGTTGTGGCGTCGGCGAGCATGATGCTTTAAATTCAGATACTTGCTTTGCTGATTTGTTCGACATTATCCGGAGATGAAACGCGAGCTATAAAGAGGGAACGGAGATTGGAAGTAAAGGAGAGAAAGGCGGCCCGTGTTTCCTTTGAATTCCATCTTTAATAGACGCCACGCTTCCCCCTCATCTTCCCCCACCGTGGCTTCGCTCCTTCAGTCATCCCGCCTATTATTTCCTCTATGTGATCGCGCACCCACTCAGCACGGAGACACATTTAAATGTGGCCTCCGCGGGGGCTCGCAATAAAATGGTATTTAACCACTCTCTCGGTTCTCTCCCTCGGCCTCACCTACTGTCTCCTGGTTTTTTTTCATCATCTTCTTCTTCTTCTTCTCTCCCTCGTCTTAAACTCCGCACGTCTCGGCGCTGACGCCCTGGATTCCCCGGCTGCCTCTTTTCATAACCCTCCCCTCTTTCTCCCGCCCGCTCTGTCGCGCTCTCTCCGACTCGCTCCGGGCCTCGGCGGGTTGCGAGGTCAGCTTTAGAAACGTGTGCGATCTCTCAGTCCTTCCCTTTTCTTCGGCTGTCTCGCACATTCTTCCCTGCTGCCCGTTGTAAGCCATTAACCTTTCTTCCCTTCCCCACTGCTCTCACCTTCCACCCCCCCCACACACACACACACCCCTGCGCTCTATATATTCACATACCATTAACTCTGCTCTATCTAAGACCTCACCCCCCCCCCACCTTTTATTTTTTAACCCATCTCTGTTCTCTCCGTCTGACTTTCGCACCCCCCCCCCCTTTCTTCCGCATCATCCCATCTCGGCCTCGCATGGTAATCTCTCTCTCTCTCTTCTGCCTTGTTATCTCCCCCCGTCTCCTCCCTCCTTCCTGCACTGTAGTCACTCTCTAATTGCAGTCTCACCCCTGCTGCGCTCGGACCCGGAGGCTAAATGATTTCTACAGGGAGACAAAGAGTTGAAGCGTACAAAAAAAAAACCACAGAGCTGTTTGCAAAAGGAGCTTTTTTTTTTAATACTATTATTGATGAGTTCCCTGTCAGCAGATGTGTGTGTTTACAGTTTCTGTTGGCCCTCCTATTGGCAGCATCACACAGCCCTTTTTACTTCTGCTCTCTGTGGTTCGACGCCTCTTTTCTCTCCCCTTTTTTCCACAGTTTCAGTGGAGCCTCTTTCATCGGGGTACTGTTGTTTCCACCTTCAAATCAGGGCTCACAGGGGTTTGTGAACTAATTCCTGTAACAAATATGGGTTCAGAATCTGAAAGTGTTTGGGTTTTTTTTTGTTTTTTTCAAAACTTTCCTGGTACCAAATAAGAGCGGGAATAAGTGGTGAGGGAATATCTATTTTGCTTGGGTTAAAGTAGCAGTAATCCAGTTTAAAGTCTCAGCATTTTAGGTAGAATCTAAGATGAAAAAGTTTGGAAGAAGGACTAAATGTGACTAAATTCTGATCATTCAGCCTCATGAAAAGAAGGTGCTTGGGGCCCAGCTGCACGTGTTGGAGGTAGCAGGAATTATTCATGGATAGTAACTGTAGTTATTAAGAAGGTGGTCTTAAAAGGAGGCAAAGGCAAAGTACAAGAACATAGAAAGTGCTCATTGGAGACGTTTTAGGGTGCAGGATAGGACGAACACCGCAAGTCTCACCAAAGAGACCCGTGTTTGAGCCCAACGTGAATCCAATTTAAATGCACATGGAGATAAAGCAAAGAAATAAATGGATGTTTTTATCGCCGGCAAAGTCTTTTTTCTAAAAGGGCAATTTAACTGTAGGTTTGTTGTCACTATCAAGAAAAGCAATATATGTCAGCCCCAAACATTCACATATCAGTCATTATCGGGAGGTGGAGGTGACGCCTCCAATCACACGAGCGCGGCGGCAAAAGATGAGACAGGATGGTCACCGAGGCCGCTGCGGCTGAGCAGGTGGAACGGTCGTCTCGCCGTCCCAATGGCGGTCCCGTCTCCGCTCGTCTATGTGGTGAAGTGCCTTCGTGCAAGGCAGTAACACCTAAGTTTGTGAGAAAGTGCAGCACCGCCGGTGGAAACGGGAGAATTGCATCGATAAGCGTGCACACGCTTTGATAACGCTCTACATCAGTCGAGTTAATGAGTTAAACGAGCATCAAAAAATAGCACTTCAGTGGAGACGCAGGCCACGAAGGGCTAATTGGTGGTCCGACATGGGTATGGGGGGGGGGAGACTCCCGCCATCTTCACAGCCGAGACTGTACGTGTCCTCCTCTGTTCGCCATATTCCATCAGGTACTTTTACACTTATCAAAGAGAAATAAAAAGCACCCGTTTGCTCCCCCGGCATCCCGCTCAGTGCTGCAGCTGCTAAGGGACAACACAGCGTTGGGTGGGGGGCAGGGGGGGGGGGCTTCCTCGCAAACGACTACGCGGGGAAAAAGCTTCACAATCACAAGTGCATTGGAGGCCGTAGGAGAATAAACACAAGCTGCATGTTCTGTGATAAGTTCTCCATGTGGCCTCTTTGTTCTAGGGGGCGGCGGGGGGGTTCAGGGGTCCGAAGGCAGCGGTTTTCCAACCCTGTTGTGTCCTTGACACTTTAACTGCACTTGGTCCTTGAGAGGCGAGCGGCGTTGCGCCGCACATATTGTCGCATGTGCTAAATGTCACTTGTGGTGAAAGCATCCGCGAGAGGAAAGGGCAGAGCTGTCCATCCAATCGATAAAACACCAGAAGTCCTCGCGCGCGCGAAAAAAACAAACGCTGCAGAGGAGCAGCACAGCTGAATTAACGCACCGAGATTACGAATGTCGGATTCTTTTTCGACTCGACTCGTCGCTCCGGAGGAGAGCGCCTTGTTTGAGCGAGCGTGCCCGCACTTTTCCGGTGACAGCCTCCTTCGCGTCCTTGCGTCATGCCGACGCTTGCCCGCGAGCGCCGCTGCAATATCGCGTGGGCGCACGTTGCGCCCAGAGGCGCGGGACTTATCAATAACGGAACGGTCAGTTGACCTGGTTTTTTCCACGTGTTCGGAAGCCCTCGGGCGGCAAGACGCTCTAAACTGCAGTTTTGCGGGGCAATTTCCGATCCTGAATGTTAACGAAATGATTCCGCATAATGAGGCCTCAGCGTGTGCGACTGTGGGAGCTGAGAGGTATTGTTTGATGTGTCAGACGCTAAAAGGATTTAATTACTGTTTCACATTGATGTCCACATGTTACATATTCAGGACGCGCGGCGCTGTTGTGTTTGAGCGCGACAGACGAAGTTAATTGTCTGATTCTGGCATATTTCACTAATATGAATAATGTATGCCCGTGATGCCGCTAATGATATGCTAATGACGACGATAGCCCGAGTCCATTCCCCTCTTGCGCTGGTGAAAGAGATATGCACGCTTGCCAAACGTGCCAGGTAGCTGCCACGCTTAAAGTTGTCGCAAAAGGTGAATCGGGGCAAGACGGAATTTCCTAAAAGGCGGCAAAGCAGGCGCTCGGCGCCTCACGTTTTCTCCGCACACGAGGTGTTAGGCAGTTTGCATTTCAAGAGGGGAGTAAAGGGAGAAGAAAAGCTAATCAGAAAAGGGGTGGTTTTTTATTCTCTCCCTCTCTCTCTCTCTCTCTCTCTCTTTTTTTTTAATCCCAGCTCTGCTGAGGCGCCTTTTCTCCTCAAGAAAAATCTGTGTTTCTTTCACACTGCCTCTGCAATCACTTGAAACCCCATTACAGACCATGTGACAGCATCAATTAAATTCACAATTATCACGGGGCAGAGACACTCCAGTGTGAGAAAATATAGTAACACGGCATCGTCTGCGAGCGCGTGCATGCACAGGCGTGTGTGTGTGTGTGTGTGTGTGTGTGTGTGTGTGTGTGTGTGCAGGCTTGTACATGCGTGCGCGCGAGAAAGAGATAAAGGGAGGAAGAGCGTTGATAGAGAGCAGAAAACTGAGTCAGACAATTCACTGCTGGCTGTTTTTTTTTTGGAGCGTTTGTGTTGAACCCGAACAGCTCTTGAAAAACAAAACGCCCCAATAAACGAAAGAACTCCGTTTCCATCGGAAAAGTTTCAATGGTCACTCGAGCAGCAGCAGGCGCTGCTTCTCTTCAGACACCATGATCGGATATTTCCAGACAGAGACGGTATTTACCTAAAGGAGGGGGATTATAAGTACCGGTACCTGCGGAGAACGACACTGATCGGTGATCCGTCCTCCAACTTGGGGCCCTCATTCATTATCAGTGTCGCAGCAGAGCCACTGTTTCTTCCCGACACTCCAGATTACAGCCTTTGTTTTTCTTTCAGGGCTTTAATGGAGATTGATTCCGACCCAGACCCGTACAAGCCCCCTGGAGTGAATCGGCGAATCGGAAGGCAGATTTTTTTTTTTTTTTTTAGGACTCCTGTAAAATCACACCTTCATGGGGACATGAGGCCGCGTGCCGGAGCCCGCGCGACATCTAGACTTTCAACCGGGAACGCGTGCCAGCGAATGCGCCGGCATCGGTCCGCGCGCCGACTGAGCCTGAATTTTGGACTGACCTGGATGTGGCGGGTGGGCGGAGCCGCTTTTTCGGCTCCACGCTCTCTCCGGGCCACCGCTCAGTCTATTACAGCACAATCAGGTTCCCCCCGATAAGAGGGGGGGGGGGGGGGACACACACACAAGGCAGCGTGTCCGCATTGATCTCTCTCTACCTATAGCGCCGGCCTGCACTGGAGCAGAGCAGGAGATTAAAAATTCATAAGCGTATTAAAATCTATAAGAGCATTATTCATGTGTGTGCCGCCACTGTTTGACACAGTCGGGTACTAATCACACACATCTCTAACCCAACGCACACACACACAGATACAGGGGCACAATAGCCCTCTGGGTAGACTCCAAGTGTCAGCACTATCATATGGGCACGCGTGTGTGGCCTGGCGCTGGTCCCTCCTTGAGTGCCATACAATGTGCTGGCATAAATACCTGCTTGACACAGCAGATTGGCACTAATGGCTTTACACGCGCTGCCATCTGTAAGCCGGACCGTTGGCTCCGGCGTCCTCGCCCGTGCCCACGAACGGCGCTCGGCGGCGTGCGGCCCGCCGCCGTCATCAGTCATCGCGCGGAAGGCAGGGATGGCCAAATTAAATCTTGGCGGAGGCAAAACATCGGGGGAGGAGCTCCGGCACCATCTGCGCGCACCTGGACGTTGAACCGTAAACAAACTCCGGCAATTTCGAGCCCCTCTTTTGTCTGTTTGAGCGCGGGGCGGACCCCCCCCCCCGCTGAGCCGGAGCTCTTTAAAACACCAGCATAACTTCAGGCACTTACACACACTGGCACACACACACACACACACACACACAAAGCAACTTCTTACTCTGTGGCTTTCAACAGCCTGCAGCAGTCACACAGGGATCATTACTATTCATTTGCTCAGCAAACTGGCCACACAGGCTTATAAATTAGCTCATCTACCGCAGCTGGGTACCGAGACAGTTGGCGCATGCTGAGGGCTGAGAGCGCGGCCATTACAGTGCGGGGCTCCGAGACACCTTCTGTCCAGTCAACGTGACCTCCTCCACGCTCGTCTGCTCACTCTTTTAAGAGGAGGAGGAGGAGGAGGAGGAGGAGGGGAGGGGGGGGAGGGGACACGCTCCGTCGATGATTGTAATAAATTACGGCGCGGGAGCTATAGGGACTCCGCCCGCTGTACGTGTTGTGCTGGGGGAGAACGCGGCGATAAATCCTGTCAAAGCAAGTGTAATTCAGTCCCAATGAAATGGCATTAACGGGACATTGGTGGACTCAGGACCGGGAGTGCAGGGAAGCTGACAGCTCTGACCTACAGGGAAATGAGGGAGCACTCGGACTACTCCCGGCCTTTCTGCCCTGGGGGAGGGGGGAGGCGGGGGGGGGGGGGGGATCAATGATGGCGGGGAAAAAGTAAAGCTATTAATTCTCCTGGATATGTCAATTCCCATTGGCGGGCGCAGATTGGTAGAGATCATGACTGCCCCCATGGGCAGACGGGAGCTGGGGCTTTTGTTGCGCCTCAGCGCGCCATTGATTCATTGGAGGGTTTTACGGCTACCTGGAAGGCGCCCCCCCCCCCCCATCGCAACGCGGGGATGTAAATCAATTCCAATTGCTGGTTTATAATATAGCGCTAGAAGAAGAAAAAAAAAACTCGGAGCGCGACTGTAGGGTTAAAATATGCTAATTGGCCCTTGTTCAAGACATGCGCCTGAGTCAGGGACCTGAGGTTAAATAAGCCATGTAAGAGACTTGTCACAGTGTCTTAAATATTCATAAAACATTCATGAAATAGTTCACAGACCTTTTTAAATGATAAATGAAAGGGTTTTTTCTCCCCTCTTTTTTCTTCCTTACCCGTCCGATGAGCACAGGTTCAGGTCCGGCGTACTCTTCGATCACGAAGAACTGGTTCCAGATCCAGCTCCTCCTGCTGCGAGAGCGCGGGCCCCTCACCTCCGTCCGGTCCCGCGCCGCCGCCTCCTCCTCCTCCTCCTGCTCCTCCTCCTCCTCACCACCCTCCTCCTCCTCCTCCTCCTCCTCTCCCAGCTCCTCGAACACGAGGCCATTCCCAGTCTCGGGATCGACAGCTTGCACCTCGCCGTCTCTTGTCGCGTGACTCCACTCGGCGGCGGCGGGGTGGAGCCTCAGGACATGAGTGCTGTTGACAGCTTTGTTGTCTTCATCTGCGGGGTACCGAGCTGTGCTGGGTTCAGTTTGAGCGGCGCGAGCTGACTCCGCTAATGGGTCTCGATGGGAATCCGCCGCTCTGCTCCCCGGTCTCCCTCCCAGGGGCTGCACTGTCAGCACTGACGGTGATTCATTTGTTTCAGAGGGTGCGTGCGGTGGGAGATGTTTCGCCGATGTAAATGGCGGCTCCGTCTGGTCGATCATTACTTCTTTCTCGGGGCGAAAGCTGACCTCGCTGCGAGGTGTTGACAGTAGGCGAGCGAGGCGTTTGCTCTTGCTTTCAGCACTATCCGAGCCCTGGATTCCCAAGTTGTCCTGCCCTTTGCTTAGAGCGGGCTTGACTTCACTTAGCGGATAGAGGCGGGCGTCGGGGCCCTGGTCCCGATTAAGATCCGGCGCGGTGACTGGGCTCGCGTAAGGAAACGCCGTCTGATTATCCAGTCCGACGTGAGACTGAGTGACAGCCATATCTTGTCTCGGCACTTTCGGAGCCTCCGACTGCCCGTGATTAACGTCAATCAAATCCCTTTTCCTGCTCCGGCTGCCCTTGCTCGGAAAGCTCAGGCCGGGAACGCTCTGCATTTGGGAATTGACGATCCGGACGAGGTTCTCCTTGGAGAGCAGCTTGAGCACGCCGTAGCTGCCCGTCAGGTTCAGCTTTCGGCTGGAGTCCATGCTGAAGCCTTTCCCCGGCACGCCCGTGGTACGGACGCCCAGGTCCGGCCGGCTCCTGGATCTGGAGCTCGGCTTGAACCGCGTTTTGTTGGCGTGCAGATCCGACTTGTGGTGAACGGTGTACGTCTTCTCGGACCTCCCTGCTTTGGAGGCCTCCGCCTTCTGGGTGCTGTTTTTAGGTTTCCTCGCCTCTTGGATGGAGTCTTTGGAGCCGGGTAACGAGCGGGAAGCCGCCTCCTTCTTACTGACGGAGTCCACCTCTCGCTTGGGCTTGAAAGCCTGCCGCTCCTTGTTGGTTCCCGCCGAGGACGTGCGACTCTGCAGCATTTTGGAGTAGGAAAACACTCCGGCGTCGCTCGCCGGCTCGCGGCTTATCAGGTTCCTCAGAGTCACCACGGGCATGGCGTTGGAATCCATGCTCGCCTCCCATTGCTCGGGTGACCGGTTGTCCCCCAGTTTCGCCGAGTGCGGTCCACCCACCCCTCTCCTCCGTACGACCTTGCCGGCCGAGGCCACGCCCCCGAGCCCTCCCCACGCGCACAGGAAGACCAGGAAGAGCAGATTCCTCGTAATCATCTTGTCTTGTGGCGAGACGTCCTAATTCGCGTTGCTGTGAGGCAGGCCTTGTTTTCTGCTCGTCTTCATTCTCTCGTCTGTTCGCCCCCCCCTCCCCCCCTTCGTGCCACTCCCCTCTCTCAAACTCCCATTAGATGCCCTTCACAGGGAGCTGGAGGGCAGGTGTCACTCACTCCTCTCCTCGTTTTTTTCGTCGGGGTTTTTTTTTCTCCTCCTCCTCGCCCCCCCCCCTCCCCCGACTCCGCGCAGGCTGATATCTCCCTCAATCTCGCCGAGCCGCTCTCCGCTGATGCCTTCCCACTCCTCTTGCGAGGCGTCTCATTCGGTTTCCCACGGAGGGTTGCGCACCCTGAGAGAAAAGATAAAGATAATTAAGTTAAAACTTTAATCATTGCGCTGCGTTAATTAAAAGTGGAGCAGAGGAGACAGGTAGGAGAAGTGGCAGACGAGACGAAGGGGGGGACGGACCTTCTTTTCTTGTCTTTTTTAACAGTGTCGAAAATCACATTTTTCCCAAGCACAAAAGGGGCTTTCAAGGCCCAGAACAGGCTTCAATTTAAAACCACCATAATGACCCAGTGTTCTTCCTCACATCTAATAGATAGACGGGGACAAAGTTATCGCCGCACAATTGTACATGGAAAGAGATAGGCTATCACTCATTACAAAAAAAAAAAACCCTCTGAGCGTCTATTAACGCGAACAACTGTCAAAGACTTCTGATTACAATGGAGAAGAAAAACCGACCCCGGCACGGAACTCGCTGTGAAGCGTTGATTAATTAGCCCGATTGATACAGTCCCTTGATCAGCCACCGAGAGTGTCAATACAGATGTGAGACAGGCGCCGACCCGCTTTGTTGCGCGCAGCGATCTGAGAGGGTTTCGGTTTTTTTCCCCCCCGGATCCTCGTGCGTCTCGCCGGCGCTCTCTCGGCGCGTCTCTCGGGCGGAGGGAGGCTGCGGCGGATCAGAATGTCAGTTATCAATCGCCGCGCTTGTCTCAGGATTAGGGGAGGCGGCCTTTCGCGGCGTTTCGGCGGGGGGGGGAAAAAAACCTAAGCCCGCTCATCTGAAAAGTCAATAATGTGACAATCTGACAGAATGCGTGACCATGAAAAACGCTCGCGTACCTTTTTGTTTTTTTTACGCGCAAACACACAAGTGGGAAGCAAAATCGGACCTAGAAATGGAAGGTAAATAATGGAAGTTTTGTTGTTTCTAGCAGCATTTTATTACCCACAATGCAACAAGGCTGGATCATTTCTTGAAGCCGTTCCTGTGGCTGCCACGAGCCTTGTTTGTTTTTGTTTTTTTTGCCATTCGGAGCCACTGGAAAAAAAAAAAACTTTTTAACGATTGCTCCGAATTTCGTATAATGTGGATTTGAAACGTTGCTGTAATCGAGGCTCCCCAGCCACTTCATTAGGTACAACGGCTCCGTCATTAATCCTGCCTTACAAAGATAATAGCGTTCGGTTTTCCCCTCGAGGTCATCACGGAGACTTTAAATGCGTTTGTTTGTTTCGCAGCCCGCAGGTCACTGCTGTTGATCTGGACGACGTTCCTATCCGGATACGACGCACGTTCGCGCGCACTGCCGTCGCAGGAACCCCGCCTGACGGCGCGAGTGCACCTCGCGAAGTGGCCTTTCGAGGGGTCTCCTTTTCATTGTCGTCACAGGTGGTGTAACGCACGCGTAGGGGGGTGGGGAGTGGGTGTGGGGGGGGGGGGGGCAGAGCCGGCTTCATCTCGTCCTGCGCAGCCTGCTGCGGTGTTTCCGGGTTGTATGACACTTGCTCCTCTGCGGCGCAGACAGACCCTGTCAGCACATTCACTGGGGCATGACTGAAGTTGGGATGTTCCTCCTGGAATACGCTTCACCCTTTCTCCTCTCTCATCTTCTCCTCAATGTCCTCCGCTTCCCTGTCTTTTAGCCCCCTTCCTCTCAGCAAATCCTTTTGATGAACAGTAAAAGGAAAAAAAAAAAAAAGCGAGATTATCTCTCTTCCTCTCTCCCTCCCTCCCTCTCTCTCTCTCTCTCTCTCTCTCTGGTGCGCCCTGTTTTCCCACCTCTCCCACTCACCACCTGTCTCCTCTCTTGCCTATCCATCTCCGTAAATCTCCCTCGATTCCTGCTCTTTAACTTGATATTGTTTCCGTCCTCTCAGCCGCTCGCCGCCGTCCTCTTCCTCTCCTTTTCATCTGTGTCAATCACGCGCCCGTCACGGCGTCGCCCCCCCCCCCCCCCCACCCTCCGCACGCCGAGGCTTCAATCAATCAGCCCGTCTCCTGCCTTCGGCCTTGCAGCATTCGATGTGACAGGCGTCTCCCCGGCTTCCGTCCTGACGGGGGAGCGGGGGGTGGAGGTGGGAGGGGGCTCCTACACTGTAATTGTGCATAGAAATCTAGTCATCAAACGATGAAAAATGCAAGGAAGGCGATACGTCCGGCGGCTGTGAGCCCCGGCAGCCAAACGCGGGAAAGATTCGGCAGAATAAGTTATATATATATATATATATATATATACGCGTCACGCGGGTTGTTACGGGAGATGTGAGGTTGGCTCCGGCTCAATGTTATCTCCAATGTACAGCACGAGGAGGCGATTGGGGTGAATTCAATGACAGAGTCCCCCCCCCCTCTCTCCCCCTCGCTCTCTCTCTCTCTCTCTCTCTCTCTCTCTCTCCCAGAGGAACTTATCAGCTGGGAGTTTGATGGCCAGGCAATCATTGCCACGGGCACCTTGTTAACAAGCCTGGGGCAGGTGGCGGGATGCGGGGCAGAATATCAACATGGCACTGTTGCCAGCCGAGCACGAATTTGTACCTTTTTTTCCCCCTCTCTGGCGCGGGAGCTTTCTGCCAGCGTGAGGCTTTTTCGAAGGAAAAACCACTTTTCCTTCTTTGATGCTTTTTTTCCATCTTCAACACCGAATTTTCCAAGAGGAAAAACCTTCGCTGGGGGCGCGCAATCAAGGCCCATTTGTAACGTATTGATCCATGTAACAAGCCCTCACGTGACTCTGCTCACTTTTGGGGGGGGGGGGTGTATATTGTTGTGCCGTTACCTCGGGTGCATCGGCGTGCGCGGCGGTGAGTGAGGATAATTGGGCGCTCCAGTTGGAAGCACGAGGGAGCTCATATTTCCTCATTAGAGGGTTTTTTTTTTTTAATGTAACGCAGTGAAAACGCTGTTTTCATCCCGGTGGAAGTAGCGCGGCGGGCTGGTGACGGGGGTTTTACCCGTTAGCTTTAACACGCGGCACCATAAGCTCAAGTGCAGTAAATATGGATGATAGTCGATGGCGCCCGTGGCTCCGGGGAGCGCTCGCTGCCTAATTAGAGTTTTCGAAATTGCATCGCTGAGGTACGCTCGCGCCGCGTTTAAAAGCCCACGTGATTCCTCCCGTGCGGACTTCTTTGTGAGTTCCACCCGCCGAAAGCTCGCTTTCCCCGAGAACTGATCAATCGGGGCGATAAATACCTTTAATATTTGATTATCTTTGTCCTGTTCCGTCCCGAGCTGCGCTTCTCGTCGGCTTCATTCGCACCACGGGCGGCGGCTCCGAATCGATCGTGAGCGCTCGCCGACTTTGCATGACGGAGGATTTCCATAATATTGGAATTCACCTCCCCGCTTCCCGTCTCTCCTCGCCCCCCCTTCTCCCCCCCCCCCCAACATCCGGCCCGTCGACAAACGGGCAAACACCGCCGACGGTCACAGCGCGCGGATACTTACGCTCCCTGTAACAGTAAGCAAACAGACACATGCTGTGAGGCTTTAAGCGCCGTTGACAAAACATCCTCCAGAAAGAAAACAAACAAACATCTATTTACTTATGTGCGCGCGCACAAAACGCCCGGGCCCACGAAGCCCCCGCCGTTCATCCACCCTCTCAAACGCGCATTAATGAAGTCCTACATGAAAACGAGGATCGGAATCACTCCCCAAACACACAGAAGTCCCACTTATATCTGCACTGGGGAAGGGAAATGAGGCGAAGCTCGCGGGAATGCCCCCCTCTGGACGCGGCCGAGTCAAAGAGAAGAAAGCGAGCGCTCCTTCACACCAGGAAGGGGGGGAGGGGAGGGGGGGGGGGAGAACAAGGAGACACCCCCCAAAAGAATTATGCATGGAGTAACAAAGGCGAGCCCTGGAAGAGACACTGAGATGAAGGCGAGGCGGCGGCGTTTGGTGGAACGATGGCGCCGGAGTGTGAGGAGAGGACAAGGTGGCAGGAGGGGGTTGCGGGGGTGGGGGGGGGGGGGAGAAAAGTACATAGGAGTCAGGCCCCCCCGCTTGGAAGAAAAGAATCCAACCAGGTAGGTTTTTTTTTTTAAAGTGCAAAACCCCGTAAAGCAACTCCGTCCTCGCCTTGAACCGCGGCAGATAAAAGCGGAACCTGTCAGCGCGCGGAGGTGCGAACCGGTGGGAAGCACTTGCCCCCCGTTAATGCACGAGTGTCTTATTCCGCCGTGTCCCCCGGCCTGGACTCTATCTCGCCCCCCCCCCGCCCCCCGTGATATACTGACAGCAGGTGCTGACCTCCCCGGGGAGAGGATACGGCGTGAGCCCGCGGACGCCAGATAAACCCTCCCGAGAGCGGCGGCTTTGCAGAGGACAAACAGGGAAACGAGTGCAGGTAAGCAACGTGACGGCGCTCTGTTTTACAGCCCCCAAAAAAAGGGAAAAGAACAACAACAACAACAACAACAACAACCAAAAGCGATGAATTTGCAGGCATAAGAGCCGCTGAATTCAGTTCACTCAGGGTGGCTGTTTGCCTGTTGGTGAGATTAAGACTAAAAATACTGTGTAACCGAGCAGCGACAGGGGGCTTTGGATTTGCTTGGCTTTCAGCGAGATCAATGGGGTTACAATAAAAATGGCAAGAGTCGGAGCTTGTAGGACATAAAGCGAGCGCGCCGCTATCAAAACACGGAGCGCGGCAAACATGAGAGGCGGCAGAGTTCAGTCTTGTCAAATTGTTTTCAATCATGAGACGCAGTAAAACGTCCCGCAGCGTCTCCTCCGTCTCGCCAAAGTTCTCGGCCAACGCGCCCCTGACGTGGCCTCTGCGCTCGGCCGTTACTTTTGTATATCGCGGCGGGTTTTTGGCAAGGATCAGGCCGCCTCGCGCATAATCTTGAGCACCACGCAGGACGGCTTCGGGAAGTCATAGAAACATCAGGAGGGCGGTTCTGCTCCGACGTCACGTTTCGCACGCGACAAGCGGCTGCGTGGTGGGAATCAGCGGTCGGAAACCGTTGGGTGGGAGCGAAGTACAGCGAGGCAGACAAATCGCCGCGCAACTTTGATTTTAATAAAGCGGAAGTAAAATATTTTGCGCACCCCCCCCCCCCTCCGGATGATCACAGCAAAAAGAGCAGCAGTGAGAGAGGACGTCTCATGCTCTGCGGAACTCAAAACATGGCAGCTAAACGAAGCCTGCAAAAGCTTTATTCAGCGCTGCGGCGCTCGGCGAGCAAGCGTTTTTGAATTCAGCGTTCAGATCTCCACCAAGAGAAACTTCGCTTCATTCGGGGTGAAAAATACATCCGCACCACTCGCCGGAGATGAGAGCTCGGCCCGTCCTCCGAGTGAAGACGCGCAACGAAAACATCTGGATCATTCCAAGTGTACGCCCGGCTTGGAACGTATGCAATCCTTAAACAAGCTACCACAAAGGCCGCTTTTTTAATGAGGGCCTCTGCGAGAACGGTTCACGGGAGCAAAAAAAAACGAGATATTGTCGGTCACAGACTGAAGTCGCAGCTCGACCGCTGCGGCAGACAGTTTGTCTGTGTTCCGGGGGGGGGGGGGGGGGGGGGGGGGGGGGGGGGGGGGGGGGGGGGGGGGGGGGGGGGGGGGGGGGGGGGGG
>JASSRZ010000042.1:11214943-11228187 GCA_032164315.1 Malacoctenus gilli
CCCCCCCCCCCCCCCCCCAGCGAGGGCTCTCCGCTGGGAGACGGAAAGGCGCGCCGGGAACCCCCGACACTTACGATTCCACTTGATTGGGTCTGGGAAAAATTAGCGCCGCGGCCCGTTCAGCCGGCGCAATTTGCGTTGCTCATTATTGCTCCAACAAAAGGCCCCCAGGAGACAGGGCGCGCAGTTCGACCGGGAAGCCCCCCGCCCCCCTCCACGTGCTAAAACGAAGCACCGCGGGCGAAACGTGGCGAAAAACCTCCGCCGGTGACTGACAGCAGGTCGTGCCACACTTTTGCAGCGCGCGCCACCAATTTATTCATCGCCTCGCAAGACGATGCAGGGGGAAAACAACGGCAGATTCGGAGGATTACCGAGCCCGGCGCTCTCGCTCGCTGGATTCTGTACATTACCGAGATAAACAGACAGAAGTGAGACAAGAGGGATTCAGTCGGGAGCAGATGGGTCGCCTCTGTGTCGTCACTCGTGTTTTGTCAGGAGAACTGCTCGCATTAACAAAAACGAGCCGTGAGAATCGAAAGATGGTGAGCAAAACTACGTTTTAATGAAAATCAGGTCATAACAAAGAAGAAAGAAGTGACCCCCCCTGGTGGTTAGTTGTAGCATATCAGAAATATTATGTCATTGCTACAGATGGGGCTAAAATAAGACTAAATCCTGAATTATATCATGAAATATATCAAATTCACCAAATCTGCCACCCGCAGTTTGAAAAAAAAAACATCGATGAATCACTGAGAGAATGAACGCGAGTTGCGTCGGTTTTTGTGGTTCTTTCTCGCTTTCACGGCGGAGACAAAAACGCGCGACGGTTTGATTGACAATCCTGACGCAGGCCGAGATGAACGGCAGCAGAGAGGCCTCACGATCTGACCCCAAACCAAAGAGGCCGGATGTGTCCGAACAGGCGTCGATCCCGCGCTGACCACCAACAACCGTGTTCCACCTCCTCGTTCCGTGTGACTTTATTTCGTGTCTTTCTTGATATTATGACCACCACTGAAATCCAGGATTCGCAAGCCGCTGTTGTCTTTTCGAGGCAGCGCTCGGCTTGTACCGACTCGCTTTGACTTCCTGAGCACATATTGGACTTAACGCGGACTATCTTAACTAACATCTTTAGACTAAGCTTCGGTAAACGTTAACAATGACAGCTTCCCTTTTTTTTTTTTTTTTCCCCTGATCGATGACCAGGCGAGGAAAGGAAGCATGATTGACACTTTCATGGATTTGATCTATCTGGTCATCTCCACACCTGTCCCCCAGTCTCTGTGTAGCAAAGAGGGGGGGAAAGGGAGGGGGGGGGGAGTGATCAATACGCCCAATCAATGTCTTCAAAGGTTCAGGCGGAGCGCTGCTCCGTCCCGCGCCGGCTGTCATTCAGCGGCTGCTGTCCAGGCACATCTTACTCCAACAGGAGACAGCTATTCACTCTCTGACTTTCAACTGTCTGCGGAAAGTAAAGCACTCGAGGTCGTTCATTCTGAAGGATTTTGACAAGTGGTGTGTTTTCGGGGGGCGCTGAGCGCAGCGATCGCGGCTCTCGATCGACGGAGAAGAAAGAAAGGTTGGGGGGGGGGGGCTGGGGGGGGGCAGAGGAGGGTGGAGGAGAGGCCTGGCTGCGAAAACAGACGATTGCGAAAGGCTGCGCTCAGGAAATCATCAAACAGCGGTTGGTTAAGGGGCCCTCTTGTTCCGCGGCAGTAAAGGGACCCTGATGATGCGACACCAGGCTGAGCTAAATGTGACTTTTGGCGCCGGTTATAGATAGTCCCATTTTATTCGACACGGGCCGCCTTTCTTCCACTGGCAGCGAGCTGAATGGGGGGCTTGGCATTTGAAAGGAAGCCGAGAGATTTGCTGGCGGATTAATCCTTTCATTAGGGAAAGTGAGAAGTTAATTGCGGCAACAGCTGCATCTCTCATGTTTACACGACTGATGGTTTAAACGCCGTCCCTTTAAACGGAAAAAAGCAATTATCAATAAATGCAGGGCAATCTTGCTATGATGAATTGAGCTCAAATTAGGCTTTCTTCTTCTCGGCACCGCGCATTCGGGGCGCAAACAGCCGTGTTGGCTGGCGGTGCCGGCTTTTTTTTTTTTTTTTAGCTATTTCCACAGAGTTGAATTGTCACGGAACAAAGGTAAAATACTTGACTTTCTGCGATGAAGAGTTCCCGGGGAGAGTGATCAAAGGTAAGCCTGAGTCGTGATTCTCAGCTGATGAGGGAAGAACGAGAGAGAGAGAGAGAGAGAGAGAGAGAGAGAGAGAGAGAGAGAGCGAGGAGAGTGAGAGATGAGAATGAGGGTGAATAGAGTTTATACAGTCGGAGGGAGAAGAGGGATCAGTTGTTGTTGACACTCTGTGAAACAACAACTTCAACACACTGCCGGAGAAACTAGGAGTCAAATCAGGCCGGCGATGGAGAGGCTGAGGCCGAGTGTGTTCGTGCGCTTCGGAAAAGTCGGGCTCAAATCGCGCCAAAAAAATTGCCAATCGAGTCAAAGCCGACAGAAAAGACAAAAATTCCAGTTGGGTGCAAAAAAAGCTGTGGGGGGAGACGAAGCGATGGGAGGCAGTTGGGAACAGGATGACTGAAAAACAGGGGCAGCGGGGGGTCCGACAGCAAGGAGGGATGGATGGGGGACGGATTGGGGAGGGTTTGGGGGGGGTGGGCGGCACAGCGGTAGCGAGACGAGCGAGAGGAACCGAGGCGATGAGGAAGGCAGGGAAACGCTCAGCGTTAGACTCGATCAATTTCCTGTCCCCTCAATAATAGATGTGACGAGCACGGTGGGCCGTTATCTGTCAGGCTTGACCGGCCGAAATACTATCGCCACTGGGATCACACACACACACACACGCACGCACACGATTGTGCAACTATGCTAGTGCGAAGAATGTTTGATCTCCACACACACGCTTACTCCGAGCGCAAGTTATGAGTCAACCTTGAGGCGCGTGGTGGCAAGAAAGAAACACTGCAAAGGAGTTTCACGCGAAATGCAAACGGTTCGTGCTCGCCGGTTGCCCGCGCTGTCATCGCCATGGTCACGCCGCACTGATGCCGGCCGCGCTCTCGTTCATCATCCCAACTTCCTGTCCGTTTCTACACGCCAAGGGCGGGGGACTCCGCCGCATCCGGCCCCGGGCCTTTGTGTCGTGCCCCCCCCCCCCCGCAAGCGTCTCTGTAGCCTTACCGAAGCTCGCAGGATCCGCCGGGACCACCTCTGACGCAGGCCGGCGTCGGATTACCTAATCGCCTAACGGGAGCGTCGGACAGACGGGGGGGAAGGGGGGTGGGAGGGGCGGGGCAGGGGGCGGGCATGTGGAAGTAGTGTCAGCATGACGGAGCACAAAGGGGATCAAGCGCCCACTCAGCCCGCGTCTGTCAGGACCCCCTCGTGCCGCTTCACCCAGATGTGTCACACCGAAACACCCACACACTGCTGAGACGCTTGCTCACTCTCCAGCTGTTCCCGCTGCAACTTTGAAAGCAGTGCGTGCGTGCGTGCATGTGTGTGTGTGTGTGTGTGTGTGTGTGTGTGTGTGTGTGGCTTTCAGGCTCGAGTTGTGCATGCGTATGCATCTGCAAGAGGAAGAGGTATCTCATCAGGAGAGGGTTTTTTTCCTGTTCTTTGCTGGCGTTTGCCGTATTGTGCGCGTCGCAGCACTCTGCCGTGACGCATGCCGGGAGAGACGGCGACAAAAGCGGAGCGGCGGAACATGTTGGTACACATGTTGTTGGGACAGCACGGGAGCACGTACGCGACTGGGTACGCGTCAACTTGGCGCGCTCAGAAAAACGACGTCACCGTCGGGGGCGAGCGAGGCGTTGGGGCCCCGCTGGCCGATTGCACACAAAAATACATGCCAAAACGTGCAAAATGCTCCGGCATAAATAGCCCCGAAAAAAAAAAAAAAACCCAACTATGAGTCAGTTTGTGGGAGTCAGCTGTACGTCGGCAGCGCAAGTCGTCATCCCCGCCTGCGATCGGCGATGACAAACGGTTGGACAGAAGGTGGAGTGGATGCCGCCGCGTCGCGGCACGACACCCGTGGACGCGCGAGCGAGCGGGCGGGCGGGCGGCAACAGGTGAGGCGGCGCGTCTGTCGTGAAGCGCGCGCAAACCTGCAATTATGATGTTTGAACACACCGGGGGGGGGCGGATTTTATTTACCCGCCGATCAGGAGAAATGTCAAGCAGCTCCGGTGGAAGAACAATCCGATCCTGTGGCGCCTCGGGTTGTTTAAAGTTTCGCCGCAGGCTTTCAAATGACTCGTCATCCGCCGGGTTAGGAAAACAGAGCGGGGACTCAAAAGAAAAAAAAAAAAAAAATCGCACAAAACGCCGCGCAGGGTCTCCGGCCGGAAAACGTCACGCAGGGGCACGTTTGGTGGCTTCTGCGATTGTAATTCAAGGCCATTTCCTTAAACAGCCTTAAAGGTAATTTGCATTGTTTGACCTTTGCGGCGAGATTAAATACATTGTTGCCATCTGGTGTGCAGCGATACGTAATCAGGCCCCGCCGCTAACAGAAATAGATCTGTCGGAGCGCATCAAGAACTCATTCGGCTGATGCGGCGTTGAGTGATAACAACAGTACTCGGCTGTTTCTGAGCACGCGCGTCGGCTTCGGGAGCCGCGCGGGCCCGGCCAGGTGATTCGACTCGTCATCGGCGATCAGAGCTCCTCTCGCAGCCGACTCGCTCGAGGTCCTCCACGCGTGCGGCTGAAAAACGCAGGCGCCGAAACACCGGGAGGGACCGAGCAGCGCTCGCTCTCGCCCCGCATGTTTATTTTTGGGCGAAGCGATGAATCACTCGCAAGGGGAAGAGGAACTGGATCAAATGTAAATCGCAGCTAATTATTTGGCTTCCCGCGGAACGTGCCGATTCCGTTCACGTGTCGATTCAAGGATGCATCCGTGGGGGGGGGGGGGGGTGTTTGATAGTGGTGGGGTTGGCTGCTGATGCTCTCTCAAACCGTGTCATCATCATCACTTCACGCACGGCTCTTACGGTCAACACAAAACACTGGAGGGGGGGGCGACCGGATGCCCCCTCCCCTTCTCACCAGAGTAACCAGGTGACCGTTTCTCCAAGACGGCGCACAGCCAGCCCCCGCACCCCTCCCCCCCTCCTCAAACAGCTCTTTCAGGTGACGTGGGTGGCAATCCACAGGGCTGGAAGGGAGCCGGGGAGACAACCGCATTCAGGCCGTCTAATCAGCCAATTAAAAGAAAACACCTGCGTGGGATTGCAGTGGATTAGACGCCGGGAAGAAGGAGGGCACCGCATTTATGGAAGGCGCAGGGGGGGGCTTCGTTGTTTTTTTTTCCCCTTCTCCTATTTTCCAGCCTGACAACCAGCTGTCAAAGTCAGTATCACTGAATTCAGCCCGGCGCTACGTTTTAATCAGAGAAACTTCGGGAGAGCTCAAAGCGAGTGTTTGTGGAAACTCCGCTGAAAGCATCACGAGGTTTCACCCCGCCGTCCTTCCGGTGGGATGCGCGCTCTCATCGCGGGTCTCTGTTCTGCTGCGCTCCCACTGGCTGCCTGCCCGGGATGCTTCCTTCAGCCTGGTGCGTTGCCGGGATCGGCCGGCGCGCTCCTGATCTTTGGCCGGAGAAATTTGGCAACGACAGGTGTAGTTTGATGAGAAAACACGCACTGATGTGACTCATAGCTGGTCCGCGTCGGGGATCGCCGAACCGGGATGGGGTTTTGTTTTTTTTCGGAAGCGCGCAAAAAATATCGCATCGAAAGCTGCAACGCAGGAAAATATTGTAAAAAAAAAATCACCCAAATGAATCAGAAAACGTCCAGTGGACATAAATTACAAGAAGCTCTTTTAGATTTCAAAGTTCACACTTTGCCCATTTCTTAAGGAAACAAGAAAAAAAAACACAGGCTTTTATTAATAGCCTTGCGGTGGGTGTAAAAATAGCTGGAATCACTGTACAGATACAATGTGCTGGGGGAAAAGTATTAAGATAATAAAAAAAAAAAAAGTAAAGTATGGAGGCATTTCTGGGGCAGGACCGAGGGAGGAAAACTGCTTCCCAAGAATGGAGCTCGACTCCCCAGCGAGCGGCTCGCAACAGGATAACCGGGGGGGGTAAAAAAAGGAAAAGGAAGGAAGAAGAAAAGGGGAAAAAAAATTACAGTCCACTTGAAGAGAGACGGATGACAGGACTGTAAAGAACAAACAACCTTTTCTGCCTCACACCGTGTTCGACGCGCGGCGGAACAGATCCTCCATCCGCGGCGCTGCTCTGTCAAGCTCCCAACATGATTCCCGCATTGTAGCGCTGTGAAGTCGCTGCCATGTAGGCCAAGCCAAAACAAATGCGGTGTCAATGCAATAATAAACGAGCTTTGTGTCTGAGTGCGACCATGATAATTAGTCTCAAGACGGTATGTTAGTGGAGGGAAGGCTCATAAAATATAGAGGCCATTTGGCGTGCACTCAAGAACAAATCTGTATTCGGAGAGCATGGGCTGTTACACTAATGTTCAACACAGTTTCAATCTGGCAGCGGCACAGTCAGAAAAACTTTGTTTGGAGGGAAAGATGCTGACGGGTTGAGGCGCGGGGGGGAAGGGGGGGGGGGGATTACCGAGTCAGCGCACGTAGGCCGATGCGCAACCTCACGCGCGCGCACACACACCAGCATGCAACACTCCCCTTTTAGGGGAAAGGAAAAAAAAGGAAAAGGAGAAGAAAAAAAAAAAAAACACCCCCTTTGTTGACTCGATTGCTCGTGTGCCCGGGAGACGGCGCGCGTCTCCATTCAAAGTTTTCCGAACAAAATTGGGGTCGCCGCTGAACAGCGCGGCAAACTCAAGGTCGCCGCGATGATAATGATGTTTATGAAGTCTAAATCCACAAAATAAGATTCCCCCCCCCCCTCCGTGTCCCCTTCTCGAGCGCCTACCTGCCGAGACGGCCCCTCCATTGTGGGCGAGAGTGAAAGGTGCGCCTTACAATATCAGCCAAAGGGAGCCGCGGCGCATTGTGCCTGTGGGGAAGCGTGCGGTTGGGATCTGGGGGTGGGGGTGGGGGGGGGGGGGGACGCAACGCACGTGCCACTTTGGGGAGGGGGGGCCGGCAGGTACGAGACGCGTCCCCCTCCTGCCGTCTCATGCCAGGCATTACAAGATTAGCGTCCCACCCCTCCAACATCAGCAGGGGCTGCGGTGACATTTTGACAGCACTAATCACCTCGTTCTAAACCTCTTCTCTTTGCTGGCGAAGCGAGGAAAATCTCCGGGGGGGAAGGGTGGGGGGGGGGGGGAGACCACTTCGGCAGGAACGAAAAGGCGTAGCAGAGATCGTTTCTGCCCGTTGCGCGGTCGGAAAAAGTTCTCCTGGTGGGCTCCTCGGTTCGAGACGCTCGCAGCTTGCTCGGGATTGTTACGCGGCGTGTTTTCACAGCTTCCTCTCAAACAAGCCCCCCCCCCCCCACCCGAGCAACCGCAAACACATCGTGGACATCTCGGCGAGAGGCTGGCTGGCAAACAGGGGAAAAGGGAAAACGAGGCTTTTGTATTTTCTCCGAACGCTCGGAGCGTCTCCTCGCTACTTCTTCTCTCGTTCCTGTGATTTTAATTATGCGTTTAGAAACGAGACTGTCTGATTGGAACATCAGAAACACAGCGGCTCGGTTGAGGCGCGGATCTTGGGTGAGGGAAGTTTGCCAGGCTCAATTGAAGGGGGGGGGGCTTTAATAGCAATCAAACACCGAGGGGAAGAAAAAAACAAAACAAAACATGTGCGACAACGGGGCCTGATTGCTGCCGTTGGGACGCCGACGCAGCTGGGCTGCCGAACCCGCGCGGCGCGGCTGAAATGTACATCTAATGGGTCAGTGGTAGATAATGTAGATAGGCCAACAAAGATAAACACACATAACCAGGGAATTATATGTAATGCTTGGGGAAAGCAGCCGTGTGCATCAGACTGTGACTGGGGCTGACCACCATTACCGCAGAAGTGCACTTACGCACTGTTACACACGCACACACACACACACACACACACACGCGCGCGCAAACTCTGCCCTCAACCCGAAAAAAGCTGCGCGCTACACACCCAATTACAATCAAACCGCGGGCCGGGCGCTCCTCGGGGGCCGGCGTATCGATGATTCATTTTGTGTTTTATCAAAGAAACAGGAGTGCCATTAAAAAGAGATCAGTCAGCCACCGGGCACGAGGAGCCGGCCTCTAATTGGCCATTCATCAAAAAGCCTTCTCGAGTGGATCGCGGCCCTGAAATATCACGCGTGACAACTGAACCGCGCTCCATTCATTACGCCGCCGATGAACCCCCCTCGCGCTCCGCGGCTCACCCTCACCTGGACGGGAGCGCGCATGCCGCGAGAGCGCACGCGAGGCGGCGCGCCCGACCGGCGACGGGGGGGCGGCTGTTGTGCCGCAACATGTGAGAGGAGACCGGCGCGCGTCACGCCCGACCGGGAATTATCATATTTTGTCGATACGCTGCGACACACGGTTACGCGTAATCAAATCGCTCCCTTTTTTTTTTTTCGCCCGGGTATTTTTAGCTTCAAAACAGCCTCCCGGAGGAGCTGCCATTTCATCTGCTCAATATCATCAGTCAACCTTTAAAAAAAAAAAGAAAAGAAAAGAAAAATGGGAGACTTTCAAGCGTTCACTTCACAGCGTGTCCGGCGCGTCGCCAACCGACGCACGCCACCGGTTTGGAAACATCGGAGTCACTGTCTCCGAGTCGCCTTTGTTCAACTTAGCAGCAGTCGGGACACACAGAGAGCGAGAGACACACACACACACACGCGCGCACAGACGAAGCATTTTTTGAGCTCCATCTCGCTCCTCTCACCACGTGTAGGGAATTCTCCCTTTCATCCATTTCCTGATGCACTCTAACTAGACAGTTTTCGGTCATGTCCCAGAATTATGCGTGCTAGCTCTCGAGCTTCCCACACACACACACTCGCTCGCTCGCTCGCTCTCACACACACACACACACACACACACGGACTGGAACAGCTGCACATCCGCTGACAATTCATCCATCTCTGAATCTCTCATTTTCTGGTTTGAGCATTTTGGTGCCCCCCCCCCCCCTCTCTCTCCCTCCCTCCCTCCCTCGCGAGCTGCTGGATCAGCTGGAGCCCGGGTTCATCGCTACAGAGATGCCCAGAGGCCAAGAAACGCAGAGGCAACCGCTGTCAGTGTGGTTACTGAGCAACTACGAGGTTAAAATGCGCATAAAAAGGAGCCACATGCGAGCTCGCCGGCATGTACACATTTGTCGGCCGTGTCTCCTCGAGGCGCGGGACTGATGAGGAAGGAGTCTTCAGAGCCCGAGTGCGAGCCCCGGATCAGGTTGGATGCGCGAGTAATGATTTAGGTAAGGCCACGCAACGCTGTTCCCCGCATCCAGGCTGCTGCATGGACGCGAGCGTGAAAAGCCGCGACTCCGCAGCCTTCACCAGGCGCTGGGAATTGTCGCCCTGGACGCGCGGATCCTTCCTCAACCAGCGCCGCCTGCGTCACTGCTTTTAACGCATCAGCTGCGGGAAGCACTGAGAGTCGCGGGGGGGGGGGGGGTGTCTTCTAAGACGAGCGCCGGGTGGGAATCCAGCTTGTGCCCTTGCAGACTCCTGCGCACGCCGCTCCCTGCACAGGAGCTCGGCGCCGGGCACTGCAGCTATCAGTTCATCATTGTCATACAGTAATTCAGTATGTAATGTGCCTCTCAGTCCCCGAGAAGCAGAGGAGCAGACACACTGTCTACACGGTGCATGCTAAGCCCAGTTAGTGTCCTGCAGGACCGGCTATTTAACACAGGAATAAGCCAATTATCTTCATGGAGGAGGCAAATTTACAATAGGATTTACTCAATTCCTGCAGGAGCCCCCCCCCCCCCCCCCATGTCAGGGGTGGCAGCTTATGCTGTAGGTTCCCTTCTGTCGTGGCCACACGCGCACACACACGCACACACAAACACGCGCGCGCACCTGCGGCCGACGTGAAACGAGCCATCCTCGCGGATGCACATTCACCACCAGCCCAAGCAAAGCACCTACGCAGTGGCTCCCACCTCAGGCTCGCACCGCGTTTTGCCAGAATCACCGGCGGTCGCGATGAAGACGAGCCGGAGCGCACGAGTGATAAATAAGGACAAAAAAAAGAAGAAAAAGAAGAAGAAGAAGAAAAAAAAAAAACGAGCTACCTTTTGTGGAAGCACTTTTCTCTTTTCTTTTTTTTTTTTTTTACTCCGAGCAATTGTTCAGGAAAACAGTTCATTTCCTGAGTATGATAAATTTAATTCTGAAGCGGTGGTTACACTCATTGGCACCTTTTGTTGCGGAGCTTATTAAAGCCGCTCTAAATTGTGCTAAACTATGGTGAAATTATTTAAGTAGCGACAGTTAGTGCCTTCAATTTCATACGTGCTTATGTCTCGTGGAAGGAGGACGGGCGAGGGGGGAATCCGGCGATTCGACCCCCCCCCCTTCACAGATCCATTCCCATTCACTGGAACCAGGCTGTATGAACGACGCGCTCTCTCATCTGTTCTTCGGTCGCGCTCCTCAGTCCTCCCACAGCCGTGACTCACGGGGAACCAAAAAAGGCGAGCGAGTTTGTGTCCTCAACAAAATCGGCAGACAGAAAGAAATAAGCCCAAAAAAATAAATGCAAACCGAGGGGAGAGACAAAAAAAAAGAAAAAAAGAAAAAACACGCTTCGAAAAACTTTGGGCCCTGATTGGAGTTTGAGGAGGATTTATCGCCAGCGCTACTGAGGAGGAAAGTAAATCAATAAGTCAACGAGATGCATTTGAGTCCTGTCTGGTGGAGGCCTTTTACTGCCTCTGTTGACAAGTTAAGGTGAGAGTTGCGCATGCCGAGCTGCTCACCGAGTCTCCCGGTAGGCACGGGTTTATAATTGGTGCTGATAGGAGTAAATACAGACTCTTATTCGTTCATCTATAACTCGCCGAAGACACGAAGGCTGGAGTGGGAAAATCGGGAGGTTCAAAACGCCAAAACATTTGGCGCTCCGCCGTCTCAAACTTCCGACTTTTTCTCGTTGGGTAATTGGATTATTTTCAGTACATTGCGGACAGAGTTTCACATCGCCGCCATATGCTTCTCTCCAGATCACTTGCAAACACGGTCCGTTTCATCTCCGTGTTGAGGTGCGGTGGCATCAATGAGCAGCTCCCTGATTGGCTGATTTGTCTGCCGAGTGACGAATTCCACACTGCAGCGATTCTTTTATTTTTTTTCCTTCTCGTTTAAGAACCGCGTTTGCTGCAGACTTTGCGTTTGGCTTTTGATTGCGAGCACAAAACTGGACCGCGTCTTTGCGACATCACAGAGTTACAAACACAATCGTTAGCGGCGGGCTGTGGATCGCACGTTGGGGGGGGGGGGGGCTTTTGGTACTTACACAGAATTTTCCAGTTAACTAGACAGTTTTCATCATCTGAACAGGAGGTTTTTTCGACAGAATGGGTCTTGTAACGAGCAACCAGCCAACAGAGATTGATCACCAACGACTTAGGTGCACGGGCAACTAAAGGCAACTTGTTGCTTGTTGGAATCTGGGACGAGAAAATAGTCAGTAATACCAGATTTTTACCTGCCAAAAAGGACATTTTTCTTTCTCTGCATGCTGTGAAACACGTCTGAGTTTGTTATCTTTAACACGCTGCAACAAAACTGGCATCAAATCTCCGTCAGACCAAGAAGCGATCAAAAGCCACCCCAGAGCTGATCAAGTATTAGAGCGCGATGAGGGGGGCAGCAGCTGAAAAACAGTGACGATTGTATGTGTGAAATGTAATCTGACAGATTACTCGTATCTCAAAAGCAAGAAATGTAATCCCAACACTTAGTTCAAGCTTGTTGTTTGCGCTGCCGGTTCCACGCTCAGGGACTTGGGGAGTGTTACCAACAACACAATGTTCTTCTTCCTCACACACTTACTTAACATCGGCGTGTGGGAAAAACTAGAGAAAAGAAGAAAAAAAAGAGAAACTTTCCGACGCGATTTCAAAAGAGCTGTAAGGAAACGCTCGGCATTGGTATTCTACGCTCAACTCCTGGCACGCATTCAACTTTCCATCAGGAAAAAAAAAAAAAAAAAGTCGAGAAAAAGATTCTTTTAAGGTTACTCCTCCGATACTTCAGCCAGTGGCAGCGAGTCCAGAAACCAGCACAGGCACACAACCCGAGAGTCATACCAGCTTTCTCGTTCTGTCAATGTCTGACTCCCTTGCCCTCTCCCTTTCTCATTTCTCCACAGTGGGGTACAAATGTAAATACACCGACCACACACACACACACACACACACTAGCACACTCAGCCTGGAGCAGCCTCCTGTCTCTCTGTATAATAACGTCTCCAGTGGAGCGAGCTGCTGTACTCCCCTTCACTGGAGCCCTCCTTCATCCCGGCCGGCCGTCCACCACGGAGCTGGGAGTTGCCTTTACCCAATCTAACGTCCCGCTCAGAAATTCAGGCCGCCCTGGCGCTAAAACAGACCCCCTGCTGGCAGAGGATAGAGTGTGCGCCTCAGTACTTTCATTTCTGGTCAAAAGGGGGGGGGGGGGGGGATGGAGGGAAATCATAATAATGTCTGGGCTGGTGGCCGCTTGTAGATTTCGCTTGCTTGAAGACAGAGATTACACACTGACACAAGAGTGTGTGGCCTTACTGGAGTTCGCGCATGCATATATGGATCCCCCACCTGCCTGCAGTGCCACACGCACGCGAGTAAACAGCCATGTTGGTCTGAGAGCAATCAGACCGTGACAGACTCTGCAGCACCGTCCCACAGAGGAGGAGGGGGGGGGCGGGGGGGGGGTGACGCTGCACCGCCAGACACAGCCATTTCCTCCAAACGACCCCCCCTCCTCTCAACCCCGCCCCCCCGCCCCCTCACTGCCATCACCATCGGCGGGAGAGAGAGAGAGAGCATCCCCGCGTCTCGACGCCGCGAGTGTTCGGGCTCGGGGTCGGCCTGTCCTGCTCAGACCTCAGTCTGACGGCGCCCGGAGGGAGGGGAGGGGGGGGGCACGGAGGGGGGATTGGGGAACGGCGGGGCTCGGAAGCGTGAAGGATGTTCAACCCCGCACATTTCCTGGGAGATCCTCGCTGCAAAGAAACGGGGGGGGGGGGGGGACGGTTGGCGAAACGTTCCCACTTGGAAAAAA
>JASSRZ010000042.1:11236162-11251862 GCA_032164315.1 Malacoctenus gilli
GTGTGTGTGTGTGTGTGTGTGTGTGTGTGTGTGTGTGTGGGTGTGTGTGTGTGTGTGTGTGTGTGTGTAACCTACATGAGGAACAGAGGAGGAAGCAGCAGTGATATAAGCAGTTGTGTCCTTGCCTCTTTTTTTTGCTTGCTTCACGTTTGAAGGCGGCGCCTTTGAGTACAGTATTAAATTGAATACATACATTGGTGTGTTTGCTCCGGCTTTGAATGCAGCTGCCTCGTCTCTTCCTCGGGCCAAGGGTTCATGTCTGTCTGGATGCGCCGCAGTTCGCCGCCGCCTGGAGAGTCCGCTTTCCGCTCGCACATGTGTTTGGCAGGGCTAACTCAGTTGGACAGGCAGCAGAACCAGGCTGGATGTATTGTACCCGGCACCAGAAAAATATGCTTTTAGGCTTTTAGGCACTGTGTGAAGAAACAACTTGTACCGACCCAAAGAAAAAAAAGCTGGGGGGGGGTTTACGGGGGGGGGCGGGGGGTAGGCTCGCAACATCACAAATTCAGCTGGTGTTTGTGAGGAGACGGTTTTTTTCCATGTTATGATCAAGTGAAATGTGGGAGCTCAAGGCTACAGGACAAGTTTGCTCTCAGATTCTGCAAACCACGTTCAGTGTCTGTGGGAGTCTTTTTTTGGGGCAACTTGTGAATTTGTTTTGTTTTTATCAGTCATTTCTACTTTCTATCTTCACACAATGTAGATAATTTAGTCGATGGTGCTTACAGATTTAAAAAAAAAAAGAATTCTCAATAACACGATGGCCCATCGAACCTTGGGCGACGCATAAGAGGTGCAGTCCGCAGGATTTTGTGTTCAGAGGCTATTCTGTGGTTTGAATGTTGTGAGCCCGAACGTTCTCTTCAGCTCCGGTCACCCTTTTCGTCTGACATACCCGTGGACGGGGACAGTGGCCGCGGTCGACGTCGCGGCGCCGGTCCCGCATCAGCGCGCTGGAATCATCGCTGAAAGCGTGTCAGCACGTCGGCTGCCCGCCGAATGCGGGCCCCACATTTAAATCGGCTCTGTATTGTTGCGTCTGCATCAGCCAGTGAGCCATCACGATAAGAGCAGGCACACTAATATGTTAATTCCACCACAGGAGAGACTTAATGTTCTCGGCAATTATGGGGGGGGTGGGGGGGGGCATATTGGCTCAATGTGATATCAACAAAGAATCCATATTGTGAATGCATCAACAAAAAGCGTCCATACAGGAGGCTTAATAGAACATATTATCGCACTTTGCACTAATGCACAGCACCTCTGCTGTCTGTCAGCACAGAAGTGCAGGTGAGGACCCAAATGTAGGGGTGGGGGGGTGGAGGGTGGTGGTCGGGGGGGAGGGGGGGGCAGCTTATCAAAAACATCCAACGCAAAGTGGTCACGAGAAGGAAAAGGCTCCCAGAAGAGAAAAAAGATAAACAGTAATTCATAAAATATAACAAGGTAAAGGGGTAAAATACACACACCAGGTAAGCAATAGATTGATTCAGTCACTCAGGCATGGGACAGGAAGAGCAAGTTGAGGAGAGCGAGACATCAAAATCATACAGGAAGTCAAGACAAGACTTAATGAGAGCAAACTGGAGCACAGCGGGAGAAATCAGACTCACCCGACAGTGTCAAAAGTACAAAAAGGCGCAGGCGGAGTCGTGACATTTTCATTGATAAATCCTTGCCGCGAAGTGATTCACTGACTCGCTTTTGTATTTTTTCCCAGTTTGAAGTTGCCGACGAGGTTTTCCACGAAGGCCGTTACTCTTCCCTTGCGATAAGTCACAATAAAAGCAGCTCACGAATAAAAAAAAAACAACCGGCAAATGTTAAAGACTTAAAGAGTCAGCAGGGAGTCGACTCGGCTTCAGACCAACGGATTGTTCGTTTTGTCACAGCCGGTTGGTTGTTGAAATTGTTTGAAGGGAAACGGGAGATCAGATGACGCCGACGTGAAGGCGAAAGGACTCCGCGGTCAATTCTACTGTTTTCTCAGTCAATTTAGTCGCTATTTGTTAATGCTGAGGGTACTTTGCTCCACAAAGCTCAGAGCCACTCAGAAGCACCTTGCAGAGGATAAGTGTCCACTAAGTGGGTGAACGACGTTCTTCCAGGAGATCATCCCTCGTTTAACGGTGGGGGGTTTTTTTTGATGACGCAGGAAAAGAGGGACGCCTGAAACATTGAACCCGTTCATCATCTGTTAAATATGATTACTCTCAACGACTTCGTATCGGCTTGTAGTGACCCTTCAGAGGGAGCTAAGTGGAACCAATTACCCCCTGCAGTATGCCCCCCACCCCCACCCACCACCCACCCTAACAGTATAATGGAGCTCACAGATGCCTTCAGTGTCGGGGTCAAACATTCGGGCCTGAAACGTTTCACTCGTGTGTCACGCGCTCGTGCCGAGACTTGACAAGGAGGTCATAGAGAATCTGGCAACGTCCTCGACTCGACTAATGATATAACTAACTATACAATCAACCTTTTTTTAAACACTTAAGGCATATTCACCATGTTTTGAAGGGCAGAAATGTCTTCTTTTTTTACCTTCCATGTTTGATGTTCACGTACTTCTTCGTCAAGTTTTTCCGCAGGAATTTGTTTCATTTTCCAGGAAATTTGAAAGTCTGTTGTGCTCACTGACAAATTAACCAGATAAATAAAATCGTCTCCTGAAAAACCAAGTTTCCCTGAAAAAAGTGTCTTTTAATGGGTTGGACTCTACGATTTGCTGAAATTGCTGATGGGCGGGGCTACAAACTGAAGAAAGCTCATCGATTCGTCAGTTCATCTGCTTCACTGGACTCGACAGTCACGCTTTTGAAAGCAGAAACGCACTTGGAAGCAAATTCACCGGTGGAAAAAGGGGCCGATCATGCTCGGCTTCTTCCTCGCAGGAGTCATCGAAATCAAACCCTCGTCGGCCGCGGTCCCCGCTGGTTTCCAGTGCAGGTGCCGCCTCAGCCGGCGGCGGTCTGCGCTGAGGAGTCGTCGTTGTCGTCGCCGCCGCCGCTGCGGCGCCCGCCGATCGCTTCGCCTGTCACTTCCCGGTCCTCCTCTTATCGTCTTGTCACGAAATCACTGCCACCTGGGCCTGCTCAGCATGATTGTGCACGCCACAGAGCGTGATTGGTTGCTAATTGCTCAATTGTGTTATTCCGTGCACCTGTGTGTAAGCATCCAAATTTGCTGCATTTCTTTCATTTTTCTCTGTTTTCTTTTTTTTTTTACCCCACGTCTGTATGTTGACTTGATTTATACGCCGTCCTCTCAATCTCCTGAGCACGTCATGCCCGTGACTGTGTATTTGTGGTGTATATTTACGCAGGCTGACAGCACGTATGTGTTTTGAAGGCCACTGTCGTGTGCTGCGAAGTGGGGAGGAGGGAGACGCTCCCCGCAGCAACGACAGCGCTTTGATCCCCTGTATATCTTCCAGTCATCCACCAGCAGATGAGGACCCACAAGGGAACGCGGCAACAGACCACGCCGGCATATGTGCGGAGTATGCAGAGGCCCGGTGATGGTATGTAGACTGACAGGAAGGGGGGGGGGGGGGACCTGAGCATTGCTGCGCTGGTATCCTTCAGGCAAGCAGGTGGGCAGAAAGACACGGGGGCACCCCCTCCCTCACAGGAGCGTCCGCTCGACGGGCGCGCGGACCCCGGGACAGACAGGCGGAGTGACGGATAGCATGAGGATAACAGACTGCGCGGACAGATCGGCGACGGTACTCCAGATCGGCGGCGAGGCGCTGACCAGGTATAGCGCCGAAACGGCACGCCACTCTGACAGACACGGTCAGCAGCCGCCGTCGTCGCGCGTTGACGGACAGATGCCCTTCTCTCGGCTGGAAAAGAGGCTGCACCTGTGTGTGTGTGTGTGTGTGTGTGTGTGTGTGTGTGTGTGTGTCCACTGGCAAAACACACTTACATCCCACAGACACACACACACACACACACACACTGCTCATCTTCCTCCCTCTCTCCACCTGTCTGCTCCTTGCTGTCAGAGAGGCAGACAGGAGGTGATGTTTGTTCCCTCAGGCACTGTCATTTTCTCTTTTTCCTCCCCTCCTCGCCGGCGTCTCCTCCTCTCTTATTTCCTTTCCTTCCATTGTCTTTTCTCTCCTTCGCTCTCCTTTTTTTTTTCTAGCGTGGCATTTGCTATTTAAGTGCTGCAAACAAAAAAAGAAAAGAAAGAAAGCAAGAAAGGAAGAAAGAAATAAGAGCCGCAGACAGACAGACAGCAGCGAGCGAATTGTATATTCGCGAATGTGTTTGTGGCGAGCGTCCAGGTATGAAAATGACGAGGCCTTTATGCCAGAGAGAATGCTCGGGCAATTGTCTGAATGCTAATGACCACATAAGGGGCGCTTTGTTATTTAGCTTTTATATCTATCTTGCTCTTTCTTGTACTGTCGCTCGTCCAACTGGCTGAGATTCCCTCAGCAAATTATTTCAGCCTATGAATGGCTGCTGGCGATCAGAGAAAGAATAGATATAGATGGAGAAAAGAGGAGGAGGAGGAGGAGAAGGAGGGGGGGATGGGGGTGGGGGTGGGGGGGCGCTCCGTAGCAATAAATCCGGACTCTGTCCTTCACACAAGCCCACAAGAAAATATTCATAGAGCAGCATTAGAGGGAGAGTGCTGCAGTGGGTGTTCACACTCCAGCTGGTTACATTGTATGTAGTAGATTCGTTGAGCCCATTTGGCAGCCGCGTCCGAGGCGCACGCAAGCCAAACGCTCGCAGAAAGCATTGTGTGTTTATGCACAACGTCGCAAAAAACAGGAGACGCTGCGGCCGACATAATCTCCTACCAGTGACATTTGTCCCTTCAACTTGAGACGGCGACAGCACAAAAGATTCAATAAAGCGCTTGTCCGCCCGCGGCCCCGAGACTCGCTGGAGAGCCACCCTCGTCCGTTCGTCGAAGCGGCACAAGCGAATGGCCTTGCAAGGCATTGTGGGAGTCATGATGACATGGGACTGACCAGTAAGGCAGAAAAAAAAAAAGAAAGAGAGCGAGAGAGAGAGAGAGAGAGAGAGAGAGAGAGACTCGGCATTCATGCAGGACTTGGCAACTGGCCAGTAGTGTCCTGGAAGAAAAACTGACAACAAAATTGCGGTGCGGTTGTGTGTCGAGGGGTTGAGTTTGACTTGGCCTGCTTGCTGCTCGCTGCTTGGCACAACATCACACGGAACACGACATTAAGAGCAGGGATTTTCTAAACACTGAGTCCAGATAGAAGGCAACAAAATCCAGCGACCTCTGAACACTGACACCTCCGAAAAATGCACAAAGAAGACAACGGGGGCAGCATGCAACCTTGTGCGGTTGCTGTGGTTGGAACACTGTCAGACACTTTCCAAAACTCCCCATTCAGAAGGCGGGGAAGGCGGCGGCGTTATTTACAGTCGTGTCTCAGCGCCACCTGGCAATAAAATTGGAAAATCCGGCGCTCACCTTCGCGCTCGTGCTCTTCGCCGATTCCCCACAGGAACCGCCGGCTTTTTTGTCGGCGGAATACGGCGGCACAATGCAATTAGAAATGTCGCGCGCCCGCGTGAGAGGGGCGAGAGCGAGCCACAACACTAAAGCTGCGAGCTGTAAAGCCCAAGCAGCGTGCTAAAAGATGCACAAGCGCTCTTTAAAGCCGAGAATAACGGCGGACCGGGTGTTTCATCAAGCGATAGCTGGTTTCCTGTTTGCACGAAGGCCAGCCGCAGCTGTTGTAATTACACTTGCCAAAATAGAGAACGCCGGGTTTTGTGTAGAAATGACTCTCTGGTAAAAAGTCAAGTATCATTAGGTTGCACAATGCACAGTCGGAGCCGCGCTGCCACATTCGCACGATGGAGAAATGCGCTCTCGAGCAGCTGATCGCATGGCACGAATGGAGTTCATTAGATCAGTATTTGCACCGGCGCTTCTAGAACATAAACCTGCTTGCGAGCAGCCCGCCGCGCAGGTTCATGACCTCCGCCGGCTGCGCGGGGGCCACACTTCAGACCGACATGACGCAGCAGCGACTTCTGGGGAAGGTGATGTGAAAGTATTCGCCGTAAAACCTTTAAATCGGCGCCCCCGGCGCGTGGATCCAAAGAGAGAGCTGCCGACCACCCTCGCACGGCTCCGCACAACGTCCGCCGCTGCCCCCGCGCGGACCGACCCCCGCAGCTCCCCCCCCCTCCCCCGTTCTGTACAGCAGGTGTTCCACGACAGCTGGCCGCATGTACAGTATATCATCATGCATCATGAATTCCCGAGTAGCGAGAGACCGCCGGATCGCCGTTCTCGCCGAGCGAACGCGGCGAGGACTCCTTCAAGGACGCAACCTGTGGAGTCCCGCGCCCACAGCCGCTCGCGAACCGGCAACAGACTGCTCGCTTCCACCCGATTCTCCAGCAACGAGGCACTGAAAACTTCATTATCTTGCTTCTCTTTCTCCATCGCACTGTTTTCATGTATTTTCCATGTCTACTTTTTCCATTTTTTTGGTCCATATCTCACGCCAGGTTCGTCTCTGTCGACTGCGTTGAAGAAATAACATCGATGCCTGTTGAAATGTTTGGGTTTTTTTTTTTCCCCCTTGACAGCCAGGAAGTCGCAGTGAGCCTCACCTTTGGCCTGGCGCCACCGAGCAGCCCCCCCCGGTCCTCTGAGCGAGCCTGAAACGAGCGCGCCAGACGTAAAGATGTGGGGGGGGGGGGGGGGGGGGGGGGGGGGGGGGGGAGGACGCGGGGAGAAAGGTGACACTGAGACACGGCGTCTCTGTTCAAAGACGTGAAAAACGAGAGGGGCGGAAAAAAAGAACTAACGATCCCTGCAAACGCTGCGCATCTGACAGGAACATCCGAGGCAATCAAATGACACGAGAGACAAAGAGAGAGGTCGGTGGGGGGGGGGGGGGGTTTGGAACGAGGGCGGGAAAAAAAAAAAAAAAAGGCATCGATGGACTGCAGGGAAAACTTGATTTCTTTCCTGGCGCCGTCTTTGCTGAAATGTTGGTGGAAAATAAGAAACCTTTTTTAGAATGAGCTGACAAAACGTGTCGCGTGTCACTTAAACGAGACCTCACAGTTCACGGTTGAAGGCCCTACACGTTGAGAGTATACACCATATTTGTAAGTCGTCTGGAGATGCTGGCTCAGGACTATTTGATAGCACACAGCTGTTCAGGGAGAGAAAAAAAGAAAAAAGACCCACCCCAAACCTAAATGACCTCTTTTTGTCTGAGCTGCTCGAAGCACAAACGCGGTTTAATGCCTCTTCCTCTTCAACACCCACAAACGGCGCCGAAGAGCGTTTCCCTTCAAACGATATCTCGGTTTAAAAAAAACAAAACAAAAAAACGCCACGCGGCCTCTGTAACGACTCGAAAAGGCACTAACAAACAAATTATAGGTAAACATCAGACGCCGTGTCGGGAGGTGTGGGAAGATGAACGAGCGGAGTTCCGTATTGACGCGCGCCAGCCGATACCCTCTCGGATCCGGACCTGATTATCCCGGCGTGCGCGGCTGAAGGCTCGTGGCGGCGTGTCGTGCCAGCGTCTTGCATTTAGAGCCTATTAGTTAGAACTTGTTTGCTCTGTCAAACAACGCACTCCATCAAATAAAAGCACGCGGCCCTCCACCGACGCCAACGCATTCATCTCCAAAACAGACGCGTTGGAAAGTCGGCGGCGGCGGCGGCGCAATTCATCAGACCCTGGTCACAGTTTTTAGCATCACGTTCATGCCGCCTTCGCCTACTTGGCCGACGCATTACGTAGACAATACCATGATGAATATTAACAGCCTCGCTGAGCGTATTAAATCGCTGCGGCGCAAACGCGCCCCGTGCACCCCGACGCTCGATGCCGACCAGCCGGAAAGCCGCTAAATAACCGGCTGGATGTCGAAACGGAGGCTGCGGAGCGGAGGACGCCGCCATCGGCGGCTCCGGCAGAGAGAGACGGGTAGAATCATCCCCGCGCTGCTCTTTTCTCAGCGATTCCGGACGAACTCCGGGCGGCTCGCGGAGGGACCTCGGGAGCTGGAGGGGAGCTCACCTTGTCCGTTTCGGTCGGTGAGGAGGGGTTTTGACAAACACGATCCATCAAAAAAGAAAAAGAAAAGAAAAGCGCGTCCTCAAGCGCCGTATGATGACATGGATTTGTTGTGCCGAGGCCTGGAAGAAAAAACCAAAGGAGAGTTCAGAGGACTCGCTTCGCTTGGGAGTCCCATCTCGGCTCCAGTCATGTTTTTTTCTGTTTCTGTTTCTGCTCCTTTCTAATTATTGCCTCTGATCCATTCGACATTGCATCACTTTATGGGCGCATCAGCTCCGATAAGACATGTTTGAAGACTGTTCAATATTCCGCCGCAACCCAACCCCGGCTAATGATTTTTTTTAATGGCGCGTTAAGTCGTGTGAGACAACTGCCGGGGAAGGAGAATGCCGCGTTCCTGCTGCTGGGCACCCCGGCCTCGCATCCTCACTGTGGCGCTGGCGTTGGAAACGAAACCAAACAGAAGCACGGCGGCGTCCGCTTAGTGTTTCATATCTGGGCGCCAAAGAGAACTGGCTGTGGCTCGAAGTCATCTCATCTCACTGCCATCCAAAGGTTTTCGGTTCAAAAAACGAAGCGGAAAACGTTTGAGTTATAGAGTGAGATGTCGCGGCAGAAGAAACAAAACATTTATCTTTAAAGCGTCCGCGTGAGTTACCGTCCCCGGACTCTGAACGGAGGCTCCGGAGATCTCCGGCTCACCGCTGCCTCCTGAATCCTGGCACCAGCACGTCCCCTTTCCCCGTGTCTTCGAAAGGCCACCTGCCCTGCGTCTTCCAGCACCTTCTGCGCCAGCCGGAGCGGGGGGGGGGCCCGCAGACTGCCAGTTCCCTTCGGTAAGGGAGGGGGCTTTCACGGCTTGGCCTCCGGGACCACCGCCACCCAAACGTGCAGGGGGGGGCTTTCCCTTTGAAGCCGGGGCCTGAAGCCGATGGAGGTGCAGCTGCACACTTGGTGGCTTGACGGAGCTGAAATAGCGAGAGGGTGAAATTATTTGACCTCTTTCACTTCATTTTAAATTGCAACACGCCGCAGTATATTAGAGCTGAACTTAGTACCGGGCAGAAATAAGTGAGCTGATATTACTGCGGTAAAAATCTGGTCTCAGGTTGGGTTTGGTGGCCAAAGAAAGCACAAGGATCCTGAATATCCTGAGAGACTGTAAGTTAAAAACGTCACACAACGTCTCAAAATGAATCATTCAGATCACACGGAGCATAATTTAAACCTGCCGGTAAAGGTTGCTGTTAAAAACGTCTTATATTAACAAGTATTCATTTAGGTCACCTCTGAAAAGAAGTACAAGTACAAGATTTCTATAGACGAATAACTATAAAAAAAGGAAGAAAACATGTCTTTTGGATTTCCTAACAGTCAGATTAGACTCGTTTTGCACTGCTAACAGCTTTTCACACTCTTCATTCTCACAACCAGCTCCATGCTGTCTACCCCTGGAGCTTTTCCAGCAGTCTTAAAAGAGCTCCCACAGACGCTCGGCACTTGTTGACTGATTTTTTTTATTTTTTTTTTTTTCCCTTTCCCTTCGCGAAAAAAGCGACTCGTCCCGGAACATCGCAGCTGGATTGATGTCAGGTAATTGTTCGGATCCGGGGGTTCCGCCGGTGATCCGTCGCTCCGAATCTTGGTCAAACGCGCGGCGGGCGCGCTGCGACAGGCACGCGCGGCTCCAACAGGACTTGGGAGACATATGGCAGCGGAGCGACGCGGGCTCACATCTGAAATCAAAAGACGGAAGTCCAGATTGCCTGGAATGTCTGCTCCCCGTTTCGTGGCACCAAGTTCTCCCACTTTATCTTCCTGGATGGAGTTTTTTTTTTTCCTTTCGCCGCGAAGGCCTGATTCCCACAATCTCCTCCTGAGATGTTGCTGAGATGTGTCTGTTGCCTTGGGAGGCACTAATGTGGCATCTAATCTGACGTGCCGGTAATTGGTGTGTGTGTGTGTTTTTTTTAAAGCCGGGAACCTTAATGAATGTCTCCTCGGTAGCAGAAGGGAGTCTCGGTCCTTTCTCCTCTTTTCTCGCAGCAGTCCTCATGAAAGCCAGTTTCATGTCAGCTCTTGAGGGTTTTGGAGAATTCTGTTGGGGGGGGGGGGTACTGTCTGAGTTATTAAAATCTCGTGGATTGATTTTAATGTTTGAGAGTCCAGATGAACCGTTTCCACTTCACTCAGCAGAGCCGCGTTTTGCGGCATCACAGAGAGTGCTAAGTGGCAGAGCGCCGAGGAGCGGGTTTAAGTTTCGGTGTTGAGTTTGCATGTTTGCTCTGCTCTTAATTGTGCTCATTAGGTCCGCTGATGTCTCCGAACTGTCCAAGAGGGAGGAATGTGAGACGTCCAGGAACTGAGAGCCTTGGATGGAAGGATCCGAGAGTCAGATTGTCATTTCCTGTCTTTGAAATAAACCTTTAAGGCTTATTCTAAAGAAATTATGGGAAATAACCAGCGTGGAAGTCAGACAACTCCTGTACCACTTGAATTACTATTACTAATTTAGCAGAGGTGTGCTGATCCACTAAGAACCACCTCACAGGGGTGAAAAAAGTCGCAAATTGTGGTCGCTTAAAGACCGAAGAAGCGTCGCGCTCACGTGAGGTCCCTTCATCCGTCACAGCGATCGCTGACCACAAGCCCTTATTATCGGCTTCAAACCGCCAGCAGAACGAGGTGTGTCACCCGGCACTGTGATTCTTCAATTACTGCATAACAAGAAGACCATTTTCTGGAAGGACTTGTATTCTCAAGGCTGCGGTTTCCTTCAATGGATCACATTTAGCGCCAAAAAAAAAAAAAAAATCTCGATTGTGTGCAGAACAAATAAAGAAGGAGCTGAAGCTCCGGCAGTACACCTTAAAATTTGTTGGGCCCAGCTTTAAATAAATCATCCATTTCTTATCACTGAGTAATGTCATTTTCAACTTTTGAATAGGCTTTAACAATTTCCCTACACGAAGCTGGACAGAATAATCCAAATTAGCCTCGGGCGTCTTACTCGAAATGATGGAGGGTGTGCTTCAGTTTGCTCTCCTGTTACCTAAACTGCACATTATGAAAACTGTCCTATTTACACAAGAGGACGACATACAGTATGACTCGCAAACAAAAGGCGGGCGGAAAAAAAAAGACTGTAAAGGAAATAATAAAAGTGAAAAGCTTTCATCCAGCATGAATAAAAGACGAGTTGCTTAAGAATTTCAAACCGAATTTTGTAGTATTGTCTGACTATGCATCGGTAATGTGTGAGACGTCTGGAAATGTTTGATTTCAATATATGCGCCAGCGCGCGCTGTCATCTTTCATCTTCAAGAGCACCGGCTCAATGTCAAGGCGGCAGCAGGCGGAGGAGGCTTCGTCTTTTCTTTTTTTTTCGGGTTTTGTTTTTTTCACGTTTCCCCCTTTTTTTCTCGTCTGCAATCCACAAGTTAAGAGAGCGTCCTTAAAGGGGGAGCGGCGAACGGCGGAACACCCACAAAGACGACACATCGTACACACGCGCCATCGGGAACATCCTATCGACTGCATCACAAAAGGGGGAGGGGTGAAGCCACAGGTCGACTCAGGGCAAGCGTGCAAGAAAGCTCACGAACAACACACACACGCACACACACACACACACACACACACACACACACACACACACACGAGGCAAGTGAGTGATAATCACAGTAATGATTGTAATCACCAACCATCCATGCAGAGAGAAAATAAAGTTTCAACAAATTATATGTTGGTTAATTTTCTCTGCCCCCCCACACACACACACACACACACACACACACACACACACACACACACGCACGCACGCACAGAGTTGGGCCGGCAGTGGCTGAGCGGCTAACAATGACAAATTGTCCATACCTGCGATCATATTATCGGTAATTAGGCCTTTTTCGTGTTCCCCGTACAGCGATTGTGTCCGTGAGCACAATGCCAAGTCCGCATCGGTCATGGAAACGTGGGACCTTCTTTCGCATTTTTTTTTTTTATTCTCCCAGCCCCGTCCCTCCATGTAAAGTCGTCTCCCATCATGTTTCGCCTCGCCTTTCATCAGGCCGCCTCATTGTTTTTTCTCCGGCGGCGGGCGCAAAATTCGCAAGTGGAGTCGGCTTTCCCGCCGTCCACCATAAATTGGTCTCCCCCGCTCTGACACGGAGGCTTCTGGAAGTACGGCTCCTTTGATCTTTTCAGTCCAAGCAGACATTTCTCTGCTATCCCATTTTGCATCATCAGCCCTCGTGCCTCCCCCTCTCTTTCTTCCCGTGCCGTCGATCTCTCCCTCTCTCTCTCTTTCTGTCTCATCAAACCATCTGCCACCCCCCCTCCACCCCCCGCTCTCCTTCTTCTCCCCGAGACTGTCACTTATCTTTTTTTTTTCCCACCGCTTGTCTCACTTATCTCCCAGTTTCGTCTTTCACTTCTGCCTCTCGCTGCGTCGCCGTCGCTAACGACGACATACCGTGTCATGCCTTTGGCTGCATCTTGGTAACGGCTACAGGTGGCCGTCCTCCGCACGCGCGTGCATGTCAGTGGCTGTTTTTGTAGATCTGTTCAATTCGATCTGCTGGGTTCGTGCGCTGGAAACGGAGAAGTGCCGTCGAGCGGCGGAGGCGCTTTCATTGGCTCATGAGCGTCGTTCATCACACGCGCAACAATCAACTCTCCTGTTGACAGTGAGGGCTGGAAAGTAAGCGGGAGTCCTCTCACGTTCGCGGCGGTATTGCGCAGTCCGGAAAAAGAAGGGAAAAAAAAAAGAGTACTATTGCGATTTTCTCTGCAGCCAAAATAAAACAAAGCAGCGATTACGCAAGAGATTAAATCTGGTTTGGGAAACATCCGTGACAGGAGGTCTCGCTGATGTCTCGAATCTGCGGGATTGGGGGGATTCAATGGCCCGATTTGATGCTTTCGGAGTGGATAAACACTGGGGGAGTCAAATCAGTGTAAGTGAAACTGCAGCCGATGTGGGCATTTTCTTAGCCGGAAGACACGCTGCAAAATAGATGTGGAGAGGTTTGGGGGGGGGGGGGGTTCGGAGAGGCAAATTAGTTGCACAAAACGATGGAACAGGACTTCCTCCTTCAAAAGATCCTCTGAGGATCTTCCTGTTAAATGAATTAGATCCAGATTAAAAGAAATCGTCAGGTTTATCGTTTGTGAAATTCCATCTTTTGAACGCTCCGCCGTGGCCCGTCGGACCGCTTTTTTCCATCCGTCTGCGGTGAGCGGGCAGCAGCGGCGGGGCGGGGATTAAAGGCCCCCTCCGCGCACAGCCGCGTCCCAAGAATCGAGCGGTGAAAACCGCACGTCAAGTGCGGAGGGGGAGCGCTCGGGAACCGCAGCCGCCACGCGGCAAAAGGACGAGCGGGGCGACGCGCCGCCCTGCCAAACCGCGCCGGGGGACGCGTCGAGCGGCGCCACTGCTGCGACGTGATCAAAGGTGTCCTACCTGTGTCTGCCCCCGCCCCCATGTGTCTCCCAGTGTTGGTAGATTCAGGCATCAGTGGTCGCCGTGGGTTACCAATCCACAGCAGGCATCGCGTCCGACAAAAACAGCAGAAGAGAGTGGGAAAAAAGAGAACGTTTGGGCAAATATTCACACTGCAAGTAACGTGATGATGGATCGGAAATCCATTTTCCTTCAAAGTAGCGAGCGAGATATAATCAGACGTACATTAATGAATGTATTCCTCCCCCCCCTCCCCCCCTCGTGCTGTTTGCACAGTTGTGTACACATGTTTCAGCCATAAATCACTGAAGGACTAAACTACGCTTGATCATTTCAAGATGATTCATGACACTCGTCTTCACTAAGTGGGGCTGCATGTGCGAGAGGCAACAAAAGGCAAACTGCGACAAGGAAAAAAAGCGCTGGAGCGCCTCGCAAGAAAGTAAACACTTGTAAAGCCGCGCAACGGCAACAAAAGCAGCGTGCGAAAATTACACTGCTGTGCAAAATTTTTTGGGGAGGCAAAGGAAAAACTCCACTTCTGAAGGCTTTTGTTTACCGGCGAGCGGCGCCTAAACAAATATTCATCAGGGTAACAAAAGAAACAGCGATGCTTTTATGTCGAGTAAGGTCTCCATGATGTCTGACACAACAACGTTTGGCCCACATAGAGGATTTCATTTATGGAAAACAGGCTGGAAGAAGGCGGGAGCTGCCCTATTTTTCCGAGACGACGTCTTACCTGTTGTGTCTGTTCCAGAGGAGGACGCGCGCAAGCCCGACTCGCCTCCTCCTCCGGCGTGGAGTTTGCATACGGTTGTTTGCCGCGTTCGCTGGCAGGTGAATGTTTGTGAGCGGCGACTCCGTCAGACTGTGTTTCTGTTGCTCCTCAGGCTTCTTAAAGTGTTATACCAACATGAAAGGAAGAAACTCAGCATGTCAGGATGCGTTCGTTTACATGTTTTCATAAGATACCTGTTTGTAACGAACGACTCAAATCAACAATGTTTGTCGACTAGAATCAGATAGTTACAAAGATTGTCGCGCTTACACATCTTATTGGATTAAACTGCAACAAGACAAAGCAGCCTCAACTGCAGCCTCACATGTAACAAGGGGTGGAGCCAAAGAATTTCCGAATGTGAGGGGGCGGGGCCAATGTTTGACTCACGAACCCAAAGATTTTGGTTGATATTGTACCTTCGATGTGGAGAAATGTCATAAAATATTACGTAATATAAAAAGAAAGGTCGTTAAGTTGTCAAGTTAAGTTGACAAACTGCTTTTTGAAGGATGTAAAAGTTAAAAAAAATGCTTTTACTTGTTATTAACTTCTTATCAGGTCAAATACCTGTCCTGCAAACTCCTGGAGTACTTTCCTCTCAAAGGAGTGGGAGCATGAAGTACCAAGTCGTCAAGATAATGTACCCACTTACATGCTATTACTGCAAATAAAAAAATCTCACGGGAGGATAAATGAGTCATCAAAGCGCCGACTGTTTTGCAACAGCAGCGTCAGGCGTCGCCACACGACACCGCGTTAAGCTTGGATTACCACAGTTAACCGCTGTATCAATCGCAGCTCCTGTAACCTTCGGAGGTATATATGTATATATATATATATATATATATATATATATAGAAGACGATATCTTCCAGCGCACGGTGCCGGAGTGTGGGCTGCGTACTACAACGCGTGGCTTTGTTTGCAGCCAGCGTGTGGTAAACAGAAGTAAATAGTGCAAACTATTTCCAGCCACGTATCAATACGCATTTGTTGCTCGAGTGAGTACTCTTGGCAGCGCTTCGCCATGTGTGGGATTGACTCACATAAAGCTTGTGGAGATGAATATGTCACCAGGTGCGGCAGTGTGGCTCACTGATGTGTTTTTAATAGTTATTGGACCAAAATGGAGGTCTGTGCCGTAGAGAAATATAGCATAATCGCCTTTGACTGCGCAGGCAACAACAGCCAGCGAGATCAATGGCGCCGAGTCGCTGGAAGGCGAAGCCGAAAGATTCAGCTATGTTAAAGCATCCGCCGCCAGCAGAACAGCGACGCGAGGCGACGAGGACGAGTTAACGACCAAGGTGGGAACAGAGAAGCATGTGGGGGGGGGGGGGGGGCGGGAGCGGGTCCCCGCGGCCTCGCCCCGCCCGCCCCCGGCCCC
>JASSRZ010000042.1:11265148-11275613 GCA_032164315.1 Malacoctenus gilli
GCCGAGGGCACCGCGGGGGGGATTAAGTCAAAATGTAGAGAAGGGGCAAAGAAAATAAAAGAAGGGATGGACGGATTGAGAGGTGAAGGAGAATTAGTGGGGGGGGGGGGCGGCTTGGAGCCTGGCAGAGGGGCTCCTCTTCAAGATGGTTCTTCCGATGGGGCCGTCGACTCCATCAGAAAGCCGGCAGCTCGGAGTGACACTTCAAACTCAAAGAAGAAAAGAAGAGCCGAACAAAACAGTGAAGCGCTGGATGTTTTCTATTGGATTTATCGAGTGGAAATTTCCAGGAGGGGGAAGAGGGAGGTGCAGGTGGGGGTGGGTGGGGGGGGTCCACACAATTCAAATCTATTTTCATAGAATACACGCAGTGGGGGGGGAAAATAAAAGGAGTTCTTGTCAGCGGTCTATAAAAATGAAGGCTCCGATTCGGACCTTCGATAAATAACGACTGTGAAAGGGAAGCCGAGGGTCTCAACCGCTTCGCGGGGTCAGTCAATAGGAAAACACAACTCCCTGTAATGGAGCCCCGGCTAAACAACTGTAAGGATTCACATTACTGCAAGTGAAGAGAGAGAGAGAGAGAGAGAGAGAAGAAGAAAAAAAGTGGCAATAATAGCGTGAAACAACGAAATCCGCAATTTACTTCCTCCTGGCCCCTCGGGCTTTCTGGCTGCTCCGTTTTCTAAAGACTCGTGAAAGTGGACAAAACACGCCAAAAAAAAAAAAAAAAAAAAAAACCAACAAGCCAGGAGCCACGCGGGGAGGAAGCGGAGGGACGGTGTCAGCCGCCATCGCTCTTGCCGCCGCATCTTCAGCTGGAGTCTCCCTGACCCCCGTCTCCGCCCGGGAGCCAAGGCCCGCCGCCGCTGACGATAAAACAAACAGACAGGCTCCATTTATACAGTCAGGTGTCACGACGAGGGATAAACAGCCGCCCGCGTCTGGCCTCCCGAGGCGCAGGCTGCACTAATGGTATAGGGGTGGGGGGAGGTGGGGGGTGGCAGCTATAATCCTCCTCATCCTCACCATCACCCTCATGATCATCATCATCAAGAGCGGCAATAGCGGTTGCTGGCAGAGGCTTCTGAGTGCCTGCTGGGAAACGGACAAGTACTGACTCAGATTGGACGCAACTCAAGGGCTCCGCTGTTTACTTTGCCGGGTTCGTATTCATTCATGTCGCTGAATTAATCGAGTCAACAAAAAAAAAAAAAGAAAAAAAAAGAAAAGAGGAGCAATTGCCAAAAACATTGCCGAAGAGAGATGGAGGGGGGAGGGGGGGAGGAAAAAGAAGAAGAAAAAAAAACCCAACAGTCTCGAGTAGAGCGAGGCAGCCATGGCGAGCACGCGGCGGGAATGACAAGAGTGGGGCTGTCATCGCGGGGGGATGAAAAACAGCACCTCTCAAACGAGCCGAGGCGGCGGCGGCGGCTGCCTCTTGCGCCGGCGAGGAAGAGGACGCGCGGCGGCGGCGACCACAAACACAATTATCCTCCGTGCCAGCTTTGTTGGGGCTTTTTTTGCGGGGGGGGGGGCTCGGAACTGGCACGCGTTTAAGGGGGCTCGGCCGCGCTGATTTCGTGACACCCGGAGAGCCTTCGGGGTGGACAAGAGGCGGCCAGCCGGGAGCCGTGAGCCCAGCCAAACAGGCTCCTCGTGTTGGGCTCTTTGCGCCGAGCGGAAGCATCGGCAGCCATAAACAATCGAGATAACCAATCACTGAAGGTGCGCACTTCGGTGGTGGGGGGGTGGGGGTCCATTTGAAGATGTAATTATTGAGTCCATGCATCAAATCGTGCAAAATGACGCCTCATACTGTAGACAAGGAGCCGGCGAAAGCAGCAAAATAAGAGCTCGGCGGAGCCCCCTCGGGACTGTTCAGACATGATCTGGTGACTGCGAGGGAAAATCACATATGACCACCTGACAGATGGCATAATGTGGGCACAGGGGTTATTTTTTTCGAACAGTGTGAAAATCGTGGCGCTGGCACCGTTCAGTATCACCAGCTGGTCTTTTTCATTGCGTTGAGTCTAATTTGGTGGGGGAAAAAAAAAAGAAAAGAAAAGGGGGATGAAGAACAAGAGAAAAGAAAGCGACTTCCCTTGGTTTTGACAAGCCTCTCTGGAGTGTCAGCATCTTGTCCTGAGTGTGAAGCGCCGTGAAAATGTTCCGAGAGATGGTGTTCCCAAAATGGCGGCTTTTTTCTCCCCTCCAAAAAATACCCGTTGACGAGCCCGTAATCGCGGCGACACGCATCAAAAAAAAGAAAAAAAATTAAACCGCTGCCTGCACGGACACGTCCGGCCGTCACGGCAAGCGTTCTTGAGTGCCAAGGTCACACGTTGGCAGGGGGGGGGGGGGTGTTCGGGGGTGTCCGAACATGGCAAGTGACCACGGGTGAGAGGTGTTTCCCTGGTTTGAGACGGGACAGGCCAAGAGGGCAGACAGCGACACGCGGGGCGGCGGCGGCGGCGGCAGGCTTGCCAACCGAGCGGCCTGAGACACCAAATGTCACGGCCCAGAATGGGAGCGGCGAGGAGTCGACACGTGTGGACGTTCTGTGGCGGTGATCAAAGCCGGAAGGCCGAAAGGCGACCCACGCGGCACCGAGTGTGCTTATTTCGTCTTTAAGTTTTTACACTCGAAAAAAATCTTTCACCAGGCTCTCGGCAAATACTGGACATCGCCACTAAATGACTTCCAAGACCCTTTCAAGCCACTAACAGCAGACGATCCAATCGCTGCTGCTGCTGCGAGGGTCCCGCCCATTAACCAGGAGAAGCCACTTGAGGAACATTGATTCGGACAACAGTCTCAGGTGGGAAATGAAAGACTACGGCGGGTAAGCGCTCATCGGGATTCGAAAGGCATCGCGATCCGTCGTACAGTCAGTGACGACTTCCTGTTGATCCGCGACAGTAAACGAGCGTACGTGGTCGCAGTCCTGCGCGAGGTTGGTTTCCGCCAACAGCTGTTTGATCGCGCAAATCCAAAGTCCTCAAAATTAAGACTTGACAAGAAAATCATATAGAATTAGAGAGGAGGGCTTGGGAGGAATCATTTAGGATCCTCAATTTGAAGGAGCTTGCTTACGTTTCGAGATGAGTCAATAAACAGATTGGTGTTGTTGCTTTTATTATGTATTTCACTCCCAAAGCACAGCGCTCAGAGCTGCTATTAGTGAACATTTTCTCTCAGAGAACCACATGAAAGTTGACTTTGCCGTTTCTGAAATGTGGATGCATGAAGCCAGGAAGAGAAGATATCCCACTTTGTACTACTTTCACCACTCCGCTGATCAAGCGTGGAGAAGGTTTTAATGGCGCGGCAGAAAATGAATGGCTTTAGTAGACACACGAGTGCTTAAAGTACTGAAATCTGCAGTCGCTCAGGACGTCAACTCAGATCTGCGTGTTTCAAAGACACTCATCGAGCTTCATCTCATCGCAGGAATAAAAAGAAACGGCAACAGATATAAAAGCATGAAATCTGTGTCTTCCAGGTGAGTTTTTTTTCTTTAACTGGTGTTATTTTCTTCCCGAGTACAGTGAGTGTAACCTGGTAACAAAAGCAAGCTGATTACCAACTGATGCTCATCAATGCAGTCATGCAATTTGGAATAGATTGCCAGTGAAAAGGTCAAGCCAACTTTGACCCATGAGGTTTCTGCGTGATTCCACTGTTTGCTTTCCTGAATAGGATGCAAATAGTGTCCCTTCACCACTGCATGAACGGCACAGAAAAAATGAAACGACTGGACCGAAAGCTAAAGCTTGAAACCGGTCAATGTTGGAGATGGAGAACGGACGCGTTAAAAGAACCGACTTGAGTTTTGCCACGTGAAGAAAAGCATGAACAGCAGAGTGAAGAAGGGCCCTTGCTGGCGCACGGAGGATCCGATGATGAATTTCCCTCCCAAAACTCCACTCTGGGTTAAATAATCAGAGGAGGCGAGACGTTGCACATCAGGTACATTTGGTCCACTGAAGGAAAAAAAAAATGGGACTTTCATCTTCTCGCTTGAATAGACTCCCGGCGAATATGTTTCACCAGCATTTCATCGAGCAAGAACGGACAAAAGTTGTCAGTCTCTAAAAGCTGGTTAATTTCGAGAGAGAGAGAGAGAGACAGAGAGAGAGAGAGAGAAAAAAGTCCTTGTTACACAATCTTTAAATAACAATCCAGGTCCCTGGGTGTCGGACCGCAGCGGAGGACAGAGTCTTTATCCACTTTTTCTATAAAGATCATTTACAATTACAAGAAGCAGCGGTGGAAGGAGCAGAAAAAATAAAAAAAAATCAGTCTTTAAGTGCCTTCAGCCAGCTGTGAAAACCCACTCGGGCTTCTTCTTCTTCTTCACAGAAGTTCCAGCTCCTTTACACACACACACGCCGCCTCCATCGAACACACGTGTGTCCGCGGACACACGCCTCGCACAATCTGCTCCTATTGATGTTGCAATTCCCATCACTTCATTTACCGGGGAGCGGCGTCGCTAGACGGGGGCCCGCTCATTTCCATTTATCGAAATCCCATTTCTGTTCCATCTGCTAACTAGTCACCTGTGAAACTAGTTTTTAACCACGGTTTCAAACGGCAGCGGCTCCGCCGGCCCGCCCCGCCGCCTTTATTAGTGTTTATTCGCCGCCATAAAGAGCGCTGGTGGGGCACACACTGCCAGCGCAGGTCATTACGTAGTAAAACAGTATGGCAGGGTGGCACACAACATTGCACATCGAGAAGCTAAGTGTGTCAGGGAGGAATTAAAGAATAAATTCCCCCCCCCACCCCCCCCCCCTTCCAATTAAAAGACGTATTTGTGCAACGTGCGTGGAGGAAGGGAACATTATCAATGGGGGGAAAGAAAAACACACTATTACAACTCAGGAGGCACAATTACGAAGGCTGGTGGTGTGCAATTAAATAGTGCGGTTTAGACAGTGCGACTCCCCGCTAATAAACGCACAACATATATGCGGGGAGACAAAACAGGCTTTAGATGTACCTCCAAATCCCAGCAGCTGGTGGAACAGATGACTGAAATGTAAACACAAACAGCAGCAAAACGGCGACATCAAACGGAGGATATAGAGGCAGCGACGCCGTGCATTTACATAGGAGTACATGGCGAGGAATACAGTTCACTAACTCGGGATCTTAAAGGTGGATTCGGCACTCGAGTAAATAACGGGGGGGGCGGCGGGCTGGGAGGAGGCACTCGGTGAATCAAGTGAAATGAACATCGGCGGTTTTAGGATGCAGCGATCCAAATTGAATGCATGTAGGACAAGCACCACACGACTCCCACACCGTGTTACAGCCGTGTTTTGAGTCATCGGCCTTCATCTCCGCAGCCCCTCGAATCCCTCCGAGGAGGTCGAGTGGAGCTCAGCAACTCGCCATTGTTAAAAAAAAACACACACACACACACACACACACACACACACACACACACACACACACACACACACACACACACACACACAGAGCGATGCTTTTATTGGAGCAACAAGTCAAAGAAGCAGAGCCGGTGGAACTGGATTGGCAGATGAGTCCTTTTTATTGTTTGTCAAATGTAGTAACATTACAGAATAGCTTGAACATTGGATTCTACAACAAACCCCCCCCCCATCCCCGCCCCATCCCCTCACCTCTTCTATGCCCACCCTGGTTCTCTTGATTTCAGCGACTACGCCTGATCTTTGTACTGCTGGTGCAACATCAGCACGTCTTCCTGGGACACCCGGGTCCAGCCCTCGCTGTGGACGTGATACAAGTTGACCTGCCCTCCGCTGTAGGCGTCCCGGTACGTGGCCTGGTAGATGGCGCGCCGGCCGAGCTCGCAGGCCTCCTCCACCGTCAGGTCGGCCCGCAGGCCGCTGTCCATCACGCCGTAGGCGTACATGGAGCCCGATCCCACCGCAAACAGGTCGCCGCACACCCGGTTGCCCTCCGAGTCCACGTAGTACAATCCTGCAAAGGGGAAGGACACAAAGGTAGGTCGAGAGGGGGACAGGAAGGAGACCGCCGCGCCCGGGAGGGGGGGAATTGGGTTACGCCTGATTTAGTTGCCGAGCTTTGGGAGGAGGGGGAAACTGAGATGCGGTGCATTTAACGCTGCTGCTCGCCCACAAACAAACACACAAGATCTTGTAAACGCACACGAGCCCTGTCCTCAGAGGGAGAACGTGAACAGCTGCAGCCTCTCCAATTGAAGTTCGGCTGGCAGACAGGAACAGCTGCATCCTCTTCAAGCAAAACGAAGCCGGCCGCGGAACCTGCTGACGAGGCGCGGGGCCGCGGCGCTGTCTTGCCCAGGGGCCCTGCTCTGGATCTTATTGATCCCCACCAACAGGCCAAAAATTAACTATCGACCCACAAACCTGAGCCGCGCAGGTGACTGCGGCTCGCGCCTTGCGAGGGAAAACGCCGAGGAAACGGCGGCGCGCTCCCGTCCTGAGCCTAAAGGACGGTGGCGTCGACCCACATGCGCCAAATGTTCCCGTCGCACCGGCGGGGGACCGCGTGCGTCCCAACCCGGCTCAGCGGACGCACGCGAGACACTTCGTTCCACGAGACGCGCGCCGGGCTCGATCCGGGAGCTACGTATGACGGGGAACCAGCACCTGCCTGCGAGCTCGCCCACAGCCAGCCTGCAGATGGTAAAAAAGAGCCTGCGAAAAAAAGCCACTCTCTTCTTTTTTTTCTCTCCACAAAATCGTGCTTTCACAAAACCAAACCTGTGAAAATGCTGCTCGCGCAGAGAAGCGCGGAAACACATGCATATAAAATGGACTAATTTCCACCGCCATCGCTCATCTCCCGCATTAAAAAACACTTCAGAATGCCCTCAGTTGCACATCCCCGCTTGCAGAGCTTCGCAGCTAAACTAGTGACAGTCTATTAGCGATAGAGAGCCACTTGCTTTTCTGAGGGAAAGGGGGGGGAAAAAAGAGCCTACCATTGCTTTCAACTGGCAAATTGCAGCTTCCTCGGCCTGTCGTTAGCTTGCCATGATAATCATCCAGTGCCTGCCTATGCACGGGGGTAATTTGCCATTCTGAGACCTGCCTGTTCCTCTTGAAAAACTGTGAGGGACTCGTTAAAAACATAATAGGCAGGGAGAGAGAGTTGTAAAAGGCAGCCTCTTGTGTTGAGTGGCGCGGTTGACGGAGGTGGATGAGGACTCTTTAGGAGGTCCAAGTATAGAAGCCGAGCGGCACCCAGAAACACTTCCCACATCCATGCCTTTCCAAACACACCTGGGGTCTTTGTGGAGCCCGGTGGGATATTACTCAACAGTTCCTGCGACTCGCACAGGGGAGGGGGGGGGGGAGGCACCGGGGCTGAGCTGCACGCTTGGAAAACGTGGGGGGGGGGGGGGGGGGGATAGAAGAAGAAGCCGGAGCATGTGGCCTGGATGGTGCAGCAGGGGATGGCGAGGGGAAAGGGGCGGGGGCTCCTTCCACTCCATCAATCAACTGACAGGTGCTTAAGGAGACTTTCTTAAACAGCAGCCTTGTGCAGCTGGCTGGAATGACAGCGCTCAGACGGAGGTGAGAAGCGCGGTGCGATGCATGGGTGGCTGCCATCAAATGGGTCAGTGTCTGTCACCCCCCCCTTGAATTCACCACTGGCTCAGGAGAAGAGCGAGAGCGGCAGACGCGCAGAGGGGGGGGGGACGCGCTTACATCACTCTCCTGGGAGCAGCCCTGAAACGGGCTGCCACATGGGGCTGCGGTGACGAAGCCTCAGATCATACGCTCGTCTAGTTCTTTTTTATTTCACTGCGATGCCACGTTCTGGTTGATCACAGTTCACCTTGCAAACCGACCGCGCCCTTGCCAGGATGCAACGGCGATGCAACGCGGTGTTTCCCCCCCCCGCGGAGAGAAAAAGCAGCAGTTGTGGCGTCCGTCGATTAACCACAGAGTGATGACGAGTATCATAACATTTAATGTAACTACATACGCTCGTGTTTATCAAGCTCCTCGACGACGCTTTTATTTGATTTACTTTTTATGCAGCTTAGGACACTTCATCAGGGGAATAAGTGCTCTTGACATGATTGTAGCTGGCTAATGAGCTCCCCCCCCCCACCCTAATCGCGATTGATTTAATTTACATGACATTTACCTCGCCGTTCAATCATTTGCATTGTGGGAGCTGTGGCAAAGCTCCCACACCTATTGAACTTTCTGCAGGGATCATTATTCCCTCGATTGATTGCCTGAGATTTAACGCGTGTCATTTACGTTTGTTGGCACGCCGGCAGGCCGTCATTGTTCGCCAGGACCTCTGCTTTTCATACCAAGCTGGCATCGATCTCAGTGGGGTGTACTGGGGCATTATGCATGCGACCCGATTGTACGGGGGCCGGGGCCCGGACGTCCATCATCCCGCCGTGCTCCCGCTGGCCCGCGGTCCCAGCCTCATCGATTTACCATTACTGTGTCACTGTGGCGGCCTCTTTAAGCACACCTTCTGTGATATACGGCCTCACGCTGTGTGGCATCCAAAAAATCCGCAGCTCAGAGCGCAAACAGGGGAACGGGCAAAAAACGAGGCTCTAGTGCCATCTAAAGGCCAACACAGGGAACAACAAGATGGACAGTAAGTGGAATGGCAGACTCAGGGGGGCACGTGAACTCAAAATTCCTAATATTTAAAAATCACGCTAACACACACAAAAAGAATCATCCCTACAATCAGCATTTTGTTATATTTGGCATTTTTCTTGCTCAGCATAGCATAATTGGCCAGTTTGTTGCCAACATGGACCTTGAACAACCGCGTGTATTACTTATTGGTCAGCACGAGTCAAATACATTCTGTTGTACCTAAAAGTGGATGAACTTATGCAAATTTAGCTCTTTCAAACATCAAAAACAAAGATGACTGCCGCTGGTGTATTTACCTGGGCCTCGCTTGTCCCAGCCGCACACCATGGTCCCCATGCTGAGCCCCATGCCCTTGTACTGGTACACCATGTTGGCCAGCAGCTTGGAGGCCGCCGCCACCGAGATGCGCTCCTTGTTGCGGAGCTCGTAGATGCGGCACTGGCGGGCCAGCAGGCGCTCCCAGAAGCTGCAGTCCGCAGCGCCGCCGGCCATGGTGCCCAGCAGGTACGGGTTGATCTCGATCACCTTCTTGACCGTCTGGGAGGCGATGTAGGAGCCCGCCGTGGCCCGGGAGTCCACAGCGACGATGACGCCATGATCGAACTGCGACACGCAACAGTGGGAAAGAAACACGTTAGTGAAGGGAGGGGAACCCAGATGCTGCTTTTAATAATAAATCAGCCAGTCTATGTTTTTTTACAATGCTCCTATCAACACCAAGTGAATTTCATTCAGCCAAAGGCTTTGGGGGGGGAAAAAATACAAGAATATGGAGTGACTGACAGGAGCTGAATCTTTTACAGCACCACCTCTTACCCTAACAAGGCAGAAATGTGCTGCAGTACTACAACTGTCAAGAGAGGTGGTGTATAAATCAGCTCCAGCTGAAATCTCCAGGATCAGAGGAAAGACCTTTTCCCCTTCCCTCTAAAATCCTCCATCAGTCAACTGAGAGCTATAAACGCAATATGGCACAGCAGCCAAAACAAGAGAGCTGAACAGTCAAAGAAAGTCCGTCTGCAGGAGAGGTTTTCATTGAAGGATTACAGGATAAGAAGAGATTTTTTTCCCTTATCTTTTAATTTTATCAACAAATCCGTAGAAGAGACGAAAGTCAAACTGCAGGGAGATGGTTCTGTATTCTTGCCATCTCACTGTATTTGACTAACACCGGAGAGAATGGTTGCGACGGCAGGCTATGCTATCATAGGGGTAAGCTTCTCTTCAACACATAAGCAAAAGCTTTAAAAAAAAAAAAGGTAATGATAAACACGATTATTTAATCCCATTCTTGCAGTTTCAACGATTTAATGCTTTTATGGTTGAGTTTTGATGGTTTATGGGTGACTTCAATTTGAAGAAGACTTTTATTTAGATTTAATGTTTGGAAAAAACATACAGAACATGGTGCAATGCAAACAATATCATGCCTTTAAAGTCAGTATCTTTTTATGTCACCACTATCATTTGTGTGCTTGGTTTAGCAATGGCACAACAGAATGGAGACACAGAAATCCACAGTTGAAGTCCACCTTGAAAAGATGACCACTGACACAAAGTTAGCACACCACTGATCACTTTTACATAAGAATAAGTAATGGGACTAGCGACCATAATATCATTTGCAACATAGATGCAAAAAAGATCAATGGTGTAATTCTTTATTGACTCTTTAATCAAACATTTAATCATCCCAACAAACTTGCTGTCGAAGCAACAGACACTTTTGACAGAAGTCAGATATCTCTGATGCTACTTGCCATGAGAAAGCGGTTTGTAGCCACATTAGCATGCTAATATGTCATGTGTTGTCTTAGTTGAGATTTCAAACAAGATTT
>JASSRZ010000042.1:11288050-11303499 GCA_032164315.1 Malacoctenus gilli
AGTCAGTCCTGTGGAAAATTCGCCAAGGGACCCAAGCTACAAGCATCGCGACAAGCCTTTAATTGGCAAATAGTTTGGAGTTGGGGTTTTTTTTTAAGCGTCTTGTCAATCGCAAATGTCAACAGTGTGCAAATCTAACCACTAATAATAGACCCAAATTCTGTTTTCAGGAAGAGTTGATTCTTCTAGAAACTGTTGCATCTTCAGTGGTTTTCCTCAGATGTCCGATTCCTGTTTTGATGCAGATGTTTGCCATCTTTCCCGTGAACTTCAGTCTCTGATTTTCTCCTTCAGGCAACATCATCGGATCAGGGATTTTTGTGAGTCCTAAAGGAGTCCTGGAGAACGCCAGCTCAGTGGGCGTGGCCATCTTTGTGTGGATCAGCACAGGGATCATCACGGCCATCGGTGCGCTCTGTTATGCAGAGCTGGGTGTGACCATCCCCAAGTCGGGGGGCGACTACTCTTACGTGAAAGACATCTTCGGAGGACTGGCTGGGTGAGAACAAATGGTGGTCGCCTCAATCACGAGCTGTGCTCATCACGTCTTGTCTTTGCTCCCTCTGAAGTCCCCAAGATTTCCATTTATCGAGTATGAATGAGCCCTTAATAAAAAAAAAAAAAAAGAAATACTGCAAAGTTATCATCTTATTTTATACAATCGCTTCATATTTATAAAAGATCGGTTTGGAAAAAGTTTGCGTAAACGTGCGTGACGAAGGTTCATCCAGCTTTTTCTAAATGATGCGTCTGTTTCCAATGTATTGTCCAAACCCCCCCCGCTCAAGTTTTCTGTTCTCACAATACATTGACCCAGTTTTGTTAATTTGTCAACACCAGTCACAATGCTTGATTAAACTGCTCAAATGCTCCCAGATAATGTCGACTGTATTTCCATTATAACCCAACAGTGCCTGGTTATTGTTGTACAGTGTTGTGCTTGCGCGCTGGATGGGTGTGGGACGGTAGGCGCTCGCGACATGCTTCGTTAACCACACACTCTGGTTGCCGCACAGATTTCTGCGTCTCTGGATCGCGGTGTTGGTCATCTACCCCACCAACCAGGCCGTGATCGCGCTCACCTTCGCCAACTACATCCTGCAGCCCCTCTTCCACACCTGCCTCCCACCAGAGATGGGGCTGCGCTTGCTGGCTGCCCTCTGCCTTTGTAAGTTATGCAATACAATCTGTGATGTCACTTTTTTTCAGCGAAATAGGTTAAGACGCTTCAACAGAAGCTTCTTATCTTAATTTATTCACACGTGACGGGGTGAGAACCGTCTACAACCTACAAAACCCTGGATTTGAGCACTGGAAATTGTAATAAAACTGTATACAGAGCTAATATCAAATACATTTGCTGTTCTCAGTGCTGCTGACGTGGGTGAACTGCTACAGTGTGCGCTGGGCCACGTGTGTCCAAGATGTCTTCACTGCTGGGAAGCTCCTGGCCCTGGGTCTCATCATAATCATGGGCCTGGTGCAAATAATCAAAGGTTGTATCTTCCTTTTTTCCTGCCCCTCATGTCGCCTCCGACTCTGCAACTCTGAATTATTTCTCTCTTTGTGAACTGTGATTCACAGTTTGGTTCCACTTGGAGTTTTGAGGGATTAAACTGGAGTGATTCATGCAATTTATTTTTATCTAACATACAATTGTGCTGGAATAAATCATAGTATTTGACTGTTGGAGCCTTTTTTCTACTCATTTTGTGACCCCATTCATGTGTCTTGACAGTGTTATTACACTGTGTGACTGCCTAATGCCACAAGAGACTAAACGCAGGCCTTGAAGTGGCAGCACTTCAGCTGCCATCACATTATACTGCGGTCCCCTTGTGACTCTCACAGGATTTGTGATCCTTGTGTGAAAGAGGGATTAAATCCCTCATAGCTCCTCATCCCACTCATAATCCCTACATGCACACGCACACAGGCATGCACACACCTACATGTCCGGTGAGAGGAGTGAGAAAAAAACCCGTTGATACTAATACCACGAATATCTACTCTGTGGAGGATGGAAGCTGAAGTCTATTTTTGTCTCCACTAAAATGTGAGCGATTTGATTAAAACGGCTCCTTTTTTTAAACATGTTTGAATATATTAAATAATAAAGCTTGTGTGGATCTGAGGTAAATGATCGAAGTTTTAACTCAGGGATTTGTTTCTGCTTTACTGATGTTCCCACTGCCCTCTACTGCCCGAAACTAATGATATTTGTATTAATTTGGTTTGCAGGCCAATATTACTGGCTGGAGCCGGCGCACACCTTCAAGACTTTCCGCGACTATGACGTCGGCCTGATAGCTCTGTCCTTCCTGCAAGGCTCCTTCGCCTATGGAGGCTGGAATTTTCTCAACTACGTCACCGAGGAGCTAGTCGACCCCTACAGGCATGTGCAGCCTTTGCAATCCGCTTTGGTGCGACCCAGAAGGTCAAACGCGATGCTCGTTTCAAGTTTGAACGGGAGCTTTGATGGGAGTTGATGCACTGATGTCGAGGCTATACTGAGAGATGAGAGACTTGAACTCTGGCGCTTCGTCCCCCTCAGAAATCTACCTCGTGCAATCTTCATCTCTATCCCGCTGGTCACCTTCGTGTACGTGTTTGCCAACGTGGCCTACGTCACCGCCATGAGCCCCCAGGAGCTGCTGGCCTCCAACGCCGTGGCAGTGGTGAGAAAGTTGTTCCCGTCTGCGTGTCAGTGTGTGAATATGCATGTGGAAAACGCATGGGGCTGATTGGCACCAAGAGGTCCTGTGGATCCTGAAATTCCCTGCAGCTCTTCGCATGTGCAGCACGACAGTGTCATCCGAGTTACCTCATCAGTGGTTTCTTTGCTTGAACTCTGTATGTTCTCTGTCTTTGTGCTCCTAATGATTCTCTCAGACCTTTGGAGAGAAACTGCTAGGAGTCTTCTCATGGATCATGCCCATCTCTGTGGCCCTCTCCACCTTCGGGGGAGTCAATGGCTCCCTCTTCACATCGTCGCGGTCAGTCTGCTCTTCCCTCCCATATCCCTCCCTCCTTCTGTGTTGCTGAGCTTTATTCATCTGATTCTTCTGATATTGGAGCCCCCAACTATGGACATCAAACTGAAGCAAAATTGGGTGCTTAACAGGATTTGTGCTCGAGCCATAAAGTGCATTGATCTTGTGAAAAAAGAAGCAGATATTGAAAGTTCATCCTCATTTGCTCTCCTTTCTCCCTGCACTCTTGTATTTCTGATCTTCATCTCTGCTCTTGTGTGTGAACAAACACCTGGAACATGTATTTTTCAGGTGTCGATCCCTCGTGTGGTGTTTTTTTTTGTTTTGTTTTTTCCCCTCCCTGTGAAATGTGCACCATCTGGCTCGGCTCTTGCTCGTGTCTTGACAGCATTTGGCTCTGCTCCTCAGGCTGTTCTTCGCCGGGGCGAGGGAGGGCCATCTACCGCGTCTGTTCGCCATGATCCATGTGGAGCGCTGCACTCCCATCCCGGCCTTGCTGTTTACGGTGAGTCGTGACGGGGACGCGTCTCGTTCCCACGGTTTGTTTGCTCTGTCCTCACCCTGTGTCAATACTTTTCTTTCTCCTCCTTTTACAATTCATCCAGTTGATCTCCACCCTGCTGATGTTGTGCACAAGTGACATTTACACCCTCATAAACTACGTGGGGTTCATCAACTACCTCTTCTATGGCGTGACTGTGGCCGGCCAGATTGTGCTGCGCGTGAGGCAGCCTGACATGCACCGACCCATCAAGGTAGACGTGCAGCTTAAGGAGTTGGACCTCGGCAAAATGTCATTCTAGTCGGTCAATTAAAAAACACCAGTTGAGCAAGTTGGGGGGGGGGTGCATCAGTTTTTTAAGCGTGGAAATTCAAAGATATGTTGGTAGTTGGATATTCGTGGTTTTCAACACTGCTAACTTTCTGGCCTCCTCCAGGTGAGCCTGCTGTGGCCTGTGATCTACCTGCTGTTCTGGGCCTTTCTGCTGATCTTTTCTCTGTACTCCGAGCCCCTCGTCTGCGGCATTGGCCTGGCCATCATGCTGACCGGCGTCCCCGTGTACTTTCTGGGCGTCTACTGGGAAGACAAGCCAGAGTTCGTCAGCATTGCTCTGGGTAAGGATTACCAGTCGTAGAAAAACGAATTTCGGGGTTAGTTATAAGAACATCGGATGATCATGGTCGGTTATTACTGTCTGTTTGGGGAAAAACTGTCCAACCTTTCTCTTTCAACCGTTTCCAGGTAAGGCGACTCGTCTTTGCCAAAAGCTATGTTTGGTGGTTTACCCAGCTATGGATTGTGAAGAACCGCATGAACCTGAAAAGCCAGATTCTGCAGAGGAAACTGGGAAAAGATCTGAAGCTGCAGACTGAACATGTGTACGAATGATTGAATGAATCCTCACATGTAGTTGGAGTGAGGCGACGTTTAAAAGAAACTGCTTGTGAAAAGACTTTCAAAGACAAGTTAATTGTATTCACTGACTGGAAATGACACTCCAGATGTCCTGCAGCACTGGGCTCTAGCAGGCCTCAACATGTTTGTGTACTTGTATGTTCTGAAGTTGGTGTTTACATTGGAGTCACTCTTTATTTGACCTATGCATCTGAAGTTTCCTGTGAATCTGGGAAGCCTTACAAAAGTGCAAAATATTTGCATTTGTTCACACTGTCCCCTTGCTGTAAAACTGAGCAAAATTTTATTTTTTTCACTCAAAATATCTATTTCTGCCAAAATAGAAATATTAAAAAATTTGCCTTGAAATAAACTCAAAGGTGATTTTTTTTTTTCCTGATGCTTGTTTGTACTCATTTGATAATCTGTTATTGAGAAGAGACCTCTCAAGGGCAGACGTCGTAGGCGCAGCAGTCGTTGCTGCAGGTTACGTGCTGCCTGCTGCCCCTCATCAATGTTTCATCCACCTGTTGCGGCGCCTGACCTGGAAGGGGCGGAGTCTCCTCTCAATGGGTGATCAAATTGCGGAAGCATCTGACAGGTATGAAATTCTGCGGTGGGTCAAGATGAAATATTATCGACGCCGAGGCAGAGAAATAAGGTTTTCAGCTTCAAAATAAAACTCAAATCTTAACGCGGCAATGCGATGCTGATGTCGGTCGGAAACAAACGGTTTAGGGAGTTCAAACTTTAACAAGCAGGTCTTGTGCGACAAGGTCATGCAAGAGCAGGATGAACGTGCAACTCTGACACATTAACGGTCAGGTTGGAATTGAACCAGGGTCTTTCAATTGTGGAGACAGGAAGCTTAACACTGCCGCAGCCTGTGTTTTCTGGGTAGTTTTTTTAAGTGTGGTTTGATAGTGGAAAAATTAGAGGCTTTTATACAAGTGGACTCTGACTTGGATTCAACCCAAAACACCATAAACAACAGTGAAAAAACTCTTAAAATACAGCTTTTATTTTTTACTAATTTACAAAAAAAATATTGGACTAAATTAGTGCATCTGACTGATTATTTCTTTAACTCCTCGTGTCCATCCAGACCAAAATACACGACCAACTTTTACTTTGAAGTGGGTGACCGGAAACGGGTGATTGTTTTCGTGTCCCTCACACAAACTCCATGGATAACCAGTATTTGGGCCATCCGACAGCCGCTGTGTATCGGTGGGTGGCCGGTTGAGCGGGTTTTCTCTCCTAATACCGGCTTTCCTCCGTGTTTTAGAGGTAGGTCGTTCCTCCGAAGCCTGAACCGTCCACGGTCCCGGACTGTCACGCGCCCCCGGCTCGCGCTGTCGCCCCCCCTGTCCTCCGGTGAGCTGCCTGGCAGCATCTGCAAGGTTAGCCGGGGCTCGGGCTGCCTGTTAGCCTCCTGTCGTTTCTCTGACCTGCATCAGTCCCCGCCGCGCCGCCACGATAACTTGGCGTTTAAACAGCCTGCTCACATGTTGGTGAGCGAGTCGGGCTGGGATACAATTGAAATAAGCGAGCTTAAGTTTCAGGTGGCGAATTCATACGAGAGATTAACACTAAAGCAGGCAACAAAACAGGAAAGCAATGCAGTTTATTGAACTTGTAACGAGCTGAAGGGGTGTGGAGTGTTTTTTGTATATCAGCCCTCTTTATTACGAGTGATCAGGATCAGTGGTGGGTTTATAAGCTTGTAACAGCGTGTGTCATTGTGTCATTAGCTCACACACACACCTGGAGGTGTCCAGGAAGTGAAACCCAAACCTGCACAGGACAGCTGAAGTCTTTGGATTCTGTTAACCTATTCATCAACAATCAAACAAGGACTGTTACGTATCCTGTCTTTAGCTTTCTTTCAAGCATGCAGCTGTACTCTGTTGCTGTACAAGTGATCGGAATACTTCTGATAATTAGAGTAATAAAAAGGGTAATACCTCTCCTGGATAGTAATTGATAGAAAAAGGTGTCAGGAAGAAATGTATTGATTTTTCATAAATTTCAGTCATTCCTTCATGTTGACATAAAGCCGTTTGAATAGATCTGAGAGATGTGCACCCGTCCGGAAAATATAAATAGTCTGTTGGATTTTTTTGCAGGTGGAAAGATCCTTATTTTGGAGCTCTTGAAGCCTGTGTGAGCCGCCGTACATGACCTGGGGCTGACCAGCAGTGCTCTTCCCACTGATCTCAGCAGGTAGGGGAGCACATATCATCTCAGTAATTCAGAGATGCAACCCCGAGGTCTGCTGATTTGTGGCGAGCCGTGAAGTTTATATCAACTGGATATTTTGCAGGCGGACAGTTCAGGAAAAGTGAGCAGGGGGAGGGGGGAGAGAGAAAACACTGGTATTTTTTGGCTCCAGTAACAAATCGGGCAGCAGCATTTCGCTCTTCTTGGAGGCAATGGAGAAGTATTCGTGGCACGGCGTGTACAACTTTGGAGGGCATCTGCAGAATGATAGAAAAAAACAGCTTTTAACTTAGTTTTTAAGTTGTGAAAACAAGACTAATGTCTCCAAGAATAACAATCGCATTTCATCTCTGTGTCACTAATCTGTTGTCTCTTTTTTTTTCCCGACGAATGGACTCCTTTCTCCACCCCGCCGCCGCCCGCCCGCCCGCTCGCAGCCATGTCCCCGTCAGTGCCCCTGCAGGAGATGATCCGGGCCATCAGGTCGGCCAGGACGCAGTGCGAGGAGCGCGGCGTCATCCAGAGGGAGTGCGCCGCCATCAGGGCGCAGTTCAGGCAAGCCGACAACGGCGGACGCTCGCACAACCTGGCCAAGCTGCTTTACGTGCACATGCTGGGCTACCCCGCTCATTTTGGTCAGGTGAGGGGATTTGGGCCTAATGCCTGTCATGGGTTCACGTGGGTGAAATGGGGGCAGCCGGGGGGAACATGAGGCTGGGGGGGTAGCTGCAGGGTCTGGGTCCCCGTCTTCACGATATGTATATACAGCCCCTCAAATGTGTTATATTTACATCCTGAACACTGGTTCATGATGGAAGTCATTCATGTCTGCACGACAGTCGTCTGAACCCCAAATATTCTGTATCTTAGCAACGCTGCCGCTGTACTTGTAAACTCGGATGCGGCGCTCGGTTGTACGTTCTTCTCACTGAAACTGTTGGTGGTCAGTTCCCCCTCAAGCGAAGTCTGTCCAAGTCCGTCGACGTCCGCGAGGGCGGAGACGGAAAGTGGGCCGCTTCCCACCTCGAGGGGGGCCGCCGAGGCTCTGCGGGCTCGGACTGACCGCCGGTCGGGAGCGCTCAAAGAGAAAGGAATCTCCCCTCCGGGGCGTTCGGAGCGTCGGTGCCGCGCCTTTTGAAGAGTTGATGCTTTCATCGCTAGATGGAGTGCGTGCGGATGATAGCCAGCTCCCGCTACAGTGAGAAGCGCGTGGGGTACCTGGGAGCCATGATGCTGCTGGATGAGAAGCAGGACGCCAGCCTGCTCATCACAAACTCCATCAAAAAGTGAGGAAGGGTCGAAACCGATTTGATCGTCATTGTAACCTCACGTTGTAACTGCTTGTTTATTCATTGATTATTAGAGCATATTGGCAGTTTTTGGTTTCTAACTTTTCACAGTCGAGCTTTAATATTGTCTGTGTGTGTGTGTGTGTGTGTGTGTGTGTGTGTGTGTGTGTGTGTGTGCGTGCGTGCGTGCGCGTGTGTGTGTTGTGCAGCGACCTCTCGAACAGCAACCAGTACGTGCAGTCTCTGGCTCTGTGCACGCTGGCCTGCATGGGCTCGGCTGAGATGTGCAGAGATCTGGCCCCGGAGATCGACAGGCTGCTGCGAGCCTCCAACTCCTACATCAAGAAGAAAGTGTGTATCTGTTTTCTATCCGGCTCTGTTAACCAATGTTTACTTGACAAATATTATCAGAATCAGTGTTTTGAGTTGTGTTAAGAAGCGAAACGTTGTCCTCTCGCTTGCCTGTCTGTTTTGTCCGTTATATATCTCGTGTCATTCACTCACTGGACCCATCATGCACTGCTGCTGCTGACTCACTCCTGCGTCTTCTCAGGCGGCTTTGTGTGCCGTTCACATTGTGAGGAAAGTCCAGGATCTGGGGGAGCTCTTTTCCCCGGCCGCTCGTTCGCTCCTCTCCGAGAAGAACCACGGTTAGCGAATGTTTGATGAGACGTAAAAAATCGTTTGATCTCGCCAGTGCTGTTTCTAATTCGCGGCCATTTGTTTATCTGTTTTTTCACCTGTCAGGTGTGTTGCACGGTGCTGTGGTGCTCATCACGGAGCTGTGTGAGCGGAGCCCAGAAACCCTGGAACGATTCAGAAAGGTACGACGGACCCACGTGCAAATACACGCACGCACTCGCATGTCGTCATTTGTGTGTTGTAGTGGTTTGTTACAATGACTTGTTACTTGCCATGTTTCAGACGGTGCCTGATCTGGTTCAGATCATGAAAGGTTTGGTCATTTCCGGTTATTCTCCGGAGCACGATGTGGCAGGAATCAGTGACCCCTTCCTTCAGGTCAGTCTGAACATCACAGCGACGTTTTCAGCTCCTTCGGGAGCATTTCCTATACGAACCCGAAACGCTTGCAGTCGGTTGATATTCGTGTCTGAATGATGAATTGTGGTCACGGTCACGTCAGTGATTGGTTTTGGTTTTCAGTGATCTGTTTCTCAGACGGGGTCATCGTCGTGATCGCTCTTGTTTCTCGTTGAATCAGTGCAGCCACGTAATTCGCCTCTGACGTGGGTTCTTTTGTAGGTACGCATCTTGAGGTTGCTGAGAATCCTCGGGCGCAACAACGAAACGGCGAGCGACGCCATGAATGACCTCCTAGCTCAGGTTTCCTGTCTGCTTTTAATAAAAACACAATGCTGGATCTTTTTGTTCCAATCAGTCCAGTGACTTTCTGACTTCTAATCAAACCAACTAAAGTTTGTATTCATACACTGCTTTTTGTATATTGTAGGACTGTTGCATCGTTGCTAATAAAGCGCTTCTCTTTTGTTAACCCATAAAACCAATTATATATATCATTTCCTGTGTGTTCTCAATAGATGACCACATGCTGTTCGCAGAATACGCTAACGCTTTGTGATGCAGGTGGCGACAAACACCGACAGCACCAAGACTGTGGGCAACGCCGTTCTGTACGAGACTGTTCTGACTGTGCTGGACATCAAGTCAGAGAGCGGCCTGAGGGTGAGAGACCCAAGCGCCCTACGCGCTCCGTGCCGTTACACAAAGCTGACACAAATGTTGCCTGATCATCTAACGAGCGTGCGCGTGCTTCGACTGCGCCGCAGGTTCTGGCTGTGAACATCCTGGGAAGGTTTCTGCTCAACAACGACAGGAACATTCGGTCAGTACTCCCCCACCCCCCCACCCGACACGTTGCTGCTTTCTCTCTTTCCCTCCGCCCTTCCTGCTTTCCCCTCTTATCTCTCAGGGTCATTTCACCTTTTTCCATTCCACAAGCCCAGCGGCAAAACTCGCCGCCGCCTGAGAGAGAAACCACCTCCCAGCAGACTGTTATCGTATGAGCTGACTAATTACCTTCCCCAGAGCCACGCTAGAAGGTCGCTGCCTGTCGGGGGGGGGGGGGGGGTCTGTGAGACCGAGCAAAGACCTGCTTTCGCTTCTTTGGGGGGGGGGTTTTGGCGTGCTACTTTTTTGCCTTCTCCATCGGGGCGTTGTGGGCAGACAGGTCTGTCTGGTTCCCGCCTGCAGGGGCCCCAGAATCTCTTCATGGCTGGGTGACAGCAATAGGACGGGTTTATCCCAGCGTGACCTGCCCGACGAGATAACATGTCTCCCATGTCCACATAAATACTTGATCAGTCCATTACTTATTTCAAGTGGAAAGATGAATAATTTATTCTGGCGAGATGAGGAAATGAAGTTTTTCAAGCTGTGTAATCAATTAACCAGGCTCGTCACCTGGTCGTTGGAGGCTACCAAAGCTACGCAGCAGCTTTAATGATATAATCACATCGCATATTTATTTTTTTCTACACAAAACGTCCCAAATCCAAGCCCTTCAGGGAGTTCGCGTCACGCGCTGCTTCATCCGAAAGCAGCCAATGACAGAGCTTCATTTGGACCTCCCGTGCTTTCAGGTATATCGCGATGACGTCTCTCCAGAAGATTGTCGGGACCGACCACAACGCCGTGCAGCGCCACCGGGGGACCATCGTGGACTGCCTGAAGGACCAGGACGCGTCGGTCAAGCGGTAGATTTGACTTCTTCTTTTATGTCACTTCAGTTCCCAAGACGTGTCCAGCTGATATAGAGACACCAAAGGGACGATAGTTTAGTGGTGGAGACATAAAGCCTGACCGACAGTCTTCCCCTTTCCTTCCCGCGGTCCAGTCGGGCCTTGGAGCTGTCGCTGGCCCTGGTGTCCGCCTCCAACATCCGCTCCATGATGAAGGAGCTGCTCCTCTTCCTCTCCTCGTGCCCCGTCGAGCTCAGGAGCCAAACGGCCAGTGGTATATTTATTGCAGCCGAAAGGTACGTCGAGTGCGCCGCACGGACGCTCGCGGTACGAAACTCCCCCACTGACTTGGTGCATGGACGCACACACGCGCTCCACGAGCATGCATGTGAACGCATTCAGCGTGTGCCAAGCTGGGACCGGAGTTGGACGACTCCAACACGATGATGCGCACAAGTGTGAAAAGCAGCTGTTTGAGTGCTGCAGCTGGAACAAAAGTGTTTGTGTGTGTGTGTGTATGTGTGTTTGTGTGCGTCCTTGCGGTTTGCTGTCTGTGGCTCCATGTCTCACTCTGTGTCCGTCTCCACACGCAGTGATGATCTGCTCTGTCTGACAGGCAGTTTGACACTGAATGGCCTTTTGTCTCAATACAGTGTGTCATGAAACAACCTGATGCTTTTCTCTGTGCGTGTGTGCCTGCGCGAATACGTGTGGGCGAGCGCGTCGCTCCCACCCCAGCACCACTGAGCGAGCTCTGTGTGTCTCTGTCCCTGTCAGGTATGCGCCCTCCCAGCGCTGGCACATTGACACCATCCTGCATGTCCTCACCACGGTAAATACAGAATGAGCCACTCACCCTGCTGCCTTCTCCGTTCCTTTACAACTCTGCCCTGTTTTTAGCTTCTTAACGCAATAAGAATCCTGAAAAACATCCCATTCGAAGTGATTTTTTGGAGTGAATACATAAAACCTGAAGAAATGCTCTTTTTTCCCTTCACAATGCAGGTCGAGGTCTTGAAAAGGCTCCTTTTCCTGTTATATTATTATTTATGTCGTGCGATAAGTTTTTCGTCTTTATTGGCCTCCTTAAAACAACCTTTGAGCTTGAACACATATTAGCAGTAAAAATTCTGAACTTGAAGATTAAGCAAAGAGGCGATAATAGTGGAGTTGTGGCATGAATAAAGAATGAGCCCCCTTCTATAAAACGTCCCCAGTGATGAATTGTTATGGAAATGTCCTGAAAGTGGGGTCATGGTGTCTCGCAGAAAATGTAGGGTGACCTAAATACTTGGACCAGCTGTCTAGTTAATGGAGCTTGGCGTGTGTGCGTGTGCGCGTGCGTGCGTGTGCTCGTGTGCGTGTGATTCCCGCTCTGCCAGGCAGGGGGCGACGTGAGAGACGAAACCGTCCCCAACCTGATTCAGCTCATCACCAACACCTCGGAGCTGCACTGTTACACCGTCCACAAGCTGTACCGGGCCCTGGTCACCGACATCTCTCAGGTTCGTGGCTCCGGACGGCGTTCCCGCCTGTCAGCCCCGCTGGAAAAGTTTGGGAACGAGAAGAATTACAACCGTGCACCTCGAGAGATTTTTTGGGTTCTGTCATTAATTCAACAACAATCAGCAATTAGGTTTCTAAAACGATGTTCCTGAGCAGCAGTTATTTACCTCGACTTCATCAGCGTCTACGATTCCCTGTGACCTAATAAGGTCGAGAATCTGCCTTATTTGTGAAAGGTTCTAGGCAAAATCTTCCCAGCTTTTTGGTTTCATTCAAAACACTTCACAGCAAAAAAAAACGAAGCCTGAAACGTGTGGTCACGGCTCGTGGTCGTGTTTTTTTCAGGGAAATTAATGTGACGGCTCCGAACCACAGAGCTGTTTTGGTGGCACGGCGGAGAACAGCTAGGCTTTCAGTTTGAAATGGGCTGATGCAATCAGGTTTATTTTTGGACCCTCGTCAGATGAGCAGCGATGTACTCATCCGCAGCGTGTCGCGCAGCTTCCACCACACTGACTCGCCGCGAATTTGGGGAATATCGCCGTGATGTTGCGAGCTGCCGCGTGAGCCGATGTGACAGAAACACGACGCTGCGTCCCGCGTGACGCCTTCGCTGCGAGCTCGATGTGCGCACACACAGTGCTGAGAGGGAAATCTGTGTGTGTGTGTGTGTGTGTGTGTGTGTGTGTGTTTGTGTGTGTGCATGTGCGTGCAGCAATCTCTGGTCCAGGTGGCGTGCTGGTGTATAGGAGAGTATGGAGACCTGCTGCTGAAAGGAGACTGCCAGGAAACTGAACCTGTGCAGGTACACACAAAAAAGCACAGTCAAATTACAGCCTGGAATTCCTCATTTGGCAATGTATGCCACATAAAGCTGGATTATGAAGGGTTTTGCATTAGTAGGACTATATGTCTTGTTATTTGTCCCTGGTTTTGACTTCCCGTCAAACATGTCTCGTGTCCAGGTGTCCGAAGACGACGTCCTGGATGCCCTGGAAACTGTGCTGCAGTCCCACATGTCCTCGCCAGCAACCCGCGGCTTCGCCCTCACCGCCACCATGAAACTCAGCACGCGCATCGTCGAAAACGTGGAGTAAGAACTTGCTTCTTTGCGTTCTCGGCGGGAAGCGTTCGTTGCGTCTGTGTCTCCCGAAACGTCGGCGCTCAGACATCAATTCCAGTTGAGGTGAATGACTCGTTGATATGTAATGGTAATTAATACGTCTCATTTCTCTCCTCTTTTTCACAGTCGAATCAGGAGCATCGTCAGCATCTACGGCAGCTGTATAGACGTGGAGCTCCAGCAGAGGGCAGTTGAATATAACGCTCTCTTCAAAAAATACGACCACATGAGGTGCCGCAAGAGACGAGTGGAGACGACCTTTTCCCTCCTCCTGGTCTCGCACGTGCCTAAAGCGCCGCTGTGGTCTGTTTGCGCGCAGGGCAGCCGTGCTGGAGAGGATGCCCGTGATCGAGAAAAACTCTCCGGGCCATACCAACGGGGAGGCGACGGGGGAGACCGCGAAGGAGGTTCAAGCGGGCAAAATCAAGCAGGGAGAACTCCAGCAGCCACAGCAGCCTGCTAACCAGGTAGAATGAGTGAGAAGACACTGACACACTCACGTGTAGCCTTTTTGTTGTCAGGGAGATTCATTTTCTCCGATGGTTCAAAAATGAAATGAGGAAACAAAGAGAATGAAGGGAATTTGTCTCACTGTCTCGATTGATTATAGGCCTCATTTTCCCAACAGAGACTCTGTTGAAGTCAATTCTTGCTTTGTCCTTCAAATGAAACCCATTTGCATTTTTTTGTTTCTCCGATTTGTTTTGATTCGTTGCGTGATGCAAGTCTCAGTGTGGAGCTAACTGGTTAAACAGCAATTTCCTGCTGACAAACACAAATAAATGAATGGGCGAGGACACAAAATCAACCAGTCGCACCAGTGTTTAAACTCAGTTGAACTCTCGTGTGTGTGCGCGTGTGTGTGCGTGCTGCAGGTGTGTGATCTGTTGGACCTGCTGAGTGGCCCTGCGGAGCCCCTGCAGCCCACCCCAGCAGGCAGCACAGGACCCGCGCAGCCCACTGGCACTGCAGGCGGAGACCTCCTGGACCTGTTGGGGGGGTTCGAGCCCACTCCCGTCACACCAGGTCAGACCCTCAGATCAGTCCGACCCCTTCGCTGATTGCATGAACGTTAAGCGAAAACAATCGGAAAATCAGTCATTGTAGATATGAATTTGACAAAACTGAATTTAGGGGGGGGGTCAATTTTGTTTTTTTCTTGATTAAATGCAGCATTTCTCTCTAACGCCTGCCTTCCGTGCAGCTCCGACAGTCACAGTGTACGAAAAGGACGGTGTGACTTTGGCGCTAAGCTGCGAGAAACAGTCCGATTCAGGCCTGACGGTCACTTTGACAGCCTCCAACTCCTCTGACTCAGACATGAGCGGCTTCACTCTGCAGGCAGCAGTGCCCAAGGTTCGTATCGCCATGGTAATGAAGCAACACCGCGCGGCCGTTGCTACAATCATCCCCCTGATGTCGGGTCTTATTCAGAGCAAAAATGCGGGTTTGAGTTTTTGACTTGACATTGATGTACTGAGAGACCTTTTCTTTCGATCACTTCTGTCAGTCAGAAGAAAGCCATGTTTCCTGCCACAGCTAGAAAGCAGTTTCAGTACCGAGTGGTTGTTAACCATCGTCGCTGCTGTTTGGGCTGTGGGGCCTTTGTGGTTACCCTGTCAGCTTTTATTGACCTTAGAAGGAACCCAGACTCTACACGTGTCGAAGACATGAAACTCCTTGGTGTTATGAAAGTCGGGCCCAGTGAGAAGGGGACAGTTTTAGCTGCTGTCGCACTCTTACAGGTTCCCGGTCGTGCAACAAGCGAGCTGAGTGAATGTAAGATAGTCCTTCACTCGTCCCCAAAGGCAAACTGGACAAGATATCAATGTTGAGTAAACAGTACGATCAATAAAATAATAAGAATGAAGTAACTTTATCAAAAGACAAGGTAAAAACGAAAGAAAAATTGCACAAGTGTGTGTCTGTGTCTATGTGTCTGTGTGTGTGTGTGTGTGTGTGTGTCGGTGTGTGTGTTTGGTGCTTTCAACTTTAAAGCTTCCTTTGACCTCCTCCAGAATATCCAGTTACACATGAAGGCCCCCAGTGGAGACTCTCTTCCTGCACGAAGCGCAGCCAAAGTCACCCAGATAGTCATGCTCAACAACCCAAACAAGGTAAGTCTGAAGAACACACACACACACACACACACACACACACACACACACACACACACACACACACACACACACACACACA
>JASSRZ010000042.1:11313741-11328096 GCA_032164315.1 Malacoctenus gilli
CCCCCCCCCCCCCAAAGGCATCCAGAAGTGGTTAGATCAGTGCTTAGAGTGTCAGAGGATGATCTCGCTTTGGGGCATACTTGATTTGTTCCCTCATCAAAAACCAAATAAAGATATATTTCAGTCTCTCAACTGCCAGAATGAGCAATGAGCTTGACTAAACCGAACCCTGGAAGATGGTGACATGAAAAAAAACAATTTTAGGGAAGACTGTCACAAATTAGGCAAAAAGTGATAAGAAAATCGTACAGAAAGCTTTCATGAGGTGAGACAATGGGGCTGTGGGGGGGGGGATACATGACGCTGTTAGTGATCCATAAACACGAAGCTTCAACAAACTGATCATCATCCTCCCTAGTATTACCAGATGTCTCTCTTACCACTTTACTGGATCACTCATGTTTTCTGGAACTTGAACTTTAAAAAAAAAAATTTTTCATTCACTTGAACAAATGTGCCACAAGTTCATTTCTCTTGTTCCTTTTGTGAAAACGTGAAGTTTTCCATTCTCAAACCACCACTGAATCTAGGCTCAGTTTGCCACGGGCGAAACCAAAAGTGACCCCGTTTAAATCAGCAGGTGTTTCAGCCTCGGTGATGAACGCTGCACCTGGGACTGGCGTCGCCCACCAGGTGAGAGCGTTTGCCTCGATTGGCCCGGTCAGGGACCATAAAAACTCTGTGTGGCGTGAAGGGGGGGGTAAACCATTCAGTCACGATGGCTTTCCCTTGGTGGTGTGTGCTGCTCTCCAGCCTGGTCGCGTCCCTTTCAGTAAACGCAGGTAATGTTTCAGAGCGCCGTGTAGACTTCAAGCTTGTCATGTCTTGAGTGGAAAACAGAGATTTGCCTTCTGCCCCCACCCACAGACATGGAAGTGGATTGCAGGCCCGACTCTCTGATGCTAGTGTGGACGGAGAACCGACCGCAGGCTGACACGACGCTGCTCCGTCTGGGTAACTGTTTTCCCACCAGCACTACAGCGAGGGAGGCCGTCTTCAATATTGACTTTGACGCTTGTAACTTCAGGCAGCTGGTGAGTAGCCCACCACAGTCTGACGCCGCTGCCTCGCCGCTCCGTTACTGACGCTTTTCCCCGTCTCTCAGGTCACTGGGAAGCACCTGATCTACTTCAGTGAGCTGAGCTACGTGTCCTCTCCCGATTCCAACCTGGTTCCTGAATCTTACTTGGTGGTCTGCGAATATGAACGGTGAGTGATTGCTGAAGCCTCTCTGGATAAGAAATGCAACCTGCTTTAAACCTGTAATGGTGACCGTTGGCTTCATTCAGGCCCAAAGACTGGACCCCTCGCGTCTATGAGCCAGTGTTTTCTACCTACAGTCAAGAAGATCTCGTGTTTCATGTTGGACTGATGAATGGTTGGTTTGCAACGATCCTGGGACGCTGGAGGGATTTCTGTAGCACTGACCGATGGTCTCCCGTCTGCTTTTCTAGCCGACTTCTCGGGTCCTGCTGAATCGACCACTTTCCCCCTCGGCTCAATGATCCCCATCATGGCCAGTGTGGCGCAGGAGTCCCACCAGCCGCTGGTGGTGCTCCTGGAGGAGTGTCTGGCTTCAACCACACCGGACCTTCGGCCAGGGAGCAGGTTATACACCATCATCCACAACAAAGGGTACTTTTCCTGCACTCTTGCATAATTTCTATTCTCCTTGTAACAAGATATTGAGGTTGCTATTCCCCCCCCCCCCCCTTCACAGATGTCTCGTGGACAGCAGAGAGTCACGGTCCAAATTTGAGCCAAGGGGAAGGTCTTCCGAGATCAAACTCTCACTGCAGGCCTTTAAGTTTGCTGTGGGAGAGGAGGTAAACTCCCGTGCCATGACGTGCAGCATCTTCCAAATGAGAGGCTCTACTTGACGTGATGACTTTTTCTGTAAGGTATTCATCCACTGCACTGTGATGGCCTGGGATCCCAATGGTCTGGACAACACGAAGAAAGCCTGCCACTACATCAAAGATCAAGGGTAACGTGATCTTGCTGTACAATACGGGAAATCGAAGATTTGTTTAACCAACTTCAAGTGTCACTCTTTTAGTTGGGAGTTGTTGGACAATCCTTCAGACAGCCGCCTTTGTGACTGCTGTGACTCCAGCTGCAAGTCCAGGAGGATCAGGAGTCTCAGCGGAGGTATTTATATCCTCCGTCTGACATTGACCGGTCTCGCTGCATGTTCCTGAACTCTTGCTCTCTCTGTAGGAAAGCGGGCGCTCCAACAAAATGTGGTCCTTGGGCCACTAACCATCACGGACCACTGACGTATGTAATTGACTCGCATTTCTGCTGGCATGATTGGCAGGCTTGTCTAACTCTCCCTGTTCCCCCAAACAGGAAAAGATCATCACTGGGGCCAGTTGCTTCAATCTGACTTGGGCTTTTATTCGAGGTTGTAAAAGCACCGTTCCTGCCCGTCCACTTGACTGTTGAATCGGTTGCCAATAAAGATGATTCCTTTGGAGTCTTTGAGAACCCCTAACTTGGTGTCCTGACTTGTTTGACAATCTGACGGGTCTGAGAACTTGTCTCAGACTTTAGTAAAGGAAAGCTGGACTTGGTGTATAGTTACCTTTTCAGTACTGAGCTGGTTTACCCAGTTGAAACCTGTCGGCTTTCCGTTTATTGAAAGTTTTCAGCACCTTCTCCACAGTTGGACATATCAAAAATGACGAATAGGAAATGACGGCTCCAATCGATCGCTCAGCCAATCAGAGTCCGGCATGGACTGGAAGGCGGGATTTAGTCCGTTTTGTGAATAAAGTGCGTCAGTGTAAAGCTTCACGAAGACCGGATCGTATTTACACACGTTCAAAGGTAAACGTTTCATTTTCCTCACAAAACTCATGACTCTTTCAACTGGGATGTTTACAAAATATGATTTAGTTCGTGATCATTTAGCTGTGAAAACGATTAGCTTGTTGGCTTGTCTGTTATCAGAGGCCAAAATATTAGCTTGTTTGCAGCAGTAGCTGACAGTTGCTTTGGCTGTTTTATGAAGCAACGCGAATAGACTGTACCAATGTAGGGTTGGTTGTTTTGTTTTTTTTTATCCCAAGACCGCGAATAAAACGGGTCATTTCCATTGTCCCAATATAGAGGAAAAACTGTAATTGAGTTAAACTAGTTTGTCTCAAAAAATAAACTTTGGAATTGTGTGTGTGGGCAGAATCAGCCTGAAGTGTCGGCTCGAAGTGGTGTTTTGAACATTATTGAGTCCTCCTTTTAATGTGTGCTTCCCAATGCTAATATAAAACACCGGATGTCACTTTTTTAACTCTGATCATTTCAGTCCAGGAGACACAAGATCCTGGAAATGGACTGGTTCCACTGTAACCAGTGTTTCAAGAGAAGTGGATCGAAGTTTGCAGTGTCAAGCTGTGGACACATCTTCTGCGATGCCTGCATCCAACACAGTGAGAGAGACGGTTATATGCTATCAGCTGCACTGTCTGTCTTGCTCCGAACCAGCGTGTAACACAAAACCGTCCTCCAGCTTGACTGAGACCCTGAGTAACTCGTGGGTCCTTCGTGTGATCCCCCCCCCATCAGATCAGTGCGGCGTATGTGGAGCCAGCTGCAGTTATCTGGCCATCACAGACGAGGTCGGGGATTCTGCCACGCTGGCGGCCGCCCGACGGCGCCATCGGACGGTGACCTTCGCTCGCTCCGCCGGCGTCGCTCCTCCTCACGGGGATCCTTGTGTTTCAGATGAGGCCCGAGGAGCGGGTGTTCTTCCAGGACCCCGCGAAGCTCATCCAGTCGCGTCTCAAACACGTAACCCAGGTCTGGTGTGTTTGCTGAGCAGTAGACCCCCCCCCCCCCTCCTCCCCCTCCACCCCACCCCCGAGCTCCCTCGCCCTCGTCCTTTTTTAGCGTTCGGCCAGGATGTTAAATGTCAAAGTCGTCAGTCAAATAACATCGACTCAGGACGGCCGTCCGCGAGGAAGCGAAAGGTTAAACGCGTTCCTTTGGCGGCGTCGCGCGACTAATTTATTTGGGAACGCGTGCGCCGTCCGGTACTAGCGGGAGCGGGTTCTACGAATGTCCGGCACTTCCGTCGGCTACTACTTCACCGCGATGCCTCCCTCCGTTCACTTCAGATCGCCAATTTCCAGCGGAAGCAGATGGAACGCGTGCTCGCCCACTTCAGGCACAAGTCGGCCGAGCTGGAAAAGCAGCTGAAGGAAGTCGCCAAGCAGGGCTGCAGGTGACTCGATTCAAGCCGTTGTCGTCCCCGGCGTCGCTGTGTGTGTGTGGGGGGGGGGGGGGGGGGGGGCAAAAAAAGAGAAAAACAAACAAATACAACAAACTCGGCTTCCTGCTCGCCCTCGGTCTCGCAAGGCAACTTTCGGAGCTGAAAAGGGAGAACGGCGAGCTGAAGAAGCAGCTCTCGGAGCTGAAGAGGGAAATTGCCGAGCTGAAGAAGCCCCTCTCTCAGAGGAGGGTGAGTCCTCCTCGGGGTCTGCAAAGCTCACGCCGCCGCGCGGCTCAGTCAAAGTTGCGTAACTGTTTTTGGTCGCCGCAGGTCTCGGCCGAACGGTTTAAAAGTGACAGGTAAACACATCACACACACGCCAGACTCCCGCGCGTGGGTTTCAGTCACTTCGCTGAGCTTTCTCTTTTATTTTGGCCCTCCAGCACACAGAGGGTGTCCCTCCCTGTGGCGGTCACCTCTCCAGGTGAGCCCACCTATTTAGACCGAACCATGACGACGGACGCGTTTGCTCGATCCAGACCGTTGAGTGTGTGCGTGCTTTGTTTTCACCAGTCACGCCTTGTTCCAGACCGCTGAGGTGAGCGTCACTTCGTGGCGTCGCAGTCGGTTCACCGTCGACGTCCCGCGCGGACTTTACCTCCCGAATGTCTTTGTCTGGGTCTCAGTCAGGTAGGGTCAGCGGAGTCCCACAGGTGGTCCACAAACAGAGGTCCGACTCTCTTGCTCAACGTAAGTGCCCCCCCCCCTCACCCGACCCACCATCTAAAGTTACTCAATGCGAGACTTGAGTCAGTGTGATGTCGGCGCAAAACATTCCCTCCTTCCACGGCGACCAGTCAGTCGTTTAACCATAATGGCTTCGTTGTGTCTTTGTTGCTAAACTGGCTGTTTTAAGATCACTTTTTCGAAGCGTCACATCGTTTGTGAAACGACACAGATTGCAGTGAGGCTGATTGACTCAATCATGTGCGAATTTCTTTGCCGCGGCCTCAAATTTCACCCCAAAAAAGTGTGAAAATCAAACCATTTCCCAGTCGCACATTTAGTTCTCTTCTTAGTAGATGTGAAATACTCGACGCCGCAACGCGATGGATCCTCTATAGAAAAACATGGGACATTTTACTCGTGTTATCTGGTGGTTACATTTCTGGCCTCCTTGTCTTGTCAGACTCCCGGGTCGTCCACTCCCATTTCCAGCCACAGCTTCCTCCGTGAGAACAGTAAGCGGCGCTGACAGAGAACGCACGTCGCTCAATCAAACCGAACCGAATCCCCCCCGCCCGCCCGATTAAACCTTGTGATTTTCTTCCTCCAACCAGCTCCCACGTCCTTCAGCACTCCCACCAGGTAAGACTGGTCCCCCCACCCCACCCCCCGCACAGCCGCCGCGCTGTGTTTTGAGTCGTTTCTGTTTCCTGTCGTCTCCAGGAGACACACTCCCAGCGCCTTCCAGCTGCACTTCATGAGTGGCTCGTCAGTTCAGTCGCCCAGGTACTGAGAAAAAGGGACTTCATTGCGGTTCCGGGAGCTCATTTGGTTGGGATTGGACGTCAGGAATGTTGTATTGTTGTTAAACACAAATGTCCGGGTTCAATTTTAAACTGAAACACTGAAAGTTGTTGCCTGTCGTTCCAGTTGTGTCCATGTTATCGCCATGTTGTCCTTTTGTTTCTGAGGATTATTAGTCACTTTCAATAAAAAAAAAAAACCCCAAAGTCTATATGATGGAACGCCGAGCGGCTCTCCTCCTTCCGACCCACTCCAAAAACTGCATACACGGTTCTAAAAGGCAAATCTTTTACTGGTTTCCAGTGACACAAATGTGCAAATGAGAATTTTCTCAAACAGGAAAAAAGTACATCAAAAAACACCGGCAAAAGGAAGACACTACATGTTATGGACACCTCTCCACAGCATGACACTCGCTTTAGCTTTTCATGACTAACAGGAGAACAAAAGAAGGTGATGCACATTTTCTTCGACAAGTTTTCTCATCATCTAATTGCTGTCACTTCTAAAGGAACTAAACTCCACTTAAAGCCCACCGCCTCTTTCTCTCGCGCGCGTGCGCGCGCTCGCTCTCTGTAGGTCAACTAACCAGTTCTTTAGAGTATAGAGTTTTTCCTCTTGTAGTAAAAGGAAACAACTAATAAATACATTAACTGATAAATTGAAAGTTTAATGTTTGTGCTATAACTCACCATGAGAATGAACAAAACATTTTTTTTTTCTTTGGGTTTGAATCCTTTGCTACTTATACAGTATGTGGACCCCCATTTTACCTAGTTTGTCTACATTATAAACATATCCTATACCTATTAAGACAAAAAGAGAAAAACACTGACCTAATCAATGCGTAAATTGGCAATTCTGACGTGTGATGTAGATGTTGTCGCCTGCAGCTTCATACAGTTATACTCTACTTTCATAAATGTGCAGTTGTTTGCAAACAAAGTTCTTAAATTATTCAGCGAGGTGAGGTAATTACAGCAGGTCGTGATCCAAAAAGGAAAGGGGGGGGGGGGACAGGGGGAACCGAGTCTCAGGAGCGCACCGAGGAAACCAGACGCGGCCACGATGCGGGTTGGTTTTTTTTTTTTGACAAGCACGTTAGTCCGAAGGGGGGGGGGGGGGTAAGGCGTCGCTGTCGATCGGAGGGAAGGTGGGTTTTTTTTTTTTTTTTTTTGGGACCAACCGGTGTAGAAAAACAGGTTCGAGTTAACTTTTTTTTTTTCTTTTAAATGCAGCAGGCTGGAAAAACCAAAGTGCAAGGTTTCAACTTAAAGTGTACATGTCCAGTGTGCTTGTCATGAGAAGGAATAATCGGGTTAAAAAGGAATGGTTTTACACACAGTGATCAGTCAACAAATTAGTTGATGTAGACTTTTTTTCTTCTTCTTCTTCTCCTTCTCCTCTTCCTCCTGCTGCTGCTGCTTCTTCTTCTTCTTCTTCTTCTCCTTCTTCTTCTCTGGAGCAGTCGAGTCAATCTGCCATAGTCAGGTACCAAGAGTTCAACCAGTTTAAATTATACTGCTACAATAGCATACTAACAAAATCCGTAGAAGTGATCTCTAAAACGAAAAATAAGCTCAGAAAAACAAAGCAAACCAGTGTACAAGTTACTGTCCTATTTACAGCAACACGGGCAGCATAATTATATTTCAAGTCCAAATATATTAGGATAAGCAGGGAATGCAGCATACTGTATATAAAAAAACACAAACCTCAATCTGGGCTTGCACTAGGAAGACTGGATGACACAAACCTGCCCTAATTAAAGCAATAGAAACCAAAGTCATAATTTCACTTGATGGTAAATGTGTGAGGAGCAGACAAACCCCCCCCCACCCCCCCCAGATCCCCACCGACTTCAAGAAAAGAAAAAAAAAAAAGAAAATTAAAAAAAAAAATGCCCTCAATCTACGATAGGTTCCTGGTCAGTGTCCACCACGTCCCGGGCCGCAAACCAGTCCCGCACCTGCTGGTAGCTCATCCTTGATTTCTTGCATAGAGAGTCAAGGTCCTTTTCGTGCAGCACGCCCGTCGACAGGTAATACGCCACCAGCGGCTGCTCGTCGGGGAAGTCCGCGCCAGCGCCGGCGGCGCCGCCGATGGCGGGCGACTTGCGCTTGCGGCTGCCGGGCCGCGAGGAGGTGCCGCCGCCGTTCGTCAGGCCGCTGCTGCTCTGCTGGGCGGCCAGCTCGGCCAGGAACTGGTCGCGGACGCCCTTCACCCAGCGGAGCTGGCCGTTCTTGACCGCGTAGCGCGTGTCCCCGAACCACTGAATCACGTCGGCCCGCGGTAAACCCGTCAGCTTAACGAGCTCAGTGTAATCTTCGCTCTTGGGCCACTGGCACTGCAGGAAGTACTGCTTCAACACGTCCAACTGCTCCTTGGTCTTCCTCGGCCTCCCGCCGGGGGTGAGCACGCCGGCCGCCGCCGCCGCGGCCGCCGCCGACGTGGAAGCCGCCGAGAAGGCGTCCGGCGTTTGGGACAGCAGCCTGGTCTTCGCCGACTTCTTCGGTGTGCCGGCCTTATTTGGAAGCGTTTTATTGGGCGAGGCGGCCAGCGGCGGGCTGCCAGATGGCGAGGAACAGGGGGAAGGTATAAACATGCTCGGCGGTTCCTGCGGAACATCTGGCTCAGTCTTGCAGGTCTTGGTGAGCTGCAGCGGCTCTTCCTCGCTCGGCTCCTCGTCCTTGAAGCTCTCGCCGTCCACCGAGAGGTCCTCCACCACCTCGTACTCCGGGGTTTCGGGCACCCGCTCGCCGAACGCTTCCAGGCTGTTTGACAGAAAGGTCTGGAAGAAGTGTGAGTTTCTAATCCCGTTGCTGCGCGCCGCTGCCGCCGCCGCCGCTGCCGCTGCCGCCACCGCCACCGCCGCCGCCTCCTGGCCCTTCACGCCGTTGAGCTGCCGGGACTTCTGGGTGACGAGCGGCAGCGGCTGCGACTGCTGCTCCTGTTTGGCCGCCGTGTGGGGCGAATAGTTCTGGGCGGCGGCGAGGCTCCCCCGGCCCACCCGCAGCTGGTAGCGGCTGTCGCTGAACCACTTGCGGATGTCGTTGCGGGTCAGGCCGGTCTCCTCCTGCAGGCGCCGCAGCTCGGCCTCGGCCGGCCAGTTCTCCCGGAGGAAGCTCTTGCGCAGCGCCGCCAGCTGGACCTTGGTCTTCTTGTAGCGTCCGTGGCGGTGCGGCCGCGCCGACGGCTCCGAGAGGTCCAGGGTGACGTCGGGCGCCGGGCTGGCCGGCGCGTCTGCCGGCGGGCGGTAGTAGTAGGAGTCCTGAGGGGGCGGGAGCGTGGAGCTGAAGCACGGGGTCGCCGGCTTGGCGGGTCTGTACGTGTCGGGGGACTCGCATTTCGGGGTCTTGTTCTGGGGCAGGAAGCTGGGGACGGGGACGGCGACCTCCACCTCGTCCCCGTCCTTGTCCTCGAAGACCAGCTGCTCATAAACGAGGGTGTCGCTTTTCACGCTGGTGTCCTCCGCCGCGTCGGGCGACTCGTCGCAAATCTCGGGCACGGCGAGCTTCCGCCGGGTCTCCTCGATCTCCTCCGAGGACCAGCTGATGCCGTACTTGATCCGCTGCACCATGAACCACACTTTGACTTTGTCCAGTGGCAAGGCACACACCCGGGCCAAGGTGCTGACCTCCCGGGACGACGGGTACGGGAAGAGGTTGAAGGCCTGGACCAGCTCGGAGATGCTGTCCAGCTCCCGGGTCTGGTCCGACTGAGTCCACACGAGTTTGAGCCCCTCCGACACCAGGGGCAGGCACACGACGGAGTTGTGGTTGGTGGTGAAGCTGGCCACGCCGCCGGCGCCGCCTTCGGCCGAGGCGGCCGAATGGCGCAGGTCGCCCCCCCGCGAGGAGCGCTTGGATTTGAGCTTGCCCTCGCATTCGGCGCTGGTCACCTCTCCCTCCAAAGGCTCCTTCATGCCCACGACCGCTCCGTTCCTGCCGTTCCGTTCAGCGTGCGTTGCCATCTGGGCGATTGAAAGAGGCGGTTCCACCTGGGGGAGAGAGACACAAAAGCGACGACTGAGCCGTGGGGTCTTTTTTCCTCTCCTTTCTCTTTCTTTCTTCCGCTCGCTCGCTCGGCGGCGTTCACGCCAAACTTCGCGGCTCAGACGAGAGGGGACATTTTTGTTCCGGCCGTGCAGATGCCGACGTTTTTTTTTTTTGTGGAACTTTTGGTTTTATTCTTTCTCGGAGTCAATTATCTGACAGCTGTCTCCCCCTTCCCCCCTACTTTGCTCCCTTCTTATTCTGGACTCGCTGTGAAACTAGTCGTATACTGGCCAGACTGCGTCTCCCCTCCCCCCAAAGTGTGGAGACTGACTTTTGTTTTGTGTGAGGTGAGGGGCGGGAGGAGAGGGGAGGGCAGGGGAGAGGAGGGGGGAAAAAAAGGGGGAGAGAGAGGGGGGGGGGGTTGGTGGCAAAGGGTGGGTGCAGGAGGAGGGAATGGGGGGCTCCACGAGAAATCCATCACAATCTACTTTCTCACCCTTTTTTTCCACTCCCCGGCTTTGTTCCACTTCCAAGTTCTGAGTCGTTGAGGATAAGTGTTGCCTCTTCACAATGGCAGAAACCACAACAGAAACCTGCCCAGAGAAAAGCGAGACATTAGTGGCACGAGGCAACGCCGACCCTCCAAAAACAAAAGGAGAAAAAAGTCCATTTTTAAATCGGTCCGGATTGTTCTTGAAAAGAAAAAAAAAATCCCAATCCTAATTCTGTTCAAATGTCTTGTCCTGCAACAGGTGCTGGGACGGCTCCCAAACATCAGGATGCCAGTTAAAATGGCAAAATTAAGTAAGTCAGATGAGCTCTTGAAAAAGGCCCCTCATTCACACTTGCAGTCGAGTTGGAACAAACAGGTGGTTCAAAAATAATCAATACGTGAAAATCTCTTCAATGAAAATCTGAAGAGAACAAGGAATATTTTTGTTTTTTCATTCTTTCTTTTTATTTTTTTTTTCAAATTTGGAGCCAAACGGATTTTGGGAGAGGGGGGGTGGGTGCACGCTGGTGTGGTTGGGTCCCAAACAGGATCGGGAAACACGCTCGTCCACGCTCGGAACCACGAAAATCATTCAAAAGTGAATCCCAAATATTAGCCAACAATCACGAAATCAGTGTGTTAGTCACTGGGTGACACAGTTGCGAACCCAAAAGGGAATGAGATCATGTGGAGCCCCCCCAACCCCCCTCCACCACCACCACCACCACCACCACCACCACCCCCCTCAGCTTACCCCCCCTCCCTCCATCTTGTTTAATGTTTTACTTTCGCACACTGTGCGAGTTTACGTGCCGTATTCGGGGGGTTTTCGGCGCCTTCGTCCGACAGAAGGCGTTAAAAGTTGCCCAACGCGCCCGCAACAATAGCGGTCCGGTGTCTCCCCCTCTTTATGGCGTACTAAGTAAAACGCTTCTCTCTGCACAGGCGCACTCCGGCGTCAGACACGCTTCAGTGAAACACAAAAATAAACTTACCGAAAATACCAAAACAAGCCCTTTATCCCCGAGGTCCGTCTCGGCGAAACGGGAGCCGAAGAAACTCCGAGTTTGCGGTCCGCCGCTCCGCTTTTTTGATGGCCGAAGTTGAGCGGCAGAGCGGGGGGGAAACAATACCGTCCGTCTGTTTGTTTGACCCTTGTCTTATTTATCAACCCGCCTCGACGGATTACGGGTCTGGATATAAAGATGAAGCGGCGATCAAGTTTGTCGCCCGTCGCGCGAGTTCGGTCGTCGGCTGGATCCTCCCGGAGAGGAGCCCCCCTCTCAAAAAGAGCCCGAAACAGAGCTACCAACCCGCAAGACTCAGCTCTGAATCCGAGCCGCCGTGGATTCGTCCCCCCGCTCGGTCCGCCCGTGCTTGCTTTTGTTCTTTAACTGAGAAGTGTTTCCCCTGTCCGGCCAGATCGTGGCGAGGCGGAGCCGAGGACCAGGAAGCCCAGAAGGCCCAGCGCTCCCACTGTGACGGCGGCCGGTGGGTGTGCCAGTCTGCGGCGAGCCGGCCGAGGATTGGACGGACCGGGCGCCTGTTTAATAAATCCGCGACAGTAGGCTGGAGAGCCTTTTGCGTGTCAGCCGCCCGGCAGTACCCCCCTGTACCACAGCCGCGGAGAACGCGAGACCAATGGAGAACAACAAAAACACGGAGCCCCTCGCCTGGTGCCGGGGCGGCGAAACCACCCCCCCCCTTCCCCGCACACACACACACACCTCCTTTATTCGGCTCGGCTCAACGTGCTGCTTGTACCGTCTTAAGGACAAAGTTTCCAGGGAGGATATTCGGGCACTTTTCAATTTGGGTGCCCGCTTCAGTTTCACCCGTTCATTGTTTTATTCATTGGAGCGAGTCGGCGGCAAAGCGTCTTATTCCAACTTGGTGTTCGAGGGGACAAATGGAGGAATATTAATCGATCCTTGGAAAAAAAAAAAAAGATGAATTGACGATAAAACGTATTGATCAGGAGGTGAAGTGCAGGCTGCAGCTGATGAATATGCACGTATGAAATACATAAATTAGCATACGTCGAATAGGATTTTAAAAAATTTGAATAAAACGCGTTTGAAACGCACAGATTTACTCGGAATAACAGTCTGGACAAGGAAGGTCTGTAATTCCCAAAGTCTGAGGTGGTGTTATAAAAGGATGAGAAAAAAGACAATAAAGTCTTTACGAATCTGTTTATTTTTTTAATCACATGACTTGCAAAAATGGGGACAAAATGAAAATGGGACGTGTTTTACACCTTTTTTTCCCAAAAATAATTAAAAAACCTTATTGTCCAGCCAACACCTTCATGTGAAAGTGCTAAATTTGCACCATCATTTGCTTTTGTTTTTTTTTCCGCATCAGAATACTGCTCAAAAATGCCAAGCTCACTGTTTTTAATTGCTCCTATCAGACGTCGAACCTTTTTGATGGATCATTTGTCTCTGCCTCCAAAGCGTCGGCGTCACTCAGTTGCTCGTTCACCAGTTTAGACGCTCTGTTTGATGCCTAGTATTAAAAATAAGGTACTTCGTAAGCCAAAATAAAAACAAAAGACGTGACTTGAAAATGTGCCCGTGCCTCACTGAGGCATCTCATTAACATCAAAGAGCAATGTGTTATTTTCCTCTGAGATGAGCGAGTATTTGGGGCGTCTCTGCTCGCCGAGGGCCGAGCAAGGTTAACGTGTTCTCACAAGATGTTTAAGGACTTCTTAGGTGCTTTTTATCTACTGCAAACGAGATAAAAGTGGACAATCAGGCGAGCTTTAGTGATAATGTGCGCCTTCAAGCAATATCCTGATTTTAGGTCAGTGAGGCGTCTCGACTCTTTCTAATCAGGTCTCAAACTCTGTTTGCAAACAAATGAATAGACAACAAATGCAAACAAGCAGGCAAACGTTGCTTTATTGGACAGTTTGTCATTCAGCTGCCTCTTCAACATGGTCCCACAGAAGTTGTGTATACAAGGAGTTTTCAAAAGTAGTGTGTCAATGACTATTTGTATATGTAGTACAAATGTAATAAGAGTTAAAGAAAAAAAACATAGAACGAGTATGCATTTAAACGATATAGTTCACAAAACGGTCTAGGCACTGAAGTAGCTTTTCTCACATTATTGGGGCTTTTTCCACCTGAACCCACTCGCCTCATTCGCTACCTCCTCGCGGATACATTTCGGACCGAGCCGAGCGTGCTACATCATCGGTCTGGAGGCCACCGATTGGCCCGGAGAGGGACATAAACAGACGAGCCGGACGCACTCGAACGACACCAAGCCAGTTTCAGAGGTGACGCGCAGTGGTGGTGGTCAACGCCTGAAACCGGGTGGAGCCGAGTCGAGTGGGACTTTGTGCAATGGGGAAAAAAGAAAGTGGCGCGAAGCAGGGGCGGGGCAATCCTGGTCCTGGAGGACCGCAGCCCTGCATGTTCTCAACGCGTTCCTGCTCCAACACAGCTGAATCTCGCTGGTGTCGTCACGCAGCTCTGCAGCAGAGCCTGACGACGAGCAGGCAACACGTTGAAAACATGCAGAGCTGCGGCCCTCCAGGACCAGGATTGCCCACCCCTGCATTAAGGCATAAATGGCTTCATCTCCCGCTGATGTATTCTTTTAGATTCAGAAAGCAGAGCAGGTTATTCTTCATCCGCACCAACAAATACAATGTATAGTAGTGTGTGTACTTGCAAATGGTAAATACTCATTTGAAAAGGTTCTAGCTGCGTGGGGAATCCTGGTCTTCGAGGGCCGGACTCTTACACGGTTTCAATGTGTCCCAGCTCCCAGTTAGCAGGCCTCCAGCTCCACGAAGACAGTGATGGGACGCATTGAAAACGCGTTGGAATGCGGCCCCTCCAGGACCAGGGTTCCCCCACTTCGGTTCAAGTTGGGGGAACCAAGATGACACTCGCGTGTAAACGAAAAGAGGAAGGAGGAAAAAAAAAAAAAAAAGACCTTCAGAAGCGGCTGTTTGCCAGGGTGAGCATGATGCGGGGCATCCGGATGAACGACGGCACGACGGCCGAGAGCCAGGACAGATACGGCACCTGGGACAGGACGAACTTCAGGGAAGTGTAGTCGGGGACGGCCCGCCCTGCAAAAAACAAACAAACAAACAA
>JASSRZ010000042.1:11337651-11366736 GCA_032164315.1 Malacoctenus gilli
TTTCTTTCTTCCTGGACAGCCGGACGTGTCCCTCGGGAGGACACACGACGCGTCCCCCTGTCCCGACAGCCCCGCAGTGTGTGTTGACTCTGTGTTGTTGCCAGACTTACTTTATTGTCACCTGTCTGCGCGAGACAGAGCCAGACATGAGCGACCTCCCCTTGCACCCTCTGGTCCTGATCGGTGTCGGCTCCAGCTTCGCCTTCTCCGGAGTCTTCTACCACCTGTACCGAGAGAAGAAGAAGGAGTTACAGAAGCTGAAGGCAAGCGGCTGATCCCCGCTGCTCGTTGCAACGTCCAGAAGTCGAAGAGTCATAGTGGATCTTCACCTTCGCCCGCTGCTTTGTGTTTCAGGAAATCCCCCTTTTTAAACCGGACCAGCAGCTGCTCAGAATACTGAACGCGACCCCCCACAGGCGCCTGAAGTATGTGGCTGTCGAAGGTAAGGCACTTGTCAAAGTCACGGATCTGGTACATGATGATAATCGTCCTTCAGACATCAGAAGCCTTCGTCAACAAGATCACAAACGTGTCTGGAAAACAGGAGCATACTTGAAAAGTGAAAGTGGAGGGAAGTCTGTTTTGTGCTGAAATGTCCATGAGACCATAAACTGTCCCAAAGTGAAGTTTTGCAACATAGTTACGTTGTTTCCCCCAAGGTCACGTTTCAGCTCCAAGTCCTACAAATTCATTAATTTTTTTCAAATTAATTTTAAGTATTCAAAGGTATTTAAGTGTTTTTTCGTTCCCCTCTGATTGAAGGCATCGTGCAGGCGGACGGAGAGCCTCTGGTCAGCCAGTTTGTTCCCCGATGCTCTGGTGTGATTCAGAAGATCGCAGAGGAGGAGCAATGGAAATACTGGAACTCTGTCACCGGCACATGGTACACACACACACACACACGCGCGCGGAGGAAAAATCTTTTATTCTTGATCAAATCGCCCGATAATTAAGTGCGTTTTCCTCTTCGCTTTTTCCCCTGAAGGAATTCTCGGACGATGAACAGAAAAGAAACCAACAACGCGGTGCCCTTCAGTCTGGTCAGCCCCAGCGCCTACATCCCTGACGTGTACGTGAGGGTCCAGAACCCGCTGGAGGCCGGCGGCTCCTTCCTGGACCGGGTGCACTTCAAAGTGCGGCGCGCCGAGGAGGGCCTGGTGGACGTGGTGGTCCAAGGCCTGAGCGGGGAGAAGCCCGTGGCGAAGAGCGAGAGCGAGGAGCTGCTGCGGGTGGGCAGCACCCTGACGGGCTTCGGGGAGGTGGTGCTGGAGGGGGGCCAGGTGGCCAGGCTCCAGGCCCCGCAGGACGGACGCAGGTTCATCCTGGTCCCCTCCGACCACAGGAGCTTCATGGAGAGACACGAGGCCACGGCCGGCATGTGGAGGACGCTGACGGCGCTCGCGGGGGTCGCCGGGGCGTCTCTTCTGGCCGGCGCCGTGTACTCCATGGGGAAACGGGAGGACAGATAAGACGCCCTGCAGGAGTGTGTCCAGTGGGAACCACTCTGATGGTTCACTGCCAAATATCCAAACATTCAACACAGGGAAGGTTTGAAATAATCACTGTGAATAACACATCTGGAGTTATTGGGTTTTCTGAGCACTTCTTTCCAGTTAAATTACTTTTTTATGACTTTTTTTCTTTTTCAATTGTTGAATTGCCGATTGGATCCTATTATTACATCCCTTTAACACATCATTAACACTAAATAAACTCCATTTTGTACCTTTGATAACAGGTGATAAATGTTTATTCAACTTTCACAATTAATGGTGAAATTCTTTCCTAGTTTTACTCAAACTGCCCAAAAACAGTAATGCTGTAATGTTAAATAAATTCATTAAATAACCTAAATAAATAGTCAGTTAACTTCAGTCGATATACAAATGATACATTATTTATGTGCAGCAGTTCTTCATGAATGTTACTTGAATCACGTGTGTTAAGTTTTGATTTGGTTGATTAAAGGGACCTTTAATTTTTTGTGAGGTAAAACTTCTGGTTTCAGGGATCAAATTGTCTGTTTTTTCAAGCTTTCATTTTATCACCTTTTTTTTCCTAAATGAATCCTACTGTGAGTTTGATCGAGACTGGACCAGTGTTAAGTTAAACAACTTTTAGTGGTGACAATGAAAGATAAAGACGCCAGACAGTGTAACCGTGTTTGAGACCTCGAAAAAAAAAAATAGCTGCAATTATTTCTCTCTCAGCTTTATCTGAATCAAAATGCTGTGAAACGCTGTTAAAATACTGCTCCTCATAGCAGTTTTGAAACAACTTTATCAGCTGTGTTCATATAAACAAATGACTCTGCATTTCACAATTCCAGACAGTGACACCCTGGTGGGACCGGACCACCCTGCACCTCTCTGAACACACTTTGTACTGTTTATTTGATTAAGTGTGTCACATGTTGTTCTAAGAACTGTATCCTCTTTAAAAGCAGGTGATGGTTTTAATTGTGAACTTAATAAAAGGAATTTTCTAAATCATCTGTGGTGACACAGTTTGGTATGTTGATGACGCAGGAACCCCAGGAATGAACATCCGAACCCAAAAAGACAGAGCGATACTTCTTTATTTGGATCGTGGCGCTCAAACACACGGCGCAAATGACCGGGCGTCCGCCATTGAAGTTGGATGTCAGCTTGGACTGTCCACGGCATGTTGTGGCGGTTAGTGGGGGGCCGAAAGCTGCTCGGGAGGGTTCGACCAGAACGCCCCCCCCCACGCACGTCCTTCACTCTCACAGCAGCTTGAAATCTTTACAGGGACTCCCATGAAATCGTCGTCACTCTCCGTCCTCCTCGGAAGACTCCTCTGCTTCTTCCAGCCACTGGATGAACTTCTGAAGCTGTCGGGACGGGGGGAAAAAAAAAAAGAAGACATCAAGCGGGAGCCGCGTGAAGGCGATAGAAAGGGAAGGAACTGTGTGCTCGGTACCCCCTGGTTCTTGCGTAGCTGCCGGCTCTTGTCGGTGGTCGCTCCCTGAGAGAACCAGCGCAGGATGATCTCCTCCTCCAGGATCTCCAGCTGGTACATGTTCATCAGGACCTGAGTGAGAAACAAAGCGTCGGATGTCGGATGTCAGACGTAGGATGAGTCTCTGCACACACAGACTCTCGGCCAGTGTTTAGAATAAAGACTCTGACTCCAGTAGGTCCTGTGCTCATGTCGGTGGGGCCCTGACCTTGACCATGGCGGCCCAGTGGCTCTCCTGCTCCAGGAAGTGCTCCTCGAAGGCCGTCAGACAGTCCAGGTGGTCCTGTGCTCGCTTCACGTAGTTCTTGAACACAGGCGCCCACTTCTTTAACAACTGAAAGGGAAACAAAACAAAAGTTTGTCATATTTGTTCCCTTCTCCTGAGATTCACATCTGCTTTTTTTTGTTTGTTTGTTTTTTTTAACTCATTTACCGGCAGGAGCAGAGCCACATATTGTGAAGGGGTGATATCTGGGCCCTGCTGCTGGAAGGGGTAGTCCAGCACCACCCTGGTTAAAATCTGCATCACCTCCTTGAGAGTGATGTTGTAGGCGTATCTGGAAAACAGCAGCGTGTCAAAACAAGACACAGTTCAAAAAAGGGGAGGGGGGGGAGTAAAGGGTGAGTCCTTCTTACTTCAGAGAATTGATCTCCAGCACGAGATTGTCGTAGCCGATGTTTTCCTCCAAACCTCTCTGCAGAGTCCCCAGCACCTCCATCTGGAACACTGCATCACGACAGACCAACAGTGAGCGCTGGTGGTCCCTCACTTCCACCGAGACCCTCGCAGGTCGCCCGTGAGCCGACGAGTTCCACTCCACGCGTTTTTTTTTTTTCCCTCACCTTTGACGTCGTCCATCTCGGGAGAGGGAATCATGGGGTCGTCGGGACCGTCGGGCTCACTGTCCTCGCTGTCGCTCTCAGGGGCCGGATTCAAAACCAAACCTGGTGGGAGCGAGAAGGTCGCTGAGCCTCCGGCGAGTGTCACGCAGTCACCGAGCCCGCCCTGCCAATGACGTACCCCAGAGACAGTGCGACAGCTCTTCGTCCTCCGTGTCGTCCAGGACGCTGGCCTTCCACAGGTAGCCTTTCCCGTCCGCCCCCACTTCTGCCGGGTTAAAAACTGGACGCCGGAAAAACACAGCACACGCTGTTGACCACCACGCAGTCCTGGCGGCAAGCGTTTGCATCGAACGCAGGGGAGGGGGGGCGGACACGCACCTTTCTGCTTGTTTTTGTCTTGACTCTGACCGACTTCTGCGTCGTCGCTGAGGAACTCGTCGTCATCCTCCTCTTCCTCGTCGGGGTGGTGCATGGACACCACGGTGCCTTCGGGGAGAGAGACGTTTGGTCCAATCACCACCTAGGAAACAGTTCAGGAACAGTTTGTTTTGAAGTCTATAAAACAGGATTAAAAAAAGCATCAGGAACAACAACGGATAGTACAAAAATCACTTTTTTCATACCTTCAATCTGCTTTTTTAAAAACAGATCAATGTGTAAACTCCTAAATTAGTGAGGTGAAGCATAGTGCCTCCAAATTTGGTCACAGCATGGACGAAGTTAGAGGAACAGAAGGACACATTTGAGGACGACAATCAGGCTTACGTTATATGCCAGGACACACTGTTTGTTGAGAGTCACACCCTCTTTGACCTCGACCTTGTCGCAGACCACCGACTGGCTGATCTCGACATTACTGGCGATGTGGACGTTGTTCCAGATGTAGGCGTGGTCCAAAGTCACATTATCACCTGTAGAAAAAAAAAAACAACAACCAGGAAATGCTTGCTGAGTTTCCAGGACATGTGGTACTCTGCGGTCTGCGAGCTCACCGATGGTGCAGTTGTTCCCGATGACGCTGTTGGAGATGTAGCAGTTGGCGCCGATGCTCGTGTCGCAGCCGATGAGCACGTTCTCCTCCATCTGGCTGCCGTGGCCCAGGCTGACCCCGGAGCCCCGGTAGACGTTGTGGCGGGAGTAGGTGCAGCCGCGGCCCTCCTGGTCGGTGAAGTTGGCCTCGGGGGTGAGCGGGTAGGCCCACCGTCGCACCAGGTCCGACGACACCGAGTCATACATGAGCAGGTTGGACACCCGGGCGCCGTAGCCGTCTTTGGTGACGTGCATGTGGATCTGGTTGCCCAGGATCTGATCAGAGAGCTCCAATTACAGTCCGAACGACTGAAAAAAAAATGGCCCGGAACACCCCCAAACTCCCCGCGCCGTACCTCCTCGTTGACCAAAATCCCTCGGACAAAGTCATTCCTCGTTTGATAATCGAAGTTGTCAGTGAACAGTTCAGCAACCTGACAGAAAGAGGACAAACAACAGTGAGCGCAGCGAACAACCAAGCCGAGCGAGTCGCTGGTCTGAGCCGACCTGCGGCGAGCAGATGCTGATGTGACAGTCCAGCAGGTCGTGTCGGATTTCGAACTCCTCACTTCCGCTGTGGAAAATGTTCTGCGGCACACAAACAGAAGTCGGTCAGTCAGTCGGCGTCGCGGCGCATTGAAAGCGTCGGTGATCCCGGCGCGTCCGAGCGGTCACCATGGGAAACTGTAGCTTCTTCAGCCCTTGCGTCTTCTGGTAGTGCAGGATCTGCTGCGTCTTGCTGTCCATCGCGACGATGGCGTCGTCCTCCTCACAGCGAGACCTGTGACCGGGCGACGACTCTTTGAAGAGCATCGTCATCACCGAGATGTTCTTCTCCATCTTCCGCCGATGCCTGAGGTGCACAAGAAGCGGTTCTGAGAGACGTATGTATTGCATTTCCCAACGTGTTCCATTACAGTAAAGGGAGCAGCCCTCACCTGTGCTCCTGGAGTGCGTGGCTGACATCAATGTTGGACACCACGTCTCCATAAACCAGCACAAAGTCGGAGCGCACCAGTGACTTGGCGTCCACGTCCCGGAGCACGTCCCCGAGGGATCGGTACAGGTCGGAGGTGATGATGTGCACTGTGTTGGGGGAGGTGGGTCGGCACCACTTTGACTTGCTGCCCAACACACCAGCGACAAATTCATCGGTTACAACCGTGATGCGGGGAAGAAGCCGCGCGGCTGACGGATGGAGGGACTCACAGCAAGTGATCCTTGATTTTGCTGGCCATCCAGCAGCAGAAGATAAACGTTTCCTGCACCCCAGTGGACGTGAGGAACTCCAGGGTGTAGTCGATCATGGCAATGTTTCCCAGAGGCAGCAAAGCCTGTCACGGAGGGTGATGTGACAGATGTCATTATTAGCCGTCTATGGGATGCGACTGAACGTTTTTCTAATACTTCCGAAGTCCCTGCGTGAATACAACTGATAAACCACCAGCTACGACACAATTTGATGTGATTCCACACCCGAGCATCAGAGCTGCCCTGTCAGTTTCCAGCATGCACACAGAGTTAGCTGCTGTTAGCATCCCGGTTAGCTTAGCACGCCGCTTCAGCGCTCACCCGCGGCTGGTCTTTGGTCACCGGGAAAAACCTCCGGTTGAAGCTGTCAGCCACTAAAACGGCCTGCAAAGGCTGCTCCTCTTCCTCCTGCTCCCCTGCTCCTTTTCTCCCCGAAAGGCCGGAGCCCGTCTTCTGTTTTCCCCCTTTTCCAGCCATGTTTGACTCGCGACTGTCAAACTCTGTCGTCACTCACCTACGGGAGCTGCGGAGGGACGAATTCAGACGTTTTTCGCAGCAATTTTTGATTCTTGTTCACAACTGTTCTGTTTGTTTTTCCAAATCACTGCGAATTCATTTAAAACAGAACTTATTAAAAAGATATTTTAAATTCTGTTTAAGTTTAGACAATGGAAAAGTTTATTACCGTTTATTACAGGGAATAAACTATTCATAACCATCATCTAAAATACCTATTTCCCTCTGATAGTGATCAGTTATGGTGAATAGCATTGTTGTACAAGGTCAAAACGTGCTTAACTTAAAAACACAAACAGCTCTCGATTGAATTCTTTTTATTTGTTTCAGAACATTTGAACCAACATGTTGAACTTGAACAGAAACAACCACATCTGGCTCCTGTCACCCAAAAGTTTAGACATGACCCTTCATTTACTGTTCTGCTAAAGCTCCACAGTCTTTCCTCACAATGTCCTGGATCACCGGACTTTACAGCTCACTGTCATAAAGCTACGAGTGATGCTTTGTGATGCGCTTGGCGTGCTCCAGCACCGAGCCGAACCGGGTGGTTTTGGACGTCCAGGAAGTTGGAATCGCCTCCAGTCCAACCTGGAAAGGGAGAAATTATCGCTTTCTGAGACACTCCAGTTGAAAGTTTAGTTTCTCACGGCACAAAATGACCCAACAGTCTCACCTGAGCCCCAAGACATGCTCCAATAAAGGAACCCCTGCTGCAGGTGCATCCTCCGCAGCCCATAGTGTCTCTGACAGCCGCCTCATAGTGGCTGGCAGTCAGGACTCCATGGAGCGCTGCTTGGAACGCACCAGGCAAACCTGCAACAGCATCAGCACCGAATGTGAAGCGATCGCAGGGAAGTTAAAAAAACAAGTGGAAATCGGGAATAAAAACCAAAGAAGGATGGAAAAACATTGAAAGTCGTCATAGAGCCTTGGAAATACCTCATGTGTTTGGAAACACAGTTGGGATGAGCTCTTGTGGAGTCTTGGATAAATTCTCCTTCACCTGATGGATATGACCTGAAATCAGACAGGACAGAAAGTAAAGCTCGAGTTCAACCAGTCAAACCAGTTCAAGACACCAGTGTGTTCATTACTAAGGAGGTTATGCTGGTTTGTTCGATGTCCAAAAAAATGACTGAAAAGTAATGGAGAGATTGTTCTGAATATTGTTCAGCAGGTTGGGCGAGAGGAAAGCAGGGCGGGGCCGATCCACGTGCTTCGAAATGTCACGTTTCCAGAATTTCACGAACTTGAACTTCGAACTACACTTGAATTATTGAAAACTTAACAAAATCCCATCAGTCGTGCGATTCAAACCCACGAGTTCAGCTGAGGTTATGAACGGCAGCGACGCTGTGGGCCTCGCACTCGTACCAATGTGGGACGTACCGATGATGGCTTTGTCCAGATCCTGGGGCTGCTTTCTGTTGGGGTCGTTGAGCTGACGAAGAACTTCATCCAAAGCTTTCGGGTCTGGACCGTTCAGGATGTAATGCTCCAGGAACCTCCAGAAAAAATATCATCAACAGATCAAAATCTTCCAAATTAAGAATCTTCTCCGAATCCTTTTGATTGATAGAAAAGAGAACATCTCAGAACAACGTCGTTTGAACCAACACACAGAACTCATAAAAACAAAAAAAATGCACAATTTAAGAGTTGATCTCAATAAAATCTCTCCATGATGTGACATTTTACACAGTCAGTAGCATCATGGATACTGACCTGGCAGCAGCCAGAGTTTCAGCCACGCACGCGTCATTGTTCTGGGTGACTCGGGTGGCCTGTTCGACCTTTTCCAGCATGTCAGGCTGTCCGGCGTAAAAAGCCACGATGGGAGCAAGCTTGGCGATTCCATCGATCTGGCAGTCGGATTCACAGCCTGCAGCAGGCGAAAAAGAAACCGACCGTCACGCAAGTTCCCAATCCTTCGCCGTCTGGGGCCGACAATGAGAGCGGCAGCTTCACCCGTCTCCTCTTTGCCTGCGTCCACATTCTTCAGAAAGCTCTTCAAACTTCCTTGTCTCCACGGGCCGTCGATCGGCAGCTGAGGTCTCGGCCCTGGCGTTCATCGGAATACAAGTCGGTCAGCCTCAACGGAATCGGCGCGGCGGTCTTTTAGAACCCTCAAAAACGTGCAGGCCCTTCATCGACAACTCCGGGACAGCCCTCTCACCTCCCCTCTCTCTGTAAGGATCATTGACGGGCGTGTCGTATTCTGATCCCGGACCAAAGAACTTCAGGATGCGCTGCTTCAAATCCTCCACGTTCAGACCTGGCGGGATATTATCAACAGTTTGGACACGAGGAGACGTGAATTTCAAAAGCTACATCATGACATCATGTTTTCTGAAATATGTCTGAAAAAAAGCACCGATTAATCTGGGATTTGGTATGCTCGCTGACAGAAACGTACCTCCACATTCAGACAGCGACTCCAGCAGGACGTACGCCTGGTCCCCGTAGCAGCTCTGCTGCCCCGTCTGCCTACGGTAGAACGGGTTCGCGGACTCGGAGCGGAACTCGGGGTTCGGACCCTCGGCCAGGATCCCCTTCAACTTCTGGAGGTCGTACACCCAGTGCAGGGGCTGCGCTGCAGGGAGCAAGATGTACATGCAGCAAAGAGATGAGTAGAAAATACCATGAAAAGACTTCACAACAAAAAAAGACACAATGATCATTGGTACAAACATCATTTGACAGTAATCTGCTGTTGTTACCTGCTGCATCTGCAACTGCTGATCCAACAATGGCCCCAACTGCTCGGTTAGCCAGAGTTGAAGCCATCTGTGGAAACATGTGAAACATGATTCAAATCTTGAAAACATGTTTATTTCCCCATTTATTGGCTTTTTAGGGCTGTTTGCAGTTTTGCATCCGAAGCCAAAAAAAATCCGTGGATTCATTCGATGTCTTGATATGACTGAACACACACACACACACACACACACACACACACACACACACACACACACACCACAGGTGGACTTCATTATCACGTTTCTGTAAACCAAAACCAAGTGCGAAATCGGTTCCTGTTGTGTTTCCAGTCTGACGGCTTTGATTTCATCTGCGCTCAGCTGCTCCAACATCATGTGACGAGCTGAACAAAGGCACGAAGAGCGAGCAAACATCAGTTTGAAGTCAGTTTTAACTCTGCTGGACGCTTCTTTAGGCTTCAACTTGAAGCGTGGCCGCATGTCAGCGTCGCAGTTTGATGTTTTGCCACAGACAGCAATAGTCTTCCGTGAATGAATGTCGGAGTAACACACGCTAGCCGGTTAGCACGACTGCAAACACGATGACATTTTCCAGAAAACTGACCTTTTGCTCGCTTCAGACTTGGGTAAAGTTAGAAAAAAAATATTGTCCTTGGAGAAGCTATCAAATTTAGGGTTCTTTTTTCCCCCTTTTGGTTCACTTTTTTCCGGTGTTGCTATTTGCAGACGGTCCCTGCGCTCTGCATCGAGCCCAATGCAAGTCCTCCACCGTGAATTACGGCTCCTTAGTAGATAAATACGACTGTTGCTCTCAGTCTACCTTGCTGTGATTGCGATGAAGTATCGCTTTTGTAAATACGATGTTCCGCTGATGAGTTTTTGATGCGGAAAGGCCGAATCTGTGGATAATTTTTTTTAACTTCACCTCAGTCTTTTCAGGACGTACCGCGGCTCGAGTCTCCCCCGTCAGTTGTAGAGAAAATTAGGACCTCGCGTTCCAGAATGTGTCCAAAATAAACCCCAAAAACACAAATGTCATTTGGCGTTATGAAACGTTAGCACCGCCCACTGATGTAGACACGCCTCTTCCTGTCAGCTGGACGGACGAACGAGGTGAACGTCACCTCCTCGCTTGATTGTGTTTTTTATAAAGGTTTAAAATAGTTGAACTCGTGATTTCAGTGCGCGAAAAAAAAACACATGAGCTTGATATCAATTTATTTCAGGCCTCCAACAAGCAAGTTTGTTGTCAGTTTGTACCAGTGGACTCTGCAGTGACCTCTTGATCCACAGTACATGAGCAATAAAGGGGGTAAACAGAGGGGTGCCCCCCACCCCACCACACACAGCACAAACAGCCTCCCAGCGTGTCGGCATCATCTGAGCTCCAGATCACGACCAATTAAAGCAACTGATGGTTTGCGGACGATAAGCTCAGCCAGACAGGGTCGGCACAAAGCTCTTGATTGGATGTGTGTCAGTGTTCCACTTCAGCCTCCGCTGCTTCTTTGTGCATTCAGGGTTTGGGAAATCCAGGAGCAAAAGTTGTACTTCAGCAGCAGCGTGTCCAGTTCATTAATCTTCCATCATAAGTGGCGCTACATCCTCTGGATCGCTCCCACAGCTCCTGTGGCCCCACTTGTTATTGAATCCTTCAGGAAACAGTATGTTATGTGCGCTCTCCAGGTTTACTGCAGTTTCAAGGTATGAATTCAAATACACACACATTGTGTTAAACTTGCTTTATCTCAGGTTCAGCAAGTACAACGAATCATCAGCCATTACTCTTACAAAATGTGTAGCGTATCAGATGTTGCATCGATAGAGAAACCTTACAAAACAGTAGAAACAGCTCATAATGAATTTACATTTGTAGTCCTAAAGTCACTAAAGTCACACTGTTCGTTCACAAAACTGTCATCACAGGTAAACAAGCCTTTCTCCGCAGAGAACTGTCTCGGCAAAAAATGCGCACTCAGCATCAGACGGCCTCCGGTGCTTCAATCCAACGACGGCGCGTTCAGTCTCTTCCCGCTGTGCCGGCCACGCTCCTGTAAAAGTGGGCCACGAACACAGGGTCCTGCTCCTCCAGCGTGTGCAGGAAGTGATTCCTCTCCTCTTCTCCCCAAGACTCGAACCACTGAGTCCACAGGCGCAGCTGGCACTCAAAGATGTTCGGCAGTCTGTCTTTAACCTTGGCAGAGCATCGCAAGGGGAGAAATCGGGTGTCAAACAATGTACAAAGCTGGTGTGATTGATGCTTGTGAGTGACAGTGCAGACAGTACCTGGAGAGTGCTCAGGGAATCCAGGAGGGTGCACACCTTTCCTGGCACAGCTTTTCCCAGGAGATCCTGCAGGAACCGCTCCCTCTGCGCGGCGGTCCAGCCCTGGAACCAGCTCAGGACGCAGCGCTGCTCCTGCAGGGTCACGTAGGAGATGGGCTCGGGCTCTCTGGACGAACCCGCGCCGGGGGAGGCACAGGACAGGTTCTCTAGGCTGGGTGGGCTCGAGACGCCCCGCGGAGCTGTCGGAAAGTCTTCCGGGCTGGGGGAAGAGAAACCAGCCCAGTCGTGCGACGCCACGGTCCCAAGTCCTGCTGTCGGAGCTCCGAGGCTCGGGCTGAACAGGCTGCCAGGTGGTGGCTGTTGATCCGGACCTTGACGCACATGATTGAACCACGACATCTTTGGAAAGTTGCTCTCAGGCTTAAAAAGGCGTTAGTCCCTCCGGTGTATTTTATCAGCTGCAGAGAGGGAAGCCTCTGGTCCGTGAAACGTTCACATGCAACTCAAAATAACGTTCAATGCGAGCAAGAAAACCACTAAACTCCGAGTTTGAAGACGACATTTTTTGACAATGAGTAGGAATAGAACCTATAATCGTTTGCCATCTTTTCCTAACGTTAGTCACCTTGTTGTAGGCATTACTGTCACCCAACGGCGCAGAGCAAAAGCCGAGTTAATCTGGCTAACAAATTTACACAGGAAGCGGGTGGTGTTTGGCTTCTTCTTCTTCTTGTCATGTTTCGACAGACAAGGCACGTTAACGTGCGGTTGCTGCCCCCCGCTGTAAGATAACGACACTACACCCCTATCTTCGGCCATGAAAGCCTGGATTTGAAAGAAAATTGATAGCTCCCGCCGTTTTTTTCTGCACATGTGGCCCCATTGTGCGGAAAAACTCGGAGAGAACATGTTGGAATTTACTTTGGTGAGGGCCAACCTCAAGTGTGTCCTTTGGTTATCAAACGGGGCAACGCACAAACAAATGACAGTCTCGAGGACTCCACAGTTGCCGCAGTTCCCATCCCGGGGGTGGCGTTATTCGAATTTAAACCTGGAGGAAATTAAGATTGCGCAGATTTTACGCACAATTCTCAATGACTCAATAAACAAGTATTGAGAGAGCAACTGATTAACCATTGGCTGAATGAAACCATGTAGCAGCTAAAAACGTGTATTTAGTGGGGTTCAGCTTAAATTGATGAACCATTGCATTTATTTGATGTTCGGGGGGAAGTCGTCGTCGATGACGCTCGGTGGACGAAGGCGTGGCTCGCCGCTTTCGCTGGGAACCGAGTAGAGGAAGGGAAAATGGCGGACCTCGAAGACGTTACGCTGGACGGGAGACCGCTCCAGTCCCTTCGGGTGGCGGACTTGAAGGCTGCACTAGAGGAGAGAGGTCTCTCGAAAAGCGGCCAGAAGAATGCGCTCATCAAGAGACTCAAGGGGGTGAGCGCTGATCGAGGAAATACCGGAGAACGGCTGGCTGCGAGTTAACGATTAGACGGGCTATCGGTTCTCTCGAGGGCCGACAACTGAGTATCGTTACTGCCGAGTGTGGTGGAGTTATCGCGGCTAATGCCGAGCGATCAACTGCACGCACCTGCGTTGGTTAGCAGCGTTTGAACCCCGCAGATATCCACCAGCTGGAGGAAGGTCCCGTGTTTGGTCGACCCAGGAGCTAAATTCAAAGTGTGTGCGGGATTTATGTTGTCCTATTAGCGCGTTAGCTCCCACGGCTAACGCCGTGAGTTTGGCAGTGGCCTCAGCGACTCGCTCGCTACTATGTACAGTATGTTACCCAAACGACGTGTGCCCCGCTGCTGTGCATGAGTGGCGCTGGGAGATCCATGTTACACCAGCTCGCACTATTTTCTTGGCTCGGTAGCTTTTTTTTTTTTTATAAGCACCACTTTTAGTGCCCGTATGCAGTATGCACAACGAATCATATGTGTTTGGAGTTATTGCTTAATAGTTTAACCCAGGCCGGTGAGCGGTCGCGCGCGAGTTTGTTTACATGACCTATCTCGTGCGCCGTGTTGCGGGGTCATTTTAGCGGTTTAAAACCTGGGTGGTCTGGTTATATACGTCTATTGATTCATACTCTGAAAGCTGCACGCAATATTTACATTCATCCTTCATCGGCAAATGTTTATTGAGCCAGTGAAGGGTTTGCAGACGCCAGAAAATGAACATTGTGTTCTTAACTCGGACAATACTTCGATAAAGTTGTGATTGTGTGGTTGCAAACGGTTTTGACTGCCTGATATAAATTGGAGGCATTGATTGTCAAGGAACGTCGCTATTTTGGAACATTTACTTACTTTAGCATCGTTATTTTATTCAAGTGTAAAAGTAAAATAATTACCACAGTGGTGATATGAGTCCTTGTTGAGTCAGTTCTTGTATATTCCTGTCTGATAATACCTTTTGTACTTGTTTTTCCCAACTTAAACTCGTGATCTGCCTTTTTATTTGCAAGTGTGTAATTCTAGTCAGTAATTGCAGTGATATTTTTAATTTTGATTTGTTTGTTCTCACTCTGTTTCTTTGTTAAATTTGAACTTTTTATTGTTCCTGTTACCTTCTGTTACTCGCCAGTACATGTACGGTAACAGCTCGGTTTGAACAATCACAACTTTTTTTCAGTAGAGAAGGCATAATTGCTTAATATCGTCCATTCGCTGTGGACCGAATGCTAGCAACCATTGAGAGTGTCACACACTGAGTGGTGTCATCTGTCAGACCATGGTACAGTAATTAGTTGAATAAAATGTCCTCTTCTTAATTAAGTTATTACAAGTGCAGTCTCTTGTCCCAATCCCAGGCCCTCATGCTGGAGAACCTGCAGAGGACCTCCACTGCTCATATTGGCCTGCAGCCAAACTCTCAGGTAAGCCCATCAGCGATCCTATTTTTTTTATAAAGCTGAATCAGCTTCATGATTTGCATCAGCACAACAAACCCCTCCGAAAAACTCCGTGTCGGTGGACCTCCAGGTGTGCACAGCGGTTTTAATTTCCTTCATGTGTTTAGATTGGCGAGGAGATGAGCCAGAACAGCTTCATAAAGCAGTATCTGGCCAAGCAACAGGAGCTCCTGCGGCAGCGTCTGGAGAGAGAGGCTCGAGAGGCGTATGAAACAAATGGTGAGTTTTATTACAATCCATCCTGAAAACGTATGCAAGCGAGTGTGTGCAATTGAAGTTGCTCTGTGAGTGTTATTGATTGATCTTTTTGTGAACAGAGCAAGAGGACCACGCAGAAGTTAACAACAGTACATCATGTCCTCCAGCCCAGGTGTGCCAGTGCTTACTTTTACTACCGGTTACTGTCTATATTTCCTTATGTTTTTGTAGTGAGATTTTCTGATATTTCCCAAAAGTGTCACGCACGCACACACGCGCGCACACACACAAACATATGTCGCTGTTTGTGATTGATCACTGTGGAACCGTCGCCTGATTCTCAGCTTCCCGTCTGTCGTCATCAGGAAGCCGCACCAGCGATGGCCGAGCAGCACAAGCCACCTGGCCCCTCTGGCGAAGAGGCATTCTTTGGCGCTGTGAACGAGGAACAGGCCAACAGGAACCAGGATGCCGATATGTCTGGCCCCCCTGCTTCGGGCTCCATGGCGATGCGCGTCCCAGGTGGCGAGCACAGGCCAGAGAGAGGCTCTGCGTCCAGTGAGGTCGCAGGTGACAGCGACGATGAGGATAGTGACGATGGCGAGGAAGACGGTGACGATGACGACTGGGATAGCGGCGCTCGAAGGAGAAACCTCCGAGAGCCAGCCAGAGTGCCTGCGATGAGGGAGAGGTCTGGAGTGCCCGTTCAACCTCAGCAGCAACACATCCCCTCCCTTTTGTCTCCTCAACTTCGGCAACCAACACCTCCTCCTTCCCCACCTCCAGAGTTATCGTTTCCTTTGCCTGACACCCCTAAACAGAGCCCACCTAGTCCAGACGCTGCTCCAGGTAGACGTTCTCCCAGTACTTCCAGCTCTGGTTCCTCCAGCAGCGGTAGCCGCAGTAGCAGTCCAGAGCCTCAGAGGAGTGGACACGCCGAGCGCAAGCCCGGCCCGCTGACCCTCTTGGCCCGTAAAATGGAGTCCGAGGGCGCTTTCTCGGGAGCGTGTTGGCTTGGCGCGGACGCGGGAGGCACTAGGCAGGACAGCGGCTCACCATCAGCAGCATCGTTTCCTGGCCGAGGGCCTCCAGAGGGTCTGGTTTCTGCCATCACTCATACAGCCAACACTGCAAGCCATGTCCCATTTCCAATGATTCCAGGCACCAACCAGGGCACCGTAGGAGCACATTCGGCCCATATTCAAGTACCCGTGAGTGTGCTCAAGGCCGCTGCAGTCGAAGAGAGGGACTTAGCCAGAGAAGCAGAGCTGGAAAGAGAGAGGCTAGTTAAACTAGAGTTGCTCAGGAAACATGAGGAAGAGCGGGAAAGAGCCCTTGCGCTGGAAAGAGAGAGGGTTGAGAGACAGCAGGCTCTCGAAAGAGAAGAGAGGGAGAAGGCTTTGCAGAGAGAGCAACAACTTGCTCTGGAACAGGAGCAAGCCTTGGCACGAGAGAGGGCTCTGGAGCTGGAGAGGCAAAGGGAGATCGAGAGGCAGAAAGAGCTTGAGCGGCAGAAGGAAATGGAAAGGCAAAAGGAGCTTGAAAGGCAGAGAGTTCTGGAGCAGGAGCGCTTGCAGAGAGAGAAGGAGGAGAAGGAAAGACGTGAAAGGGAGAGAGCTTTGCAGCGAGAACGAGAAGAGAGAGAAAGGGCTCTCGAGCAAGAACGGTTAGCAAGAGAGCGAGCTCTGGAGGCTGAGAGGAGAGAGAAGGAGAGGATTGAGAAAGAAATGGCTCTGGAGCAGGAAAGATTGGAGAGAGAAAGGATTGAAAGAGAGAGAGCTTTAGAGCAGGAAAGGCTGGAGAGAGAAAGGATGGAAAGAGAGCGCGCTCTGGAGCAGGAAAGGATGGAGAGGGAGAAGGCCCTGGAGCTGGAGAGGAAACGGAGAGAGAAGGCCTTGGAAGAAGAGAGGATCAAGAAAGAGAAAGCCTTGGAACTAGAGAGACTAGAGCGGGAAAGGGCTTTGGAGCAGCAGAGAATAGAAAATGAGAGGATCGAAAGAGAGAAGGCCTTAGAACAGGAGCGAATAAAAAGAGAAAAGGCTGCAGAGCAAGAAAGATTGGAAAGGGAGAGAGCACAAGAACAGGAGCGGTTGGAGAGAGAGAGGTTAGAGCGTGAGAGGAGGGAAAAAGCGCTGGAGCAAGAGAGGCTAGAGCGCGAGAGGAGGGAGAAGGAGAGGATGGAAAAAGAGCGGGCTCTGGAGCAAGAGAAAATAGCGAGGGAGAAGGCCCTGCAACAGGAGAGGGAGGAGAAGGAAAAGGCGGAGAGGAAGGCTGCTCTCGAACAAGAAAGGATGGAGAGGGAAAGGTCAGAAAAGGAGAAGGCTTTGGAGCAGGAAAGGTCAGAAAAGGAGAGGCTTCTGCAGAAAGAACGAGAGGAGCAGGAGAAAGAGACGGCTAGGATGGCAGACAAGGAGAGGGAGAGTCACCTCCCTCCATTCAAACGTGGCCGTGAGGTTGGTCTCACCCGCCTGCCCACTCCTCCTCCCCTCTCCACAGGACCAGCTACAAAGTCTTCTACAGAGGCAGGGGAGCAGGAAGGTGTCCATGCTCCAGTGTCGCGGGGTGAAGCCCAGGCAGCAGAAACTGGTGGGCCCATGTCACCAACGCCTCTGTCACCACACTCTTCATTCAAGAAGTTCCGGTTCTTAAGGGACTCCCCACTCAACCCCCAGCCCTCATCCACTTCAATGGTCATTAAGCGGCCTCATACGTTCTCTGACAGCCCGCAGCCTCGGGCTTCAGCTCTGTTATCACCCACTGGTGTTGCGCAACAACAGCTGGGAGAGCAGCGTCCTTCTGTCGAACAGGAAGATCTGCGGCGGACGCCGGCCAAGCAGGAGGGCGCTGCTGGTAAGCCAGGACTCCCCCATCCGTCTGAGAAGGGATCCACCGAAACTCCGAGGAAAGAAGAAGCCGCGAGGCTCGCATCGGAGGACAAAGACCCAGCAGCTGCAGCGAAGACCGAGCAGGCTGCAAAGGAGTCTGCCGAAAAGGCGAGAGACGTCAACGAGAGCAAGGGTTTGTCAGATCGCAGGGGAAGAGATGCAAAGAAGGAAGAGAAACGAAGGAGAGAGGGGTCGTCGCCGAATGATTCCTCTTCCTCAGAGTCAGACTCTGGATCCTCATCATCTCATTCCTCTGATTCATCCTCATCTTCTCAAGAGAAATCCACCTCCAGAGGCAGAAGGGTAGGTGAAAGTAAACATTCCTTTTGGTCTCTGCAGCTGAAAAGGCCATAAATGACTGCATGAGCAGCATCAATGTGTGACAGTTGTACAGGAAATGGCCTTCACTAGTACTGATTGATCCTGCAGCTTAATTTGCATGTTTTTCCGAGTAACTGCTAATGTTCACCATTTACATCCATATCACTGCCTATTCTGGAGGAATAGTTGCTTTCCTGATAACAAAAATGAGCAGTGACTGAAGTGCAGCTTTTTAAATTCACTCCTGACAGACAGTTGCACCTGAAGTGTGAACAAAGTGGATAACCGCTAATTCACATCGCCTTCTATCCATAAATGTTGTGTCTCTTGTAGGAAGGGAAGCCTGAAAGAGAGTCCTCGCCACTGCGTACGATGACAGGCGAGGCTCACTCTGAGAGTTCAAAGGAAGCCCCAAAAGCCCCCCCTTGCAAAAGTGAGAGATCAGCCGAGAAGAGTAACTCAACCGCTGAAGGAGACGGTCACACCAAGGTCAGCTGCTTATACACTATTGTACCACCAGATTACTTTGTAAATGTTTACCGATGACTAAATATGTCCTCTTATGTTGCATTCATGGCATGTATATCTTGTCTGGATATCTCAGTATTTGAAAATAACTTCATCAATATTCATTAATGTTATTTTGTATTATAAGCACAGAAATCTCCATCACATACATGACGCATTTCTGCATCTTGTTTATCTTCTTGATGTTTTTAACCCCCTAGCATTCGTTAATTGAAGCACCGATCCCAGGAGAGACCAAGAGAAACAGACAGGACAGCGAGGGAGACGAGAAAAAAGACAAACAAAGGTCTTGTTGTCAGTTTTTCTTTGTCTGAATCACATGATTTATTATGTCTGTGTGCATGAATTTCCGCTCACCTGCAAAACGCATGTGTGCATGTCCAGGGACAGCTGAGCTCTGTTGGACTGGAGCTGTGGTGACAAACGAGCCAATAGTCCTGATAAATTAGAGGTGTCACATGCTGCTGTGTTGATAAGGATTAGTCTGTTGAAGTGTCACAAGGCATTTTATTCAAAGAGTAAAGTTAAAAGGAGCCTATCATGCCCATGATATAGACTTCAATAAATGAGGAATATATTGTAAAGGTAGAAATGATGTTGGCCTAATATTTTTGCTTAAATGTTTTTTTTTTTTTGTGGGGGGCAAGAAACATTGTTTCATGCTATTTTTTGGCTGGGAGTTCAGATGACTTGTGTTGCTTGTGAAGAAGTGATCTTTCAAGAAAAGCAGAAGCAGTAATAAAGTGGCTGACTTCTCAAAAAAGGATTCGATTCGGATATCTCCAGGGTTCTTGTCGGTAAAACGGATGTTTTGTGTATTTCTTGAACGTGCGGCGATGTCATGAATGCATCGAAATTCCCGTCAGGCACTTGCTAAGACTACCTCTGAGTCGGTCTGTAGATGCGGGTCCTTCTTTTACATGGTTATTTTTTTCTTCGGTGTCAACATGGCTGTGGCTCGTCGGTAGCCTGAGCGGCGGCACGCCGGCCTGCGGGTTTGTCACACCGCGGCTCAGCTGGACGTCAGGGGACGCTTTGTCCGTCGCGGGTTTAATTTCACCGCCGGTGCCCTTACGAATGTTTCCCGGGGAGGAGCGGTCTGTGTTGAGAGGGAGGTCGGAGGAGGAGGAGCAGGAGGAGAGGGGCGAGTCGGTACGACGCAGTCGTTTCGCAGCAGACGCAGCGTGAATGCTGCATTTTAACCTCGCTCGCTGCCTCACTGTGGCCCAAGTTTAACGTTAGCCGGAGAGAGCGAGCGTGTTCGCGTGTGCGCTCACGGCAGTGCGCTAACGACGCGAGGCGCGCTCATGTGTCAGGTAGCGCGGTGGGGCGTCTGGTCGGCTCGGCACGGAGGAGGACACTGATGGCTCTGCACGTCTTTCTTCCTCTCCGCCGCTCTGTTTCTCGACTGTGGCGGGAAGATGAAGAGCCGTGGCTGTAGTCAGCAGTGTTTCATGCAGCTTTCTCAGCAGCACCTGCTCGTTGTCTGCGTCACAGCGGAGTAATTTCACCTGCTCAGCTTTTCACCGTCGTTTTATGGGGCGTCATGCGGTTCTTCGATATGTATGTAGATAAATGCATAATGGCTCGATTTTTCGCGTAGCTATACAAATTAAGCTCTGAGATTTAGAGCAATTGAATATTTGTCGTTGTTTTCAGTTGAACGTCGGTTTTGATGTATTTACTGTGTAATTACACTGCTTTGCAACGGTGCAATCCACAGGCTTCTTTAAAGTTTGAGTTTTTCACCCACAGAGCTCAGCTGGAGTCTTGACTTGATGTCCATGAAAGCTTTTAGATTTAATTAAAAAAAAAATTCCTTCAATTAGAAAATAAATGTGACTATCGTGACATGGTAAAAGATGGTTTATTCTGCTGTGACTGTTATCTGTGATTAAACATTCACACACATAATGTGATTTTCCCCCTCACACTGTGCATCAAGCTAAATAATAATCATTTCGTGAAACATTCATTACGTGGCTTTGTGTAAACCTTTCTCGAAATACCATTTTGCAACATAAGAAAAGGTTTGGGTAAAATCTCACTGACATTTTTTATCTTTCATACTAATTTCATCATCCCTTCTCTTTAATGATGATGTGTGTTTTTAACTCAATGCAGGCAGATGAAGGAGACTGGCATGGCAGATCCTGAGAAGCTTCCAGAGTCCAGCGAGGAGGTAAGGCACCTCGAGGAACTGCCGACATCTTGGACCTCAAAGAAATTAGCGATCAGGGATCTCGTACTACAAACCCATTTAAGCATTTTTAGTTACCGTTTTTATTTATTCATTCATTCAAATTCCACTGTATGTTTCTATGTGGAGGATTTTAGATGAAAAGAACTGCTTGTAATCTGAAGCCGAGACATTCATGCTTATATGTGCCCTTTTCTCTAATGGTAGCTAGGATGTGTGCAGGTAGTTACATTTTGCATTTGGCAAAGACCTTTGACAATGTCGGTATCAGAAACAGCAAGGGCATTTTTTTTCTCTGTGGCTGATGTTTAAACCCCAAATGATTGCTTTGTTACAAAGGTGTTCATGCCTCTTCCATTGCCCCTATTGGTACCTGCATACTACCTCTGCCACTACTGCTGCACCTGTTCCACTGTCCCCAAGAATCCTGAGTTGACCACAGATAAGCCCCCAAGGCTGCACTACAGAGGGACACCCCTAGCATCAAAGGCTGCCTCATTCTCATCGATATGGCCGGCGACAGCCAGTAATTGGACTCCAACATTGAAACGAGGGGTTGGCTAGTCAATGGTGCCCACCTCTTGTAGCCTGTTGTCCACTACTCTGGACTCGTGCTCGTTTTGTCTGAAGACAAGCAAGGACATGTGTTTGCATCAAGTCAAGTTAAAGAGTATGTGAAGCACTTGCAAGAGCCCCAGAACAGAGGGGTTTTTTCCCCCTTGTTTGATACACAGAAAGACAGAAGACATTAAAGCGCCAAAACATCCTGTCCAGAGAGAAAGAGCCATATGGATGTATGAACTGGAACATGACTGAACGGACATTTGGATACTGTTTCTCTCGGAACGGGCAAACTTTGCAAAACTGTCTGGGATGCACTTTCAGCTAGCTAAAACCTTTTGTCTGGACTGAACTTCAACATGAACTTCCGCCTCCATAACTCCAAGTGAACATTGAAAGCGTGGATTTACGTGTTGACAACATTCAGCATCTGAGCTCCATTTAATTGGACCTGAACGTTCCTTTGCGTTAGAGGAGCCGGCCGTCTCTTTAAAGGACTCGCCCGTCACACCCGAGGATGACTGCTTGGGCCCAAAGCCTTTCAGAGCCCCCATCCAAACGAACAGTTGAACTCATCCCGCCAGCCAGCCAGCCAGCCAGCCAACCTGCCAACCAGCTATCAGATTTTCATCCAAACATCTCAGCCACCACTGATTGGACCCTTGTTGCCTAGATACAGTACATGCAGTCCTGATTGGGCCATATCCAAACCAGTAAGGATCAGGTGTCAGTGGTACCAGGGAATAAGTAGATCTTTACTTACTGATGTTTTATTTTGTAGAGTTACGCTAAGTGTGTTTAGTTTCCAGTCGTATAGTTTCTATTCTGTCCAGGAATAGTCGCTTTGGAAGTCAAATTAGATTTGGCTTTTTGCAGATCAGACCAAATGTGTTAAAACCGCTTATAGTCCTGGATATACTGCTTTAGTCATTTCACTGTGTGTGTTCAGCATTTAGCAGCACAAATATCTTTGTGACTGACTTTAAAATGTGGTAACTCCACCAAATCGGTTTCATGAGAAACCCGAGTGCATCCGAGTCTTTAAACGAACCGGATGCAGGAATTGCTTTAAACGAGACAGTGTTAAAATTGTCGCATGTAGTCGTAGACATGAAAGAAGTTGCCAGTCCACAGCTGTTTTCTAGCTTTTGTTTCTCAGTCTGTAGTGTCCCTCCTTCCTGTTTTTTGGCTGTACCTTTCCTTCAACCTGACCTTGACCATTTGTCTGTATCCACGATGTCCTCTTACCTTTCCCTTGTTTGTGGGGTTGTGTTTATCTTCTTGTGTTTCAGACGCCGAAGGCCTTCTCGGCTCGTAAGATCTCTCTTAGCAGTGAGTACCCCCCTCCCCCCCCTCCCACCTTTCTCTCTTTTGATCACCATTTCTGACTCATCCGTGTTTGTGTTTTTGCCCCTTTTCTGTCTCGATTTGCTTGTCGGGTTTCTTTCAGTTGAGGGACGTAACCTGAAAACCATAAAAATCCTGTTTGACGCATGATCGTAACGTGGCTGGATGATTAATCTCTTTTCCTCGCGAAACCTGAGCTCCAATCGCACATTATGCTGCGTATATCTTAAATGTCTTACTAGGCAGTAAATCGTCCCCAGGCTCCGGCAGTGCAGAGGCGGAACAGGACGGTGGGACTGCAGCCGGTCGCAAGAGGAGATGGGGCTCCAGCACAGCCGTCACTGCCAAGAAACCTTCCATCAGCATCACCACCGATTCGCTCAAAGTACGTGTCGCAGGAGTTCATCCGTTGTGGCTCTGTGGAGCGTCGTCCCCACTTCTGCGTGGGAGGCTTAACAGTGCGGTGTGTTCTTTGTTTCCCTCCTCAGTCTCTAATCCCAGACATCAAGCCTTGTCTGGGCCAGGAGGCAGTCGTGGATCTCCATCCAGAGGAAGCCGTCCTCTCTGGGAACGAGGACGATGAGCGGGAGCGCTCCGACCAAGACCTTCAGATCCGACGCACTGTCACACAGGTCGGTGTACAGCTCAGCTCGCAGCTCTAACAAGCTCGGACTCTCCTGTTGGGATCTGTTTTTCCAAAACTAAATATTTGCCTTTTTTTTTTTTAAATTGCTCTGATGTCTCCGGTTTGGCTTGAAGGTGGTGCACCCAGAAAACCAGGAGAATGGACAGAAAGAAGCAAAGAGGACCCGGCTCGACAAGCTGGAGGAGGACGATCTGCGAGCAGATCGCGAGAGGACAAAGGCTCACGAGGAGGCGATGGAAATCTCCATCCCTGGAGCCACAGAAAGCCAATCACCAACACTTACCAGCCATGATGTAGAAGTTAACACTGGTAACTGACCCGACGTGGCGTCTCTTTCAACAATCCCTCCAATTAAACGTTCTTATCTCGAGCCCTGCGCACGCATCGTCAGCCGAGTAAGTGGCCTCTCCTCTTCCTTGCAGTGACCCCCGGCGACACCCTCATTCGTCGCTCTATCAGCCAGCAGAAAACGGGTGTTTCCATCACAATCGACGACCCCGTTCGTACGGCGCGGCAGCCTTCGCCTCCCCGTGGCAAAGTCTCTGCCATCGTTCACGTCTGCAATTTGGTGAGAAAACGGAACCTCAACCTCAATGACCATTTTTCTTCAATTAAGCTTTAAATAGTTTTTGTCCCCCTTTCAATCTTATTCCTGTAATTTAAACAGAAAATAGGCATCGATTGATTTTTAGTCCTTGAAACTCATCACGCCTTTTATATACTTTTTACTTTGTCTCCACGCTCGTGTCCAGGTGAGACCATTCACTCTGGGACAACTTAAAGAGCTGCTTGGTCGAACCGGCACCCTGGTGGACGAGGGCTTCTGGATTGACAAAATCAAGTCCCACTGCTACGTTACTGTGAGTGATTCCGAGTGCTCACTGCAAAAACTGGCAGAAGTGCTCAAATTTCTCCCTTTTAACCGTTTGTCTCGTTCACGGTCTCTCCTTGCGTGTAGTACTCGAGCTCAGAGGAGGCGATTGCCACTCGTGCAGCTCTTCATGGAGTCAAATGGCCTCAAAGCAACCCCAAAGTGCTGAGCGTCGACTTCTGCCAGCAGGAGGAGGTAAAGCTTTGTCCCCGCGTTTCCTTTTCTTACTCCTGAACTTCTTGGACACCTGCTGATGGAGACTTGTCTCTGTCCCGCAGTTGGATTTCCACAAAGGCTTGGTGGCAGCCGACCGGCCCGGAGCGGGGGAGGAGCAGGCTCCCGGCTCGGCGCGAGGCCGAACGGCGGGCCTGCCCCCCCTGCTGCCCGAGCGGGACCAGTGGGCCGAGCGCGAGCGCGAGATGGAGCGCAGGGAGCGGGCGCGAGCCGAGCGGGAGTGGGATCGCGACAAGGTCAAAGAGTTCGGCAAGCCGGGAGAAGACCAGGAGGAGGGTCCCCGAAGGTCCCGCTCCAGAGAGAGACGGCGCAAGGAGAGAGGAAAGAGCAAAGAGAAGAAGGCGGAGAAGAAGGGTAAAACTCGGACTTGAACCTCTGCTGCATTTACACAACACGGACAACTTCTGGCTTATTCCTGTTTTGTTTTCTCTGGCAGATAAAGCAGCAGAGGACCCACCTGCGAAGCTGCTTGATGACTTGTTCCGCAAAACGAAAGCAGCTCCCTGCATTTATTGGCTTCCACTTACAGAAGAGCAGGTAAGACAAACGTTACTTTGACCGTGTTTATCGGTAAAAACCGTTTTAATCCCTCCTGCGAGTGTTGAGCTTCGACTCCTGTCTTCCTTTCAGTTTGCTCAGCGGGAAGCTGCCAGGGCAGAGCGTAAAATCGAGCGCGAGAAGCGGAGGAAGGAGCAAGAGGAGGAGGAGAAGCGGGAGGAAGAGCGCAAGGAGAGGACGAAAACTGCCGGCGGCGCGTCGGGGGACAGGAGCGAGGGTGAGAAGGACAAAGAGCGCGAGAGGGACAGAGACCGAGCGAGGGACAGAGAGCGAGACAGGGAGAGGGAGAACGACAAACGCAGGGATGGCTACCGTAGGCCGGGGGGCAGCGGCGCGGGCGGGGGCCGGCGCTCGCGCAGCCGCAGTCGCAGCCGCAGCGAACCCCGCGAGCGGCGGCGCTAAAGGCCAATCAACCGATGGAACTGTTCTTAGAGACCACCCTCTTCCATTTGCCTTTCACTACATGTACTTTGTTACAACTCCGACCCAACAGAGGACCAACTGATGTCGCTCCCATCTCTCCAGTCGTCACCTTTTTTAAAGCACATCTCCACCTACACAGTCATGCTTAAAGGGGACCATCATTTTTGCAGTGTTGTTGCCCAGAGTGCTGTACGTCTCACTCCTGTCGAGGTTTCGCTCTATTTTTCTTTGACACGTTGCCTCCTTTTTCTTTTCTTTTCTTTTTTTTTGTCTTGACGGCTTCGCAGAATGCGCACTGGGTAATTTTGACGATTTTACTCCGGCGTCCCCGCTCTAATTTGCAATCAATCGTCGTCGCCTACGTGTTTTAACAGCTCCGCGATGGTTTTTTTTTTTGTTTTTTTTTTTTGGACTTTGCATGTAGTGCAAAGCTACTCTTGCCAGTCCTGCCTAAAGAGAGAACACGCTCCTCCGTGCGGAGGAGCGCGTAATTTAAAACAAAACGGGGAAAAAAAAGTATCAGAATCAGTACGTTTGGCGTTTTTTTTTTTTGTACAGACATAAGAATATTCAAAGTCTAGTCTTTAAATGAGGCAGCTCTGGGGTATTTTTCAACAAGCGTGGAATAACTACTAAGGCAATGCAGTGTTCCTCTCCCCCCGATCCAGAGAAGAAAGGGTCGCGGGGGGAGCGTCGACATCTGTCTCACCTGACCCAAGTTATCATCATGTCCTTATTATTCTCTTTTTCCTCCCTCTACTCCTCCTCTTCTCTGAGAGGGGAGTTTGCATTATGAGTTTCCTCACCAATGGCTTTGAAATTGTTTTTTAATCGTTATTTTATCATTTTAGTACAAAGATTTGGTTTTTTTTGTTCTTTTTTTTTTTTTTTTTTAATTTCTTCTTTGAGTACGCCTATCAGTGGTGAATGTAAAAAAAATAAAAAATTGAAGTTTGAAATCTTTTGTGGTGTTTCTTTTGGAGCATCTCGAATGAAAGTCACTGGCGCTCTTGCGGGGAGTGAAAATGCTCCTCAGAGGAAACGCGACGGTTCAAGTGCGGGGGGGGGGGGGGGGGGGGCCCCCCCCCCCCCCCCCCCCCCCCCCCCCCCCCCCCCCCCCCCCCCCCCCCCCCCCCCCACACCAGATCAGCCTTCCGGTGAAGTATGGTTGGTTTTGCCTGAAACTCCACAAGGTGTCAGTCACACCACGTCGGAGCACCGCTCGGCCCCGACATGCGAACGGGAGGAAACGACTCGGTGCAGTTCAGCAAAAGCTCGGAATACAAAAGGAGAAAAGCATTGAGCGCAGTGTGCCCGCAGCTGGCAGTCCCCTCTTTCCATCCCAGCTCTGAAGTTTAGGACCCCCCCCCCGCTCTTTCGTCAAGCCCGTGGTGCCCACCCAGCTGGGCGCGTTGGCCCCCTTTGCCGTCTTTCTCGGCGTTACCCGCTCTTTCCTTCTCTGCAGTCCGCGCTAAATCTTGCGCTTGCCCTCGTCCCTCTTTGCTTGCCTCGTTCCATCTCTCCGGTCTTGACGTTCATCCTGCAGAGCTCAGCAGTGTTCCTATGTAATTACAGCCCGACGGTCGCTGAGCAGAACATTTTTCTGCCCTGATGCAACGCGATGTGTCTGGACTCGGCCAGGGCCGGCGAATCTTTCACGCTGGCATATCTCTGGCAGCCCCAGAGCCGCCTAAGTGGGTCATCAGAGGTGGACTGAGACGTGAAAGACGGTTCGGATTCGGGGAACTTTTTGGACCGCGTCCGGAAAGTAGATCGCTGTTTCTTTTCGAGAAGAAATGTTTGCGTACGACTCTTGAGTCTGTCAAACCCTCCATGATGAGTTTAAGGTTTAAGACTTCAGGGCAAATAATGAAATCTGCATTTCTACTGAAAAAGATTGCATTTGCCTGAAGTACCTGCGTTGGTTTGAGTGTTTCGTAAACCTTTTGTAGTTGAACTGTGTAATCTTGTACACAGACGGGCTGTCGTCCCTCAGTCTGCTGCTTTGGTGAATTCTGGTCCAACCAAACATGAATTGCATCAGTTGAAATGAAAGAAAAAGCTCCCAACAATAAAACACACAATAAACTACTGAAGTTAATGATTTGACCTAATTGCAGCATGCATGTGCTCAGTTAATCGGGTTTGCAGTAGAAAAAAAGGTCATCTGAAGCTTTTTCAACGGAAAATGTTCCGTTTGTGAGGCGAGATATATTCGTATCGTCTCCTCACATCTTCTCAGTCTTTGTTCGGGAGTTGGAAAGGATCGGTCGTCCTCTGGGGAGCAGGAAAAAATCTAGAGTATGAACAAAGACGGAGTCCAAAAGCAGCTGAGTTACGCTTCAGTGTTACTCATCAGTTCCTGAAACAAAGAAGCTATCAGCTGGTAACGCGCTGCTGAGCGACACGATCCGTTTGGACGAACCCTCGCCGCGCGTCTTTTTTTGTCTTTGTTTTTGGCGAGAACGACCCGTTACAAGTCGCCATTCACAGTCCATATCCTCCACTTTCATCTCGCTTGAATCAGAGTGAAATTGGCAACGCTGTGTTTGACACTGTGAAGAGTGAAGGATGTCGAGCTTACGATCCCAGTCGGGGCCGATTTCAGGACCTGTGTTGCCAATGTGTTTGGCGTCTGCACGACGCGCTCGCGGTAATCAGGAACAGGGACGCCGTGTCGTGCGCGAAGGGATATAAATAAATCCCGATTTCCGCTGCTGAGTTGTTTCGGCGAGCATCAGAGCGAGGAGCTTCGCAGCTCGGATACTCGGGGAGGGGGGGGGATCACGGGATCATTCAAAGATCCTCCGAGATCCAGCGAAACTAAGGCGGTGCAGCCGACCTGCACAGTGTCAACAGATGTATGAGGATGACTCAAAACACTGTTTGTCCAGGTGCGAGTCGTTGACGGGGCCACAGGGCCAAGCTGCAGCTGGTGGGGCGGGGGGCCGCCGCAGACCACCTGCGTCTGGAGCCCGGCCCATGAGAACGGTAATAAGTCAGTCAGCTGAGCGAGGCGGCTCTTGTGCTGGCAAGCGGGCAGTAAAAACAATGTGTTTTTCGCTTCGTAAGCAGCCCCTCGCCCCCTCTCTCTCCTTCTCCCTCCATGTGACTCCTCCACCCCCCCCCCCCCCCCACCTCCCCACCCCCTCCTCGGCGCAACCACATGGGTCTTTGTGTCCGCCGCTGTTAGAAAGTCAGCAGAGAGGCCCACCGAGCTCCCCTTTCAAAGGAAGCCTCTGATGTGGCCTTTCGGATCGCCGCCCGTCGCTCTGACTTTGCGTTTACTCTCCTCTGACACGCACTTTTTTTCGGTGTTTTCTTACGTGTGTCCTATTTACGCTGGTTCGCGCTCTCAGTTTCACACACGCGGGGGGAAAAAAAAAGCCGTCTTTTATCCTCCTCGATTCAATCAAAAACGCGTTCGGGACGAGGGCGGGCAGAGGCGACGAAAGCCAGTCGATCACGACACTCCCTGCAACTCAAAATCCCCCCGATGTACAGTATATACCCGCACACCCTTCCCCCTCTTTTTCTAAGCCCCCCCCCCCTCCCCTTCTCTCCCCCCATTCTTTGTGATGACATGTATATGCTTATGGAAAACAGATGTGGCCCCCTTTTTGCAATGGAAGACTGTGAGAGAGAGAGAGAGAGAGAGAGAGGACCGGGCGCGAGGCTGTGCGGCGGTTCATTAGCAAGACTGCAGGACATGTGGGGAGGGCATGTCGGGAGACGGAGGAGTTTTGGGGTCTTGCGG
>JASSRZ010000042.1:11366836-11394175 GCA_032164315.1 Malacoctenus gilli
CCCCCCCACCCCCCCCCCCAGGAATAGTTACCCCTCCGCCAAGGAGCCCATGTTCTCGCAGGTTTGTCTGTCCGTCAACAGAAAAACTCTAAAAAAGAGGACCAAAGACAGCGTTCAAGCACTGGAAGGGGCATCTCGGCGGAGGTGTGCGCTCTACCGAGCTCCGCCTCTCTTTTGTGAGGCCTTGTGGTTTGGTTCCATCAGAGAAACATGAGAACGCAAAGGTTCTTGGATCGAAAAGCACGTCACGGGAGGCTCGCACCCACGCTGAAATCTGTTTGTTGTCACAGGAAAAAGAAAAAAAAAAGGCAGTAATATAAAACTTTTCCAGCCTCTTAAAAGCGTCTCGGCTGCGGCCGCTGATATTCCACTGGGCGAAATGATTTCATTTTTTTCTGGACGCGGCGCTTGACTGCCGGTGCCACGAGCGAAACGGTGCCGAAAGGCTCCCATGTTTCAGAGGACGGCGGAAAAACCAAAAAAAAAAAAAAAATACCCGGGCTCTCGTCGGCGGGAAGGCCGGGGAACCAGAGTCCACGGCACTTCAGCTCGAATTGAGTGCAGCCGTCGAACTCTCCCCGAGTAATTATGAGCCATTAAATGAAGAGTGGGCTCGTCCTGTCGCCGACGGAGCAAAAAGTCACTCCGCATGAAGGTGACGTGAGGAGACGCACGGGCCCGTGCGCCCTGGCTGCAGGCCGACGGGGTCTCTGAGTGGACCTCACACACACACACACACACACACACAAACAGGAATCTCCGCGGGCTGATGACACGAATGTTCACCGAGCCTTCTTAACAAGCAGGCATGAATGCATGTACAGGCGGGCTAAGCGTACACACGGCGACATAATCACACACACACATCTCCGGCGTATTATCAGCGAGCACGCCAAGCATGATGATTTAGTCGAGTGTCACATTAAAGGAGCCCGCTCATCCCTCACAGCCTGAATGAGGGCATTAGGCGGCAGCCCAAACACACACCAGGCAGGGCTCCTCCAGAGCCGCCGCCGCCACCGCCGCCGCCGCCGCCACGGCGTCTTTAATTACTGATAAGAAGCGACGGGAATAACAAAATGCGGCTTGACCGAAGTCCAAAACGTTTGATTTTTTTGGCGAGTTTGGCGGCGGATCAGTCGCGGCGCAAGAGAAAACACGACGATTAAAATACAGAGCGAGAGTCGTGGTGATCGCGAGGGGCGGCTGCAGAGAGGGGGGGGGGCAAGGGGGGGGGTAGCCTCCTCACCACATCATCACACACTGAGCTCCCCTAAAAATGACAACATGAATCAAACGCATTTCGCTTCTCCAGTTGGCCGACAAAGAACTCGTTCCCGGATCGGCTTTCACCTTCAGAGATCCGACCAGTCGGTGCGTCTTTTTTTTTCACAGGGAATGAAGTTAAAACGGTAGTTTGGTGACCTCCAAAAACCAACAAACGTGTTCAATTTTTTTGCAGGTTCTCGCGACACGACTTCGCTTCGGTCCAAGCGTTGCTTCGGGTTCGCCAATTTTGTCGAGAAGCGCGCGTTTCTTTTTCCGGCTCGCGACTTCGCCGCTTCCGGAAATTGCAGCTCCAAAAGGGGGAAATTGAAAAAACTGGTCGGAGTCGCTAAAACTGACGGCCGGCAGGAATACGCGCTCCTCGGTGGAGGTGCGTCTGGAAGTACAGAGGGGGAGGGAATACTTCCACTTCGGCCTCTCGATTGAGACGTCCGAGTTGCTCGGCCTCAGTGTCATCTTATCTGATTCTGCCGTCACCCCCGGAGTGAGACGGGCGGAGGAGTGAGCTCCTCGGCTCGCTCTGCCTCACCACTCAGAAATGTACCCCCCTCCTGTGGAGAAGGAGGAGGGGCGGGGGGGGGGGGGGGGGTGATCGGTGGTGTCCCCGCGCTGACCACGGAGAAGCAGGGGCCAGACTGCAGGACAGATGTGTTTCATTTGGCTTTATCTGTTGACACGTCCTGTCCGCGTCGCATGCGAGGGCGGCGTTCCGCCGAAATCTGACCCCGGAGCAGCTCTTGCGGTTTCTGGACGTCGGTTTCGCCGAGAAAAAAAAAGCACCTCCAGGAACGTCTCCGCTCGAACATCTCAGTGCTTGACGTGCCCGTCCAAAAACTTTGTATATCTCATGAATAAAAAGCAGAAAAATAATGCCAAGCCCCTGAAAAACTTTGGTTCTCTCAAACTTTTCAACGCTTGACGCGAAACTATCGGCACTCCTCAGTTGCCGCTCGCTGAAGTGTCATCCGTAAAAACCGTCAAAAACGCAACTTTGGGCAACTTGTGCACCATTAGATGAGTCAGCGGTTACAGAGTTTACCGCAGAGCAACGAAAAGTGTCACCGTGCATCCATTTTTGACTAGAAACAAACAATTAAATGCTTTTGAGTGACTCTTCAAAGTTTGTTTCAAACAAGTAAGCAAGCAAGTACCCGGATGGGAACTTGCCACGCCCGTTTTACCTGAGGATGCATCGGATGGGGACTCGTGTGGACTCAGACAGCCATGTATCCCAGCATGCATTTCACTACAACCAGGAAGTGGAGGAGCGAACACACAACTGTAGCAGTAATTTTCAAATTACTACATTTTTAATGTCATTAAAGGCAACAGCAGTCAAAACTTTCTCCATTTTTTCTTTTTTTACTTTTACCGGAACACCGGAATCTTTTTTCTCGCCACTGGCTTTTATATGTTGGCTTCAGACAAATATGTCTAAATATTAACGAATTTAAAGTTTTAAAAAACGAGGAAGGTGTTTGTTTTATGTAGTTATTGTTTAATTCTATTAAAATTTACTACATAAAATAAACATTTCTGGGATAATCACCAACGACAGACACCGAAGTCGAGGAATTGACGAGTACGCTGCCGTTCCAGTTGTAGAAAAACCGTACCGCGAACTCCCGTTCTCGCAAGTTTCCAAGTCCGAACTTCGGAAGTTCGGGAGTCCGCAATCGGCCTACTCGGTGTTGAGAAACGGCTCTTGTGTTTGAATGCAAATGTTGGTATTAACCAGAAGCACCGACGGTTCTGGACTTTAAACAAAGTTCCCTCACAGTTGATTCAAATATGAAAAAACTGTTTGTTTTTGTTTTGTCTGCGTGTTTTAAACTGACACTTTCTATGACTTTTAGAATTAAAAGTCCCGAAAGTCAAAGGAAAAGCGGTACAAAATCCAAAAGATCAGGTTGTCGGATTCCGACGCCGTGTGTCTCTGCGTTTCCGTCGCTTCCCCTGCAAGACGGCGTCTGTTCCAAGCTTCCGTGTTTGTGTTTCCCACATTCCCGCTCCGTCGTGACCTCTTCCTGATCCCGGCTCCTCGCTCGGCCTCTGCTCCTGGTGAAAAAAGCGGGTTCCCTCCCCGCATATGTATGGCCGCCTCCGCCTAACAAGAGGGCTGACCCGCGGCGCTGTGTTGCGGTGCGCCGGGGACGTGACCCCCCCCCACACACACACACACGCAGGAGGCCTCCCCTGCTGGCCCGCTCATGAATATGGCTCTAATTGAATTCGCGGGAGACAAACGAGCGTTAATTGGGAGGAGAACGGCGAGCGCGGCCGGCCATTCACGGGAGAAAAAAGGGAGGGGAGGCCTCCTACCCACCACAGGTCTGTTCTTCCCAGCAGGAAGGGGGTCTTCGGGGGGGGGGGGGGGGGGGGGGGGGTGGAAGGGGGGGCACAGAAACTGGCAGGACTGCAGAATAAAAGGATCACGACCCAAACGCTCGCTGAACGGACTAGAAAACTGAGATCGGGATGCACAAGAATGTGTTTTAATAATGGGTGAAGCTTCTTTTTTCTCTTTCCACACATCGCTCCGAGTGTGGACAAATGGAACAATAATATGCCAGCAAAATGGAAAAACGTATTAGGTATTAATCTCCCTCCTCCGCTGGCGGCTGGCGCGCCACAGATAAACTGCATGTGTTTGTGTTTTGCAGCAGAATGCTGCTTTTTCGGGAGAGACGCGAGCCTCCGCCGGGGGCTTCCTCCGCCGCGCCTGGACGTGGGGCGGCGGGAGCCACCTGAGTTCAGCCAACGACCTCAACGATTGCAGGCCTTCCTCTGACTCTGTATCAGTCTGTTTCAAAGCACAGCGGCTCGCTGGCACGGATCACCATTCGTGGAAGAAGTGGGGAAAGAGAGATCGGTGGTGTTATGGGATCCAGCTGTGTTTCTCCTTTTAAAGCGTGTCAGACACTGAACAGCGAGTCTTATGATCACCACTTGATCTGGACTTGTCTCTCTTCCCTTCGGGCGCTCACGTTCCGCATCTTCTCGCTGTTGTCTGTGTTTTCCTCTGTGACGTCGCTCGTGGCGGCCTCTGGCGCGGCGCCAGCGGGAAAAGTCTCCCAAGCCGCCGGTCGTGCGCGGATCGGCTCCGCCGTCACTCGATCCATATGCGGCCGTAAATCAGCCTTCCCCCCCGAAGCCAGTGATTTGCTTTGATTCCGAGACCCACGCCCTCCGACACTTCGGGGCTTTTTCATTATACCTCGGCGGGACGTCATGGAGAAGTAAATCGCTCGAGATGAGCTTCTCTGTCCTGTGGTTTCTGTTTCCTTCAGATTCAACACGAATCTCTCTTAATTTTCTCAGAGAAAAGCTGTTTGGAAAACACTTTTTCATTTAGGACAGTTCAAAATCCAACAATTGGTGCATTTACAGTTTATTTCACTCAGAAATCTGTGTGGATTTCAGCTCGTGTTGTTCAGCTGCCTCGCCTTGTTAGTAGTTCAATTCGCCATCCGCTTCAGTGCCCATGGGCAAGGCACGGAGGCCTCACTCCCTCACAGTGAAGTTTGAAGCACATCAGCCGCCATTCTTGGTGATTGATGGTATCATCGAACGCATGAATGTGACTCACCGCGTTTAGCGAGTTTAAACGGCTGAAGTCGTAGAAATGTGCAATTTCAGCAAATTACGTTTGACAATTTCTGTAGGAGTGTTTGAATAAACAACAAAGATCTCGAGACAACACCGACTGTTCTCGACTTCAGAGAGGCGAGACCCCCGCTGGCTGTCACTGTGTCCCACCTGTGGTAGGAGCTGGCGGTTTGGGTGCCGAGAAGGTTCCGCGGGCAGTGAGAGAATTTTTCAAAAAACGGTGGGAATCAGCGGGGAAAGTCGGCGGTCCCGCTCAGCTCCCGCCGCGTCATCTGTGAAATTCTGTGTGGTGCAAACTTGCCGCATCATTCTTTTGAAAAACGACGAGTCAGCTTGGATTTTTTTTTTCCTCTCCTCGGATGTGCACGAACACGTTAAGTCCGTTTTCCCCTTCTGTGTTTTTTTTTCTTCTTCTTGTTTTGGAAACGACTCTCTGAAAACAAAAGGCAGCCGCACCACATCCCCCCTCTGATGCACACTTCTGCGCTTCACCTTCTGGAGGCGGAGTCTGTGAGGGAGGGTCCGGAGACAGAGGACGGTGGGCGCTCACTTCCTGTTTGTACGTTAGCGCTTGGTGCAGGATGTGGCAGCCCGGCTTTAACCGATGCAAATGAAAACCATGTGGGACCTCTGGGGCCGCGCGCCGGCTCCCACCTTTTCTGCCGTCCCACAGCCTTGTTGCCGGGCGGAGCAACGGTGGCCCTCCGCTGTTCTTCGCGCTCCCTCGCTCGGTGGGGAATTTTGCAGCTCAGCTTGGCTCTTTATGTGACACAATGGGCAAAAGCAGGACTTCCCCTGCTGGGGAGTTTCTATTCATCTGGGCTGCACCAGGCAGAGGAAATGTCCAGCTCAGAAACACAGAGACGCTGTTCCTCCTCTGAAACGCACAGCGGACTCTATGTGTTGATTGTGCAACTTCAGTCCAACTTAGTCTTGAAGATTGCGTGAAAGAAAAAAAAAACTGATCCGTCCAAAATGTCCAAACATGTGCTGGTGGCATCAAATCAAAAATGTTTCTTTCTTCGTTTGAGCTTTGATGTTTGTTTTTGAACGTTAGGGTTAAAAAGAGTGGATGGAAAAGTTTGGATTGTCTTTTCGACAGAAGGGTTTCAAATTACATACAGGTTTTAAATGACTTTGATGTGATTGCGCTGGAACTTTTTTGCAGACTTTTTATGCAACATGGAAACTTCTTTGGGTTGTTATTGTCACAATTACGGATTAAAAGCTGCAGCCCGCAGCAAAGATGATGATTTGCAGGTGATTACGGAAAATTGCACGTGTGGTGTGTTGCTTGGGAACTGCCAAGTACGTTTCATTTTTAAGGCTCGTACTTTTGTATGTCGGTGAGAGTCTTTGGCTTCACTGAATTGTTGCGGACGGCTGGAAAAAGGGGGCCCACGGGAGCAAGTGGGAGAGAAAGAACGAGAGCAAGTGGGAGAAAGTAGACGATTTATTTTGTACTGCTGCTTCCAAACTATGACTGAGGTTTGATGAGAGACTTAAGTTGTTGATTTTTTTTTTCTTCCAATTTTCAATCTGAGGGACCCGACTGTTGTTTTTGGATGTGAGAAGCACAACAAGTCCAAAATCTGGACTCTGAATTTTCTTTCTTTTATTTTTTTTTTTTTCATTTATTCGGGTGAAATGTGAGCGCCAGAGGAGCCGAGCTCGCTGGAAGAGGCCGGGCCATTGTGGCGTGGTCTTTTGTTGGGCTTTGTGTGAAAAAAAAGAAAGAAAGAAAGAAAGAAAGAAAGAAAGAAAGAAAGAAAGAAAGAAAGAAAAAAAAAGTGAATCATTTTGCAGACAGCGAAGAAAAAAAAGTTCTCCAGTTACACACAGAGGAGTGAAACGGGAGGACTGTGGGGAAGAATAGTGCTGAAGCCATTCTTTTCGGCTCTCTGCGCAGTCAGCTGGGCAAAGCTGCAAGCACCAAGCGGTGACCACCGACCTGCGGAGGGGTCGCAGACGCCAGAGCCCGGCAGCGAAGGCCGCGCCGCGCTGAAACTCCGGCCGCAGGAAGACAAACGCAACAAAAAAAAAAAATAAAACGACGGACTCTTCTCTCGCAAGCTTTTTTCTCGTGTTGCTATTGTGCTCCACTTTGATTTGCTCCAACGAGTCAATTAAACTTGAACCCGGCTCCCAGCCCCCCTCCCCCCCCTCCCCCCTTCAGGAAGAAAAAAAAACCAGCCTCGTGACTCCTCTCTCCAGCTCCAGCTCTTCAAAACACCGCTGCTGCTGCTAAGTGGAGACAAATGGGCGCCCTCAATCTTTTTCGGCACAATAGGAAAATACCTCCTCATTTTCATTGCATAAAGCCCCGCTGCTGTCAGTACAACAGATCATGGAGGTGCTGACCTCCACCCACTCTCAGACGGTCGTCTTTGCAGCGAGGCCCATATGGCGGCTGTTCATTCGTGGGATCGGGAAGGAGTGGGGAGACGCCTTGAGTTTGTTGTTTAGGCTTTTATTGGCCAGTGGTTGATGCGAGTGCGCACGCACACACACACACACACGCTCGCTGCATAATGCAGAAGTGAAGGCATTTATGGCTGTGCAAAACACGCAGGAGTGTGTTTCGCTCTACTTTGGAGGACCAGCTTGAGCTGCATTCGCACCCTGAGCCTTTGACAGAAACAAAACATGAAGCTCTTTGCCGGTTTGAAACCTCAAGCCCAAAGTTCAAACCTCGCCGAAACCGATAGCCGGTGTTTCTGTGCGCTGGAGGAGACACTGTGGTCGGAGCACATCCCCACGCGGACGCTTTTTAGAAAGGTATAGCGGAGATATATTTTCCTGCTGTGCAGCGGCGGCGGCGTTTATACAATCATCTTCGCCCCTGTTTCTACTTAAGCCCTTGGATCCAGTCCGCGTTTTCCGACCCAGTTTCTAGCCTGCCAGTTTCCGAGCGCTCGGCGATGCCGAGCGGTGCGGTCGGGGAGCAAGAAACCTGGAGGTCCAGGAGGACTGGGACCGAGCAGATAGAGAGGGGGGGCGACGCGAGACGAAAAATGACGGCGCCTCAGTTTTTATCGGAAAAGGACTTGAAAAGCCCCGAGGAGCCGGGAGGACGGAAGACGGAACGTTTCGGAAGACTACGGACTAAGTCACAACCAAAGCACAGAAAAGCCTTTTGAAATTACTTTATTTTGTGAGAGAAAGCTTGCGAAGTAGAAGTGATTAGATACACACACAGACTCAGGAAGATAGCTCGACGATCGTTGTTGTTATTATTATCATCACTAGTATTATCATTGTTGCTTGACCCCCTCCCCTCCCCCTCCCCCGGAAGCCCTGTCCAATACTATGACCCCAGATGTGGAATAAAAGCTGTACAGAAGTAAGTACAATGACAAAAAGGAGTCATTTTCAGGTCTTCCATTTATTTTCATTTGAGAATCGATTCAAAGTAGAAAAGAAAAACAATCAAGTTTCAAGAGCACATCACCCCTTTTTCCCCATTCACGTCCCCACAAATATAAAATTAAGGCCACTTTCAAAACTGAATGTCACTGTCCAGCAGGACTTTTTAATGACAATATAAAAAAAAGACATTCTTTACACAGAGAACAACAACAATAGTAATAGTCATAATAGTAATGACAGCATCATTTGTAATAATCATCGAGGCTAAAAGACGTCGATATAAAAAAAAAAGGGGGAAGAAAAGGCACAGTTGCATTTTTTTTCTTTAAGGCGAGTGTGTCTCATGCTTTGGGGGCGATGGAGGCTAATGTTGTGTTTCCCTTTTATGGTCCATACTGGCTCTGACATGATGCTTTACTGGAAGATTAGGAAACACAGCGACAGCGTCACTGTGGTTTCCAAGTGTGTGTGTGTGTGTGTGTGTGCGTGCGCGTGTGTTTTCGAATAATTGCGAGCGAGTTAACAAGAAACGAGGAGGGGACGTGTGTAAGTGTTTGAACGATCAAACATGCTGGGACGAGCGTTGCGAGTTGAAACAAAAAAAATAAAAAAAATTTGCAGATTCAAAGTGGAAATTCACGAGGACACAAACACCGGCCACAGACAAAAACTAAAAATAAGACTTTGAAAAAGGCTAAAACAAACAGCAATGAGCTGGCGTCAGTAACCACAGAAAAAGAGAGGAAGAGGCAGAACGGGGAGAGAAGAGAGAGAGAGAGAGAGAAAAAAAGAAAAACAGAAGATCTGAGTGGTTACAAAAAAATGTTTGGTGTGAAAAGGAGGTCAGATTTCATTAAAGGGCAAGCCTGGCACTTTTTCTCCCGTTTCACCTCATTTTCTCCTGATTTCTGTCTTAAACTTGTTCTTCAGGTTTTGTTTTTTGTCTTTTCTCCCTGACTCTCTCTCCCTCCCTCCCTCCCTCCCTCCTTCTCCCTTCCTCCCCCTCTCTCCCTCCCTCTCTCTCTCTCTCTCTCTCTCTCTCCTCCTTCATCTACACCTTATCCAGTAGAGATCGTTGGCAGTAGAGGAGTCGGCGTGGGGTCCCGTACCGACGGAAAAACACCAAGGCGGCCAGCGTCGCGATCACGCACACTAAGAGGAAGAGGGGCACGACCACGGCCGCCGCCCCGCTGCCCTCGCCGCCGCTGATAATGGTCACATCTATCTCCTCCTCCACCTCCGTCTCCCTCTCCCTCTCCCTGTCCCTTTCTTTGTCTTGGGTCCTGTCGTAGTCCTCTCGCTCCCTCTCTCGCTCCCTCTCCCTCTCTCTTTCTCTCTCCCTCTCTCGCTCCCTCTCTCTCTCCCGCTCCCTCTCCCTCTCCCTCTCTCTCTCCCTCTCCTTGTCCCTCTCCTTGTCCTTGTCGTGTCCGCCTTTTCCTCCGTCCGTCCTGGGCTCCTCGTTGGGGCAGCCCATCCAGTCGCGCAGGGCTGACTTGGGGTACCCGGGCTCCACCCGCATCATCTGGTTGTTGAACTTCCAGTACTTGTTGGCTTTGTAGAAGTAGGTGTAAGCTGGGTGGGAGGAGGAAAAGACACACGAGGTGAGGCGTCGACACCCAAGATGCTGGACGTGAGAGCACAATCTGCTCGCCCCCTCCCCCCTCACCTTGGTCTTTGCTCATGAAGGCTGCCTTGATGTTGTCAGGCACTCCCTGCCACACACTGATGGGTTTGGGATAGTCGCTGTCGACCGATCGGGACTCCTCATTGAAACGGTAATACCTGGAGAGCGACGGACGGGTGGAGAGAAAAAAAGACGAGTTAGAGGCCCAGAGAGTTTCATTTAGACTCTCAACGCACGTCAGGACTTGGTGGAGCTCAGACGACGTGGGAGTCGACTGCGACGTGTTCAAAACGCGACCCTTTTTTTCCCCTTCTCCAGGTTGAACGGGTTTAAAGTCTGCTGTCAGGATTTTATCGAGAGAAGCTTGAACACTTCTGAGTTAAACCGCTCGGTGCAGGATGTTTGGAGAAGTTGGCACTCAATCCAGATTGTCCTTTAATGACCAAACACTTGAGGGAACCTTCGAGTGGAAACTTTGGTTTTTTGCCCCAAAAAGATGCCAGACTTTATTTATCTCGACTCGCTTCGAACGTGCGGCTGAGACGCATCTTGTTGACGCAACAAAAGCAAATTAACCGCAAAAAAAACAGACACGCGAATGTTACATTTACCCGAATGAACCGAAGTAAAAGCCTTGAAGTCTTGACCTGATCTGGATGTCGTTCCGACGCCTTCACACTTCTTTTTTCAGGGACCTCTCTCGACCCTGGAAATTCTCGGCTCATTTTATGCTGACTCAAAACTCCCGTCACCAACTGCGAGCGCCGCAGAGCCGAGCGCACAGACTCCATCAAACAGCCAGACGGCAGAGCTGGAGGCTCCCGCTCTCTATCCGGCCGTGGAGGAGCTGGTTTCAACTTTATGACTGACTGCTACAGTTTTATAAACTTTTACACCGATGATTGCAGTAAATATGGGAACGCGAACAGAGGCCATTAAAGTCCCCTCAAGGTTTATTTTCAGGTCGGAATCTGCGCAGGTTTGTAATTCAGGATGCATGACTGAGCTCCAAAGTTTAGACCTTATATGGTCAACATCCAAACATGTCTTTTGGTGACGGCGATGCAGAGGGATTTTTTTTTTTTTTCTCCACAGAAAACGAACAGCTTGTAGCCGCTCACTCGCAGGACGTAACTCAAACACGCGGGAACGGTGACTAACTTGTTTGCTCTGAAGTAAAAAGTCTGGCCGGTGGGGGTGTAGTAGAGCGCGGCGTCCAGGCGGTCTTTGGGGAGCCCGCTGCCCATTTCTTTCAGACTCTTGGGGTAGCCGGAGTCCAGCAGAGATTCAGTGAAGACCCAGTATCGGTCCCCTGGCGGACAGGAAGGAGGAGGAGGTGAGGGGAGGGGAGACAGGACGCGGGGGGGGGAGGTGTGACCGCCCGCTTCTCGGTGACGAAAGGGAAAAAAGAAAGGTGCTGGTTTGTTTTTGGATTCATCAAACTCACCTTTGAAGAAGGCAAACTTGCCGTCCTCCCGTTCAAAAGCAGCGTTGATGTGAGTGGGCATCCCTCTCCAGAAATGACCGATGGGCATGGGGTATCCATCCAACACGTGGTTGTTACGCACTCGCCAGAACCACTTTTCCTGAAACACAACAAACAAGGGGAGTCTCAAACAAACTCCTTCAGAAGGGGGAGCCAAACTTTCCCTCGTGGAGCAAGGGGAGGGGGAGGGGGAGGGGGAGGGGGTTTACCTTGAACACAAACATCTCCCCCCTCAGGATCGCGATGGTGTCAAAGTGTCCGTCGCAGATGTTGGGGCCGAAGCGAGGCTTGTCTGGTGAATGAGTGGGCTGGGGGTCGTTGTGGGGGACGCGCGGCGACACGGGAGGGGCCGAGCCGGATCCTGTGCGAAGCCAAGGGCGTGAAAAACAGTGGAGTTCAGACTCAGCTGGGTCTGAACCAGAAATGACTTCACAGAATCCAACAGTTTGTTGTCAGTTTCTTGACTTTTATGGATGTCGGTGCTTGGAAATCGGGAAACCGGCGCACCGTAGAGTTGCTGGATGCCTCTGCGGTCGTCATCGGGAAGCACGAAGTTCTCCGTGTCCATCCACTGGTAGAACGGAGCCATGATGGCCGAGGGGTCGTTGGAGTGCTCGAGGCCCAACGCGTGACCGAGTTCGTGCACCGCGACGAGGAAGATGTCGTTTCCTGAAACGATACGATGGCGGAGTGCGATTTAGTCGCCGTTCCCTTCGGACGCGAAGCACAGTCTTGGGACAGCACACGCTGGGCTGGACCAGACTTGACGTGCAGAAGAGAGGAGAAGAAAAAAAAAAAAAAGAAAAAGCTGTTTCCTCATTTAAAAATGACTCAATTTCATGCAGATACCCGATGAATCAGCGCATCCCAAAAAAAGAAAGAGATGAAAACAGCTGCAAGTCATGTGAAGACGTCCTTAACGGGAAAGAGCTGAAGCTGCGAATCTGAGTGCCTGCGGGGGGAATTTCACCGAGACGTTCGCTGCCTGGAGTCTCCTCAGGCGAGCCCGGGCCTGTCGCCGCTCAGGTGCCGCTTATGACGGCCAAATATTCAGACTCGACGCCCAACGCGGGAGGCACTTCGAAGGTTTTTTTTTTGCCGTCGTCGGGGTTTCGGGGGGGTTCCCCCGAGACGCCGGCGTGCCGCCTCACCTAGCAGGTCCCTGTTCCCGATGGTCCACGGCTCCGCCGCGTCGAAGTGCGTGTCCCCGCCAATGCCGTTCCCGGGGAAGTAGGCGTGCGCCAGGAAGCCCCCCTCGCCGTCGAAGGGGCTGCTGTCGCCGTGGAAACCCTCGGCGAAGAAGATCATGATGTCGGCGAACTCCTCCACCTTGTCCCTGATGTAGCTGTAGGGGATTTCCCGGAAGCGGAGCGGGGTGACGCTCTCCCACACCTTGAAAGCTTTCCTGATCGCCTCGTGGGTCTCGTACTCGCCCACCTTCGGGGTGTAGTTCTGTATACTACAGGTCCAGTTCAATGGGTGTGGGAGGGGGGGTTAGAAAAGAAAGATAAACTGTAAGTTGCTGCGAGTAAACAAACAATACAAACAACACAAGCTGCACAGCTTTTCAGCTCTTTGTCACAGTCGCGTGAAGCCTGACTGACTCACGAGAAAGTGACTTCATTCTTGTTCCACTTGAGACCCTGGATGGCGTATCGCTTCCTCCGCAGGTTGGTCTTCAGCTCCGCGCCAAACTTATCCGGGACTCCGCAGCGAGGTTTCATCATGGCCCTGAAGGACAAGAAACGCCATCCGATAAACTGCAGCTGCAACACGTTTGGACCAGCAAATTGTCCGACGACGCCGCGCTGGTAGAAAGAAAGAAAGAAAGGACAAAGAAAGCGCCCGACGATTACTCACGCGACAGTGTTCTCGTCGAAGGTGCCGGTGACGGTGAGGCCGTAGAACCTCTGCATGGCGGCGATGGCCGAGGGGATGGACTGAGGGGATCGAAGGGTGTGGGTCCTCAAGTCGCCGGGGGGCAGGTAGCCGTACTGCTGCAGCCACGACTGTGAAACAGAACAATGAAGGCGGCTGATCAGAGGCGGCGGTCCGAAACCGAGGAAACTCCCAACTTATGGCATGAAAAACATTCGAAACAGACACAAACACACTCTGCGTGCCACCTGATTTTTTTTTGTTGTTGTTATTGAGTAACTTTTTAGCTAGGATCACGGGTTCAGGATGTTTTTATGCGACTGCACGCGAAACGCATTCCACGCCGACGGCAAGAAAGTCAGCTCTTCAGCGACTCCTCTCTGTGTTTTGGCGCGTTGGGAGCCAGCGGGAGCTCCAAGCACCTGGCGCGTCTCCATCCGGTGACGGAACTCCGATGCTATTCAACCATCAACGCTGGACGCTCCAGTGAGTGCGCCGACCACACTTGATTGAGACCAAGGTCGTCTTCAAAAGAGCCCTCGCAAATTTGGTCCCCCCCCGGAAAAAAAAAAAAAACAAACCAAAAAACAAACCTTTAGGAAAAGTGGGCGGCTCAGGTTTCGACAACGACAGGAAGTGTTGTGGAAATTCCCTTTCGGGGGTGGGGGGGGTAAAAGATTAATCGAGGTTTCACCGTTTTGGAGCAGACACCGTGTTTCTCCTGAGCTCTTCTCTCCACGGCCTCGGCTCAGCCTGACCTGACCCCCCCCCCCCCTGGAAACCCATCTCACCGTGGTGCCGGTTTGACATGTGGATGGGTGCCAGGCGGCCTTTGCTGCGCACCTCTCCCACACGCTTTCTCCCGAACTCACTCCCTCTCAAACTACGGCCGGAAAAACAACACTGAGCCTATTGTGAATCAGGAAAAAAAACCAAAAAGAAAAAACCCGAGACCACTCTGATGTTCCACCGTTCACAGCGACTCAGCGCGCTTCTCGAAGGCGTGCGAGAGGCATTTCGCAGAGGAGGTGGATCGCTGCTTGCGTGACGCGGCTTGACTGGAGGTATGCTGCTTGTTTTGTAAGCGAGCGGAGACCGAAAGCGTGATCGGGAAAAAAGGTGAGGGGGCAGAGACGAAGGGGTTGAACTGGAGAGGAGAGAGAGAGAGAGAGAGAGAGAGAGAGAGAGAGAGAGAGAGAGAGAGAGAGAGAAAAGACAGGGAGTGTCCCAGGGTGAGACTGGGGCCTTGGGCAACCTCAGCGCGACGTCTCCAGCGGAGCAACGTCAGTCAGTAATTTAACCGGGAATTTCTTGCCACTCGCATCCAAACCTCAAGAGTCAAACTCTTCCCCCCGCGTTCATGTCTCTGTCCGCGCCTCCTCCCCCCCTCCCTCCCCCCCCCCCCCCCGCTCTTCGTCCCTCTCCGGTATGGAAAACCCAGAGGCTTTAGGGTGAATGAGCGGCCCCACCCTGGCCTTTGCTCGATGATTTGCTGCGCACGGCCGATCGGCAGTTAATAGCTATTAAATACAATAAGGCAAAACTATTTTAACGGCCTCGTCTCCGCTTTTTCCAGGGAAAATGTCCAAGAAATGTTTGTGCTGACATGGACTTTTTTTTTTTTTTTCTTTTTTGGGCGCTTTGCGCCTTGATTCGGCGGTGCAGCTTCGGAGGCTCTAATCTCTCCCCCTCTGTCTCTCCAAAGGGAGACACGGAGGTCTCGGCGTTTGGGCCTCACCCCTGAAAGAGCCCTTTCTGGTTCTGACTCACTCCCGGAGCTCCACAGGACACATAGAGACTCACTGTTTGACACTGTTACTGTACTGTTATGTGGAAGGGGACACACACACACACACACAAGGGGGGCGGGGAGGAAGGTCTGTTGTATCTGGAGTTGGAGGACGAGTTTTCCGGGCCTGATTTTGAAAGCTCCCCTCTCACTGTTTTCCTTTCAACAAAATCCCCTTCTTTTTTTTTTTCAGGACGCCGCTCGCTCAAAAGACGCCTGTCGACTGACACTGGACACTTGTTCTAGACCCGGAGACCTCCGCACCTCGCTCGCGGGTCCCCCAGGTGACTCCACAAAGTCTCATTCACCGTCTCGCCCCACTATTTTTGACCACACGAATGGGCCGCGGAACTGAAGGAGCGGCAGGATGAGGAAGTGGCCGGCGTTTGCTGACGCGCAGGAGGTGACAGACAGATTGCTAACGCGGCCATTCGATGGGAAGCCCCCGCAAAGCGTCTCTACCGGCAACCAATGACTGAGTCAGACGTCCTGAAAACGTACGACGATCATTAACGAACCAGCAAACAACGGTTGTTTTACCGCAAAACGAAGAAAAAAGTGTTGCGTTATCGACGCGGTTTCAGTCATTTATTAAACTGACGACCTTGCGAGAGTAGAAACTGTTTGAAGTCTGTTACTGAGCCCACAGAAAGTTTATTTATCAACACCTACAAGGAGCTCATTGACTGAGCGAAGGCTTTATGACCCGTTTTACTCACTGGTCATTATTTATAGTCATTGTGCTCCACTTTTATGAGGTTTTATTGGAACAGTACAAATGATTTCTGTGTTCACAACTACAAATCCTCGCCTTTTTTACTGAGTGAGTAAATAACTTGAAGTCCTTTTGTTTGATTGTTGAGTAAAATATTTGGATTTGATCTTGTTCAGGTACCCGAGTTTGCTGGATGAACGTACAAGAAGCTAATTAAGGGATAAAACGACGGTTGTTTTCCTTTTTTAGCGCAAAAGATTCAAACTGAAACACAAAGAAATTACACAAAGGATTTTTTTAAACCTGCACAAGATTCGACCCTGGAGTTCATGAAACTCTTCAGTTTGTTTCGAATATTTGTTTTTTATTGTTTATATCTTGAACCCCACCCCCGCCATCCCAGCCCCATTTCTACTGGCCCTCCAGAACACCCAACGTGATGCCACCACCCCACAACTCTGCAACTATTCGCTGGGCTCTGCGTCACTCTGTACGACTGTTTCCTTCCACTCAAGCAGTGATGTGGGTTTGGGTTTTTTTTTCTTCTTCTTTCTCCTCCTATAATGAAAGACCAACAATAATCAAACAATGGTTGCTATGGCGGCCACGGGGCCGAGCGCTCGGTTTGCATAGGATGAGAAGAGGAGGAGAGAGGACGGCGAGTCAGTTGTTCCGTTCGGCGGAGGCCAATGGAAAGAAACCGGTCAACAGCGATGGGAGTCCATGCTGAGGACACAGCACGTACACACACACACACACACACACACACACACACGCACACAGAGTCACAGTGCCTCCTCGCTCTGTCCACAGAGCTGCAGTCATGTGTCCAACGTCATAAAAACAAAAATCATAACTCTCAGCTGACTTGCAACTGCTGGTTATTGGCGTAAAGAGTGGCACCATGAGTGACAGAGAGCCTGCGTGGGAAGTCGTTTTCACCCGCAACACCTTCAACTTTTCAAGTTCCTGGCCCGCTTGTCGGCACACATTCACGAGACGTTTACGACCTCTCCGGCCCGCTCTGGCCGGCAGCCCCCTCGGCAACACGTGGAGTGAATCCGCGCGAGAATCCGCGCGAGGGTGTCATTCCTCCAGCCGCTGTCCAATAAAAACGGTCCCCGACTTCAGGCAACGCCGAGTCAGAGCGGGCGACACGAGAGTGGAAAAACACACATTTCTGCCGATGACATTGGAGCACGAAGTCAGGCCGGAGCAAAAATCGCAACCGGCAGGAAACAAAGTAAAAAAAAAAAGGAAAAAAAGCCCTCCTAAAACACTTCCCCAAACTTTGGCTCATTGCACGCTTCCTTCATGAGCAGAAGAGGAGGTAATGAGGTAATGAGAATGAGTATTACCTTATTTCCTGCAGCACCCCCCCTCTGTGTTTCCTTAAGGAGGCTGCCCTCGGACCACCCAACCCCTGACCTTCACAATAGTCTGCTCTAAAAACACACATTCATCCTTCCTTCCTTCCTTCCTTCCTTCCTCCCACCTTCTTTCCTTCCCACCTTCCTGCGCCCAACGTCTGAGTCTGGAGTGTTTCAAGTCACCGCAGAGACGCAAGAGCAGGAAACTCTGAGTTCCACGCAGGAAAGTTACAGAAACAGATCTCAAACTACGTGAGATTTACGGTGGTTTCATCCAGTCCGACGCAGTTTTGTGAATGACCACAAGTGAAACGGATCCAAATAGGAATCGTGAATATATAATCAGGGTTTTTGTTTGGGTTTTTTTTGCCCTTTTGTTTCGATTCTTGTGTCCAAAGCTGAGTCAAGGTTCCATCAATTTTGGTTCCCATGCGCGTTTCATCACGTAAACACGCAGCCACACAGCAGACACTCCACGGGCGGTGAAGCCCGCTTTTAAAATGACCTTTCGTTGAGCGCTTTTCAGTTCACTTCGTCACGCCAAACCTCGTTTTGTCATCGACCAAAAACAGCAGGAGGAGCGAGTGGGAGCATTTTTTCGAGCAGGATGTGTGCATGACAACTGCAATCTACATCCTGCCCTGTAAAACTGGATGATTGCTCCGGTTCCCTTTCGGATCGCATCGCTCTTCAGTGACACAATGGCCCCCTTTCTGGCCCCGCAACAGCCTCCTCACTGTCTTCGCTCTCATCATCTCGTTTCATGGCCATTCGTCTCCCTTTGTAGTCGATGACCTCAGCGCGTTGACGTTTTTCTGCGGAGGGGGCGGGGGGGGGGCGTCCAAATACGCGTGCGTTTGCAGGCAGGTGTTGGCTGTAGGCGCGCTGGGGTGGCGAGGCTGCCAGCTGCCCACTTTCTGCTCAGACCACAGGAAATGACTCGCGTGTTCACGCGGACCTCCAGATGTTTATCTCGCCGGAAGAAGAAGCGCGCGTCGGCCGCGCCAAACCGCAGACGCAATTAAACTTATTGGTGACTGAACGCAAAACATCCGGCTTGATGGTCGGCTTGAGGTTTGCGAGAGAATAGGCGGACATTCACGCTTACGTCATTCAGGTCTCACGTCGCCTCGTGTGGACACTTTTGATGCATCTAATCTTTTGCGAGACCGAAAATTGTCGCAAAGTATAAAAGCTGTGCTGCCAAACTGAAATGCATCTTGATGATTTTGCTAACTTGTGGATTATTGTCTTTGAGTCGGGACCAAGTAAAAGTACATGATTCACTCCTGTAAATACTGTCCTGCTTTGAACTGAGGTTTAAGGACATAAATGTAACCAAACCTCGATAAGGATAAAGTAAAACAAAGGAAAAGATTTACAGAGGTAAATATTGTCAAAGGAGGTGGGACTGTCGAGTTGAGAACTAACTCTTGATGACGTCGATCCCTGACACTGATGGAACTTGCCAGTTGAACGACCACACTGACTCCCCTTGATGACCACTGCGAAAATAATCTTTCGCAACAAAACCCTCTCACTTTAGCGTTCTCCTCATCCTCCGGCTGCACAAAGCAAAAGTTGCCCGGCTCGCTGCATGAATCATTGACACGATGTTTATGTTTCGATTCAAAGTCTCCCGTCGAATGTAGGTCACCAAAAGTAACTCAACTCCATTTTTTTTTTTCCCACTGGCGCAGCTGCTGCTATATTTCCACTGGCCGTATGTAGGATACGGTGATCAGAGAGACTCCGGGCGCCACGGCATCACCTCTCTCACACACGCACACACATGCACACACAATGTATATATATATATATATATATGCACTGAAGCTTGAGGAAACAGGTGTGTAGGTGTCTCACAGCAGAGTCCCTTCCTGCCCTTTAACACTTCCTCCTCCCTATTGTCTCTCTATCAGTGGGATCGGAGGGAAGCCGACTGCAGGTATTGAAGTCAGTCACAGAATGCAAACAGGTTAAAGAGGTGAAAATCAGAAGTGAATTCCCTCTTGATTTCGGTCTGTCTTTTAATCCGGCAGCTCTTGAAGATGCTGGAACTTGAGGGCAGATTCATCTTTGGAGGGGTTTTTGTTTTCCACATCGGAGATGCTGCAGAGCCTCTCAGACTGCGAAAACAAGAAAAGAAACCCCGCCATCTCCCCCAAGTCTGGCCGCTGCCGCGCCATAACTCAGGACAGATGTCAACAATTACATCTCCCCGTCCCTCCGAATCGTACAGCACCCGCAAATCTCAATCTCCTCATCCATTCCCACAGAAATGGCCTCTGTCTCTGCCCCGACCACAATACAAGCAAAAGCAAGTCTCTCTCTCTCTCTCTCCCTCTCTCTCTCTCTCTCTGGCTTTTAAGCCTCCTCAGCATTTCTCAGTGTTTTCATGAGCACCATCATCACCATTATGGGCCGCTTCCTCTAACCCAGGGTCACACAGCCCTTCCCATTCTGCTGTGCCAAAAGTCAGTCAGCTGTAACAATTATTCCCCATCATCTGCGGGCGGGGGTCTTACAAAGCACCGAGGGTCCATCCAGTAAACTGGTGTAAGCAAAAGTAGGGTGTTGTAGAAACTTTTTTTTTAACATCTATTTTTCCTTTGACTAATTTCAAAATACAGTAAAGCATCATCACAATAAATGCACACAGCAACTTTCAGTCTCAGCATGTTTGTTTTTGGTTTTTTTACATCATCTCCTACTTGTTTTTGTTTGTTTATTTGGTTCAGGTTCATTAGTGACGACTTATTAATTGATCCGCCTGTATTTATCCCTCCGGTGTGCTTCCTCAGTCTGACTTATCTGGATTCTCCCCCCTTTCATCACATACTCCCCCCCCCCCTTCAATTTTTTTCTCACCTCTGGGTTGACTTGTCGCTCCGTCGCCCCCTGCGCGCTCAGCTCCCACATCACCGCCACCAGCAGCAGTACGAACGGTTTCAGCTCCGGTGCCATCGCTCGATGCTCAAGAAAAAAGGAGGTTTCGACGCAAACGGACAGTTCTCGCTCTCTGTCTCTCTCTCTCTCGCTCTCTCTGTTACAGTTCGCGCGATCTTCTCTTGGCTCTCTGTCAAAACATCATCTGCGGACAAAAAAGAAAAATATCCATGCACGAAATGGTCGGGCGCGAGTCAAACCGTCTCGGCGCAAGGTGACCAAAGTGCGCGGCCAACCGCGCGTCTCTGCGACTTCGCTTGAGTTTCTGGAACCATTAACGGGATTTGTCCACTTTTTGCATTCTTCTCGCGTTTTTCGGCGAGTGGCAACCAAAGTAGCGGACGCTGCTGGAAGCAGGAAGTCTGAGACGGGCCTGTGGAGCTGCGCGCCGCGCGTAATTTATGTCCAAAACTCGGCGTTTTTTCGCTCGGCGACGTCGCAGCTGACTTTGTTTTGACGGAGCAGTCCTAACTCCTCCTGTCCTCTCTCTTGCCTATCCCGCAGTCGGCTTATTTGGATCCCCTCTACTCATCCCCTCTCTTCCCTCTGCAGACGTGGTCGTTTGATAGTCCCGAGAGACCTTCAGCTGGAAAGTGGAGGGATGTAAACCATCCCCTTCCACACGCAGACCGCCCCCTTCGCCTCCGAGGGCTGGAATCAACTTAGTGACCCTGGCAATGGACATGTGGCTTCGTTAGGCTTTCTTTGCCCTTTTGGCAACCATCACAAAACCCAGTGCGCTTCTTTTTTTTTTGCAACGCACGAGTCTGTTGGTGAACCAAACGTGCGAACAACAACGCACACTGACGGTCGCGTCAACAAATTGCACAAACTGCACAACGAAAAACCTAACAATTTCCTTTCAGTTCTTAGAACTGCTCATAAACAGCAACGCTCAAAGTCAACACATAGGCCCAAAAGCCACCAAACACTCAAGTTACACTATTTAGATTCCAAACATGATGCAGTCATTGTTCTTGGCTGCCCGGTGCCGTTGACATCATACGCGCTGATGTTTTTCTATCATACTCAGATGGAGTTAAGAGACCAAACTCTTTACTCTGAACTGTGGGGTTCGGTGTTTTTAAGGCCAAATTGCGCCCCCTACTGCACATGTAGCGCATAATCTGATCCAGACTGTATCAGGAGCTGTTTAGCTTTGAGTTTGGTACATTTCCATTTGTTGTTTTGCACCAAAGTGTTTTAAGGAGGTACTACACCCGTGTTGCAGCATGTTGTTATTCTTGTCAAAGCGGTTTGTAAACGTCTCATCATGTCAATATTTATCTGTTTGGACCTGAGCAATGTGCATGCGAGACACCATGGAAGGTAGAGACAGATGTACAAACATTGTGAAGTATGCACACATGCTGTGTTTAGGGAAGACAAGAGTGGTTTTAATGTTATTGCGTCGCAACATCATCTCCAACAAGCGTGACTTTTTTTTTTTTTGTTTTCGTCTTTTTTCCTTCAAAGTTTTAATATGTAGATGTTGAAAGTACAGACCACATCAAACAGACATAGACTTCAAATATTCATATATATATGTACAGATAAACCCGGAAGTTTTAGTACCTTTAGTAACGGAAAGAGGGTCACAGATATTACTTTGGGGACCAAACGACAGTCAGAATATTCACAAAGCTGAAGGGCAGAGATCACACAGAAGATTACGCCTCCATCGGGCTCACAAACACTGCAGGTGGGCGTTTGGTCTGACAGGACAGGAAAAGGAAAGTCAACCACAATCACATGGAGGCTTCTTTTATTAACGGCAGGATGGGAACAAAGAAAGAAGCGAACATCCCTCACTGTAAAACGTCAAAATCCAAGCCGGCCTCGTTACATCAGTCACACCGGGGGAGAGGACCGTCCGCAGACGAAGCGGGAAGCGTCAAACGGTTCTGTTGAGGTCGACTCAAGTCTCCTCTGGTGCCAGTCGACTAAGACGTGGCACACGAGCAGCTGAATGCGTGTCCGGCCGGTTAAACATCACTTGGAGTTACTTTAAAACACTGGATGGTGATTCGTGATCAGACGCAGTGAAACTTTTCTTCCCCTGCGAGACGTTTCGTTCAAAGAAAATAGTATGGGGTGACCCAGTGAAACAGTGATACACAGTGATACTTTATCGTCATACCCAAAACACCGAAATTCTTTGTCCAGATGTGCTTCTTTCTGTTGGTAGTTTTGACCAGATAAAAGTAATGAATTTCCCAGTAAAGCGTAGCAACTGGACTCATTTTGTATCTTCTGGATTCTTTAAAATCTTTATTTGAACGATAATTTTCACTTTTTTTGTTTCTTTTTCCTTTTTTTTTTTTTTTTTAAAACACAACAGGACCAAGCTGGTTGACGCACAACTTCACATACGAACATAGAACCGACTATCAAGCTGACTGGCTACCTGAAGTATGTTAGGGAAGCAGCACTATGCAAATGTGAATAGTTTCACCAAAACGCAACAATAGTTTAAAACAGCAGAACACGTTTTTACCCCCAAAACCAGACGTGCTGGCCGCAGTTAAGACCCTTCATTCGGCTCCCCTTCAGCTTCTTCGGTCATCCTCGGGTCCATCTGAGACCGAGCAGGCGGTTTTGACGGACGCGCCTGCTCCCTCTCCCCTCGGCCCGCGGCGGCAGCGGCAGCGTCCTCCGTGGGCTCGTTGCTGGTGTTCAGGAAGGCTTGGTACTGGTTCCAGAAACCCGCTGAGCTCCTGGTGGCAGGAATGTTCAAGGAAGTCATGGAGGAGGTGGAGGACTGAGGCTGGTCGGCGGAGGAGCGGCTGCTCCGGGCCGGTGGACGGGACGATTTGGTCGTCACACCGTGGTGCTTCATGTGACCCTGGGGGAATAAAGTACTTGTTGTATCGTGTTTTTGTCTTTGGAATCAAAACACTACAGCCTACGTAGAATCATTTACTCAGTTGGCTGTCTGAATTTTTATTGAGTAACCTTTTCCTACCTTCAGCCCGCTGCGACTGGCGTACTCTTTCCCGCACTCGTTACAGCAGTAGGTCTTCTTCTCCGGCCGGGACATGGGCGACGGCAGCGTCGGAGCGAGGCTCAGCGGGATCGAAGCGTCCAGTGCGTCACTCTGACCCAGAAGGCCGAGCTTCACGCCCTCCACGCGATCTTCTCGCCCGAACGGAGCATAGTGAAAACTGTGGCGCGTCTCCCGGACAAAGGCGCTTCCTCTCTGAGGTCCGACCCTCACTTCAACGCTCGCCGGGTCGGTGGGCTCCAAAGCAGGCGCCAGCTTGGCGTCCTCCTCAGGCACAGTTGTTTGGTCTTGCTTTGGTGTTGTGGGCAACGGGGGTCGGTCCTCGTCTTCTTCAAGGGGTCGAGGTGAATGTGGCCTTGAGGAGACGGCGTCCGATTCTAGTTCTGGAGTCACGTTAAGATCGTCGATCTCTTGAATCTGGAGAGGGTTGGATGAGGGCCCAGAACAGGGGAAAGTGAATGAATCACCGAGGGAAGGTGCGTTCTGCAAGTCCTCCAGGCTTGTTTTAGAGCCCAGGAAGCTGTCGGCGGATGTAGATGGTTCATCCTTTCCGCAGTCCACTGCCGAAGGGGAGGGGGGCCCTGTGGTTTTGGTCACACTGGAGGGGGCTGGTGAGGGAACGGATTCAGGAAGGTGGGCGTCACCAGTGGCTTCCTGCTGAACCTGGGCGTCTTCACTCGCCGAGACAGCCAAATCCGTCTCCTGTGCGTCAGGCAAGGAGACACTGACACAAAGAACTGGGGGCTCCGAACTGCCTGGTGGTGGGGTCTGTGCGCCGGGATTCATGAAGGGATCGGGGCTGAGGTCAGAGGGGGGGACGCGGTCTGGGCTGGAGGGCGCAGATTTACTGGGCTTCTCGAACTCAGCCGGTTTCACATCATCACTGGCTGAAACGGAGCCAGCTGCTGACGTTTGCGCTTGTGAGCTTGGAGGTGGACTCTGAGGGGCGCTGGCAGGGGGAGGTGTTTGACTTGGTGGGGGATTGGGATTGGTGAACTGGGGCTGAGCTTGTCCCAGTGGTTTGGCTCCGGATTCAGTCTGCATCTCCTGTTCTGAAAGCTCCGTGCCATCAGGGGGCAACTGTCCACCCAGGTGCATCCGTATGTGGTGCTGAAGCACAAGGGCATTGGTGAACTTGCGTTGGCACAGGGGGCACGAGTTCTGGACGCGGGAGTTGGGGGGCCGGGCATGATGAGTGGCAAGATGGGACCGCAGGCTTCCTTTGGTGGAGAAGGACCGTCCGCATATCTTGCACGGAAAGGGACGCTCTCCCAGGTGCGTGGCCTGGTGCAGCCGCAGTGCCCTGGGACAGCTCAGCACCCGTAAACACACCCCACACTGATTTGGGGTCAGGTTTCCAGCTGGGCCCGCCATGAGCGACGGCAACATGCCGCCCGCCATGGCGCTCGCGCCGTTGGCGCTCATGCCCAGGGCGGCGATCATCTCGCGGGTGAAGTTTGAGACGGAGGCATTGACGAGGCTGGAGGAGGGTGGGGAGGCCATCACGTACGTGGTGGAAGTGCTGGCATTGGTGAAGCCGCTGTTGGCAGCGCTCGCTGAAGAGGTAGCGGTGCCGCTGGACAAAATCTCCAGCATGGAAGTGGAAATAGACGAGGTCGTCCATGGAGACGAGGAACGGGGAGGGGCTTTCTCCAGCTTCTCCACCAGCCTCTGCAGCTTGGAGGTTTCGGAGGTTGGAGTCGGGGTGGCAATGGAGGAGGGCAGAGTGGAGGAGGTGCTGGTGGGAGGACCTGGGGCTTTGGGGAAGGAGGAGAAAGGGAAGGAGAGCTGCGAGTGGCTTGAGGAAGCCAGTTGGTGGGAGCCTGGCGAGGACGGCAGAGGGGTCCGCAGCAAGCCCAGAGCCGGGTGGTTGTAAAGAGACGAGTGTGCAGTAGGGGTGGAGGAGCTGGAGACGGATGGAAACAGGAGCTTGGGCAGGTGGGCCAGCTGGGAGTAGGCTGCGGGGGAAAGCACTGGAGCGTGAGGAGGAGTGTTCTCATCAAAGTGCTGCTGCTTGGCACCCTTGAACAGCCCCGTGATGGCGGACGATGAAGATAAGGACGGGTTCGAGAGGAGGGAGGTGGCGAGGGAGGAGGTGGAGGAAGACGAGGAGGACGACGACGAGTGGGAAGACCCGGAGGCGATGGAGGCGGCAGCAGCTACAGCGGCCGCCCTGTTGAGCTGCAGGAGAGAGTGAGAAATCAACGCGAGGTCCACGCTCGGAGGCAGGGGTAGCGTGGAGGGGGCGGACCCTCCGGAGGGCGTCAGAGACAGCCCAGCGCCCGCGCCACCGGCCTCCAGGTTATCGCCGCACGCTTCGTCCTCCGCCCTGCTCTTGCGTCTCTTCTGTGTCAAGTTCACGCCGCCGCCGCTGATCATCTGGCCCATCTCCGAGGCGCCAGCGGCACCGAGCGCAACGCCGAACAGCGACGGAGGCAGAAGGGAGAGCGAGAGCTCTGGGTTCTGTTCCCGGTGACGCAGGAAGTGGACCTTCAGATTGCCCCGAGTGGTGAAGCGGCTCAGGCACACTGGACACTGGTAGGGTCGCTCCCCGGTGTGCGAGCGGAGGTGTATTTGCAGGGCAGAGTCGCTGCTGAAGTATTTCCCACAGAAGCGGCAGGCATGCTGCAGGCGGCCGAGGGCGTTGGAGGTGGATGCGGCGGCGGCGTCGCCTCCACCGGGGATGGACTGGAGGGCCTGCTGTGAGTTTGTGATATTGGACACCGACGTAGGGAGGGACGGGTTCAGGAATCCCAGGCCACCTTGCCCACCGACGGTGGTGTTGGGCGACTTCTCGTGAAGGTAGCGGTTGGGGGCTGCTAAAGACAGCGCGAGCGGATAGGTGGAGGAAGACATGGCGCCCGAGGAGGAGGAGGTGGAGGCGGCTGAAGCTTGAGCGCTCGACCTCAGGTAAGCGTGAGCGCCCGACGTCCCTCCCGCTCCCTCCATCTGCGGCTTGTGAGGCTGCAGGATTTGCGACAAGGAGCTGTTGGGCTGCGTGGCCTTGTTGGCAGCCTGGGAGGGGAGGAGGGAGGAGAAGCACGCCAGCAGAGGCGCCACAGAGGTGGAGGGCTGAGCGACAGTCGGGTGGGTGACCGGGCTGGAGGCTCTCTTGCCGCCCTCCAGGCAGAGCTGCGGCAGGGGCGCGAGGAGATGTTGGGAGGGCGTCTCGATGCTGTACGGCGCGCCACCGAGGCGCAGCACCTGCCTGCAGATCTCCTCAGTGATCTGCATCTGGTGGATCTGCCTTTGCTGCAGCACTCGCAGCTCCTCCAGGATCAGGGCGATGCTGAGCTGCGTCCTGGAGGGTGCCGCCGAGGCAGACGTCACTCCCGGACTCGGCGTGGGAGTGACGGGACTCGGGGGCCCCTCGGGGACACGGCTCGGGCTCCCCGGGTGAGGTGGAGGGCATAGGGAGGCGGAGGAGGAGGAGGAGGAGGAAGAGGTGGTGGTGGCCGACAGCCCCAGCTTCGGAGAGGCCATGTGTTCACTTTGGGACCAGTGAGCGAGGCCACTCGCAGAAGACGTGGACGCGCGACCAGGAAACTGAAAGGCAGGCGGTGGTTGTGTTTGGGGAAAGAAAGGATAGGGTGGGAAATCAGGGATGAGGGAGGGCAGCGGCTCTCTCGGGGGCTGCTGGGGGGGCTGCTGGGAGGGCTCCTGGGAGGGCTCCTGGGAGGGCTGCTTGGGGAAACGCGGAACTGCTAGACCCTCGTTGGGCAGGCAGAAAGACCAGAGATCGTCGACGGGGGAAGAGGGGGCAGGAGGCAGCTGGAAGCTTTGAAGAGATGATGGAGGGAGCGAGGGAGACGAGTGCGACCTCACTGCCAAGTTGTCATCTGTTGGAATAGAAAGAAAAAAAAATCACTTTTCATTCAATGTCAGAAGGAAGGTTTCAAAAGTCAGTAGTGACACAAAATGTACTTCAAGTTGAAATTTAGAAAGTCAAAAATTTTAAATGGGAACTGACTTTTAACTTAAACTCTCCATTTTTACGACCTTGTATAACAATTTTTGACCTTCACCAGCTGCAGTTTAACCACTCCTCTGTCCACACACACACACACACACACACACACACACACACACACACACACACATTAACCCAGCGGACACACCGATTCCAATGGTCTGTGAGAACACACAGCTTGCCCGTGGAGGAGCCCACCTTGTTTCCAGGGCAACACACACGCACACACACACACACACACACACACACACACACACACACACACACACACACACACACACACACACAC
>JASSRZ010000042.1:11403745-11416006 GCA_032164315.1 Malacoctenus gilli
GCTCTCTCCTTCGCTTCAGCAGATGTGCAGGCACTTTTTTTGGTTTAATTTCTGCCTTTGACTGAATGCTTGTGCGACACATTTCCTCAGCTGTCCTTGACTTCTCTCTCCTCAGGCCTTCCAATCGGACGACACCAAGTAAGTTCCCCGACAAAGCCGAGAGAGAGAGAGGTCGCGTTAGGTCAACCTCGACAGCTGTGCTTATGTGCATTCACTGAGGTAGACGCGTCGGGTGGTGTTTAAAAGATGGAGCGACAACAATGCCTGGAGAAAACGGGAGAAACCGACAAATGATGTGCGGCGATTTTGTTTCGCAGGTTGTTAGCAGACCTGAGCGGACCGATTTTCGTCCCCGATCCCATCAGTCTGGACAGGAAACACATCCTGGATGACATAGAGAGCAAATATCGAGAGTTCATAACCGCCACCCTCCGCTGCCTCAGCGACCTCAAGAGAGAGCTCTGTGAGTGGTGAAAGATGCGGCAGAACCTGGCGAACCCAAATGTTGTTTTTGAAGGAATAGATCTGAATGTTTTGTTTGTTTGTTTGTTTTCCCCTCCTTTCCTTGTTTCATTGCCCTCCCCAAACAGTGACCAGCCCCCTAACTCTGGACACCAACACGGCTCATCCGCTGCTGAGCATCTCCGACGACCTGCGCTCGGTCGTCCGGGTCAGACACCGCCTGCCCTGCGCGGCTCACCCCGACCGCTTCGACCACTGGCCGCAGGTGCTCACCGTCCAGAGCTTCTCCTCCGGGACGCACTACTGGGAGCTGGAAGCTGAGGGATTCTGGGACGTGGGCGTCTGCTACCGGAAGATCGGTCGGAAGGGGAAGGAGGGCAACGCCTTCGGCAACAACAAGGTACGCGCGCCTGTGCCGTGCCGCTCCTGCGATGCCACACGCTCCCAGAAATATGAAATATGAAATGTTTTCTGTGTCCTGATCTGTTTTTTTTTTCGGTTAACGAAAAATAGAAGCAGTTTTTTTTCTGCTCTCATCATGAATCTGACCCTGGCATTATTCAGTTTTGGTCCAGCTGCAGCAACAGTTAAAAGGTTTTTTTTTTAAAAAACAGATTCTTTATTTTTTCTTTCCACTCTCGTATTTTTCTGAGCAGCAACTAAAATTTGACCTTGAATACTTCCATTCTCTCTCTCTCTCTCTCTCTGCTCCTCTCCGAGTTTAGTTGGATAACCAACATCCACAGATACACAACTGAAATTATATTTGTAATGTGTTCAGTGATCGAAAGTACGCGGTTTTAAATGATTAATAACTTTATCGCTCGATGAATTAACTCACGGCGATCGCGGCGACGACAGTAAAGCTCGCTCACCCTTCCAGGTTTCGTGGAGTTTGACGCAGCAGCACGACAGGAAGCTCGCGGCCTGGCACAACCGCAGGAAGACCCGCCTCTCCCACCAAATGTCCGGCAACCGGGTGGCCGTCGCCGTGGACTACAGCGCGGGAATCATCACCTTCTCCGAGGTGGGGCCGTCCAACAACTTGATCCACCTGCACACCTTCTCCGCCACCTTCACCCAGCCGGTGTGCCTGGGCTTCGGGCTGTACAAAGCCGAACTCAACAGCCGCATCGCGTTCGTCAAGGTCTGAGTCGGGCGGAGGCGCCGCGGACGGAGGCGCCGCGGACGGAGACGTCCGGCCCGCCGGGCTGGTTCACTGAAGGAGGAGACCCCCCCCCACAAGGTGGAGTGGGGCTGAGTCCTTCACCGACAGTGCACTTCAATGCAACCACACAGACTTGTGCCGAAAACTGTTGCCTCCAGCTCCTCAGCTGTTCTTCACTCCGCTCCAAACTTGACTCCCCCCCCCTCGAGGCAAAACTGTCCTAAACTGTGATCGGGCACATGAAAATCATCAACGGGATCCAGCACATGATGGAGAGACACATTCTCTGGGTGACAGAGAGCAGTTTTGGAAAAAGATTGTTTCAATATCACATAGTTTTTAATCCTACAATGAAAATATAATGTCAACAAAGTCTTAATAGCGTGGTAGAAAGCTGGACTCCCGTTCATCTCTGCATCGCTACCTCGAATACACCCCGGAATTCCCCCCTTGTTCTCTCTAAACTGGTCTTAATCATGTTTGTGTGTTTATGTGTTCGTATACTCGGGATCCCATTAAAGCAGCTCTCTCTGGAGCAAATAGTGCTCATCACCTGGAAACCTCGTCTTATTATTTTCTATAGTGTCTTATATAAGAGGCGACGTGTCAGATGAAGGTGCACGCAGCACGGGAAGAAGACTATTTGATCCTTTCGGAGTTAAACACACACACACACACACACACACACACTCGCACACACACAAAGGGATCACTGTTTTTTACTAGAAATTAAAGAAACCGAGAAAACAACTGCCACTCACTCGCTAACTTCGCGCTTTGAAGCTGCTCAGACACCCAATTATTTTTCTTCATTTTTACTGTAAAGGTGAGTGGGTGGATGCAACATAGTGGGTGAGAGAGAAGCAGATGGAAAAGGGAGGGAGGGAGAGAGCCAGAGCGAGGGAGACGAGAGAGAGAGAGAGAGAGAGAGAGAGAGAGAGGAGAGAGAGAGGAGGAGAGAAACTGAAAAGGTACCCGGGAAGAGAGACCGGCGGGATCAGAGCTCGCTCTGCTTTGGATATGATCAACCGAAGCCGTGCCGTGTGTGAAGCGATGTGACTGAAGAGCAGCAGAAGAAGGAATACTGATCAGACTTCCAGTCGGAGGAAACTGTTTCCTCTCCTTCATGGAATTCAAGACTGTTCCAGTGATTCAGGTGACTCTCGTTGTTTTTTTGAACTGGTAAATGTTGTCGTTTGAATTCAGAACATCTTTGTTATGAAGGAGGATTGTCACACCAAGAAGCTTCTGTGCACACCTGCATGTGGTGAGTGGAGTGGAGGATCGAAATGAAGGTGCATTTCCATGTGCTGTTACATATTTGGGTAAAATATAAAAGAGGAACGTTTGGTTTGGAACTAAAACAAACACCCAGATGCACAAGCCACAAGTATAAAGTGTAAGTCGGTGAGTAAAACAGCTGAAAGGTTGTTGAATTTGCAGAAACAATGAAAGAAAAAAGCATGTTTTGCTACTGTACGTATATATAAATGCACAGAAGTGTGAAACAGGAGCACAAGTGAGAAAAGTCTGTGTGTGTGTGTGTGTGTGTGTGTGTGTGTGTGTGTGTGTGTGTGTGTGTGTGGGGAGAGAACGCGTGTTGTGCGGCGTCGGGTGGGAGGGAGGGGGGTACGTGTAAAAGACAGATGGTCACTCAGTGGAGTTGTTCCCCATCTCCATCGCTCTTTCTTGCTCCCTCCTGGCTCCTGCATCTTTCCCCTGTCACCTCTCCAGAATCTTACCTCATCAGTTTTTTTAATCCCCCCCTCCCCTCCCCTCCCCTCCCCTCCTCCCCCATGTCCATCCTCCTTCCCTTGAGTCCAAACTCGGAGCCTCACTCACAAGTCTCCCTTTCTCCCTCCGCAGCCTCGTCTCTGCGTCCGGCCCGCCGTGTCTTTTTGCTGAAGGAAACAACTTTGAGAGTACCGAGAGACTTTGTTTTTTGGGGTTTTTTTATATTGTTTTTTTGTTGCTGTTGTTGTGATTGTCACGCTGGACTCTGTTTGACACGGCACGGAGGAGTGGGGAGAGATTTGGGAATTGTGGGGGGCCAAAAAGGGAACCAAACAGCGACGGTGTGATTGACGGCTTTGGCAAATGAAAAGGTTCGGAGCTCCATCTGAGCGTCTGCTGCTTCTGTTGCACTTTTGATTGAAACTCCCCAAACTACAAGTGTGACATTGGGACAGCTGAGCTCGTTTTTTTCACTCCGCTTTCATCGTAGCATGCTTATTTCCGCCTCGAATCCCGTAAAGCCGCGCCACGTTTAGAGACATTCGTCCACGCCTCCGGGGTTCAGTCATGCGCCTCGGGTCGGTCCACTTTGACCTCGCCGCCCTCCTCCTGGCCGCTCTCCTGCTGTGGGCTCCCGAAGGTTCGCGGGCCCAGAACGACACGGAGCCCATCATCCTGGAGGGCAAATGTCTGGTGGTGTGCGACTCCACCCCCTCGTCGGAGCCCGCCGGGAACGCCCTGGGCATGTCCGTCCGCTCCGGCTCCGGCCGCGTGGCCTTCTCGGCCAGCCGCCAGACCAACCACGAGCCCACCGACATGAGCAACCGCACCATGATCATCTACTTCGACAATGTGAGTCAGTGGCTGTTTGACGCGCTTTCGAAAACATAGTTCTACATCCATAGGTAACGGCGAATTTCTGTCACTTAGAAAACATCACAAATCCTTCTAATTTCACACCAATCTCTGATCTTTTTTTTTATCGTACAACTGCCTTTTTCCAGTCTCGCTTCCTCCCCGACTCGCCGCTCCTGTAATCTGTATTCCAGCCGTGTTGTCGACGGAGGTTTTCACCAGATAGGGTGCACATGTGATCAGATTTTTCTGACAGTGAGGAAATATGATAATGAGGTAAACACTGAACTTTGAGGCTTTTGACAGCGCAGCCCTCTGGCAACAAAACAGCAACGTTCGGAAGCACGGGCTGCATTTTGTACAATTGGGGATTGGCTTTGAGTGGAATAAGGAATGTAAAGAAGTCAGAGGTTTGCCTGAGTGGGCAACAAAATCCCAGAGTAACCCTGAAGTGTGCCACTGAAGTGTGTATCTTCTTTTGGATATATATACGTATAAAAAAGAATTGAGAAAACTTCACAATGTTTCGAGGAACTTAAAGCTACACTGTCTGTGCTTTCCACAGTATCACCTTGAATGCCGGTTTCCTTCTTTTCTTTCTCATTGTCGCGGTCAGATTTTGGTCAACGTGGGGACTCATTTCGACCAAGAGAGCAGCGTCTTCCTGGCACCAAGACGAGGCGTGTACAGCTTCAACTTCCATGTGGTGAAGGCCTACAACAGGCAAACCATTCAGGTAATCGGCGGCGCCGCCGCAGTCCCCCCCCCGTCACTCGGGCTGACCCGCCGCAGCCTCCCTCTGACCTCCGCGTCTCGCTCCGCTGTAGGTCAGCTTGATGGTGAACGGCTGGGCCATGATTTCGGCTTTCGCCGGCGACCAGGACGTGACCCGGGAAGCGGCCACCAACGCCGGCCTTGTGATCATGGAGAAGGGGGACAAGGCCTACCTCAGACTGGAGCGGGGCAACCTGATGGGGGGCTGGAAGTACTCCACCTTCTCTGGGTTCCTGGTCTTCCCCTTGTGAGGTCGAAGGTCAAAGGTCAAAGGTCAAAGGTCCGCGTGCGAGAAATGAAAACTGGAACATAGCCCGGGCTCAAAAGAGAAGGAAAAGACAGACTTGAATCTGTAACTCTATTCGGCGCATGAAAAAGTTAGTTTTATCGAATAAATCAGCAGACGATTGTCAGAAGTTGTGCGACGTGGTGAAAAGACTCCGGATTCAAACGTCGATTTTGTGCAATTTATTTGCTGTGTTTTTTTGTGTGCGTAAAAGATATATTTGAAGTGTTCAATGTTTCTAAGTAGCCATGTGCAATGTGGGCTTCTGTCCCGACACTTTGTGGAAGACTTGAGCTTTTCCTGCCCTCAGAATGTCCTCCAAACGTCCGAACCACTGCTGTGCTTCACACGGACGCCTGTCCGCGGCTGACAGACCCTCCCCTTCTGTTCCAGTGTGGTGTTTGATCGCTGCTCCTCTCATATGCCTGTTACAATCCTGCAACAAATGTTTATTTACAGAGAAATTTATATCACGAGCAAAGAAGAGAAATAAAGAACCATCCGAATTTGGCTGCGTCTTTGACTTGAAACCAGCACGCGAGACGGTTTGCGGCCAGCGTTTCATGAATCATTGCTGGTGCGGCAGTTTGATCTGCTTACACCGGGCAGTATTCCTCCTCCCTTGCATGGTACTCTTACCCAGTGCCACGGCAGCTGTTTGTAAATATAGCTCCCACCAGCGGAGTCGGCGTTGGCGTGGACCGCGCAGACCAGCGTGGGACAGCGCGTGAGAGCGGTGCATAGCGGATACTCCTCGCAGGGCCGCAAGCAGATGGAGGCTCTGGTGAGCGGGCAGGCTCATCTCTGCAGGGCCGCCATGGAGAAAGAGCGGCGCGCTGTCACATGTTGTCGCTCACGCTTCCCTGCGTTCGCCATCGCTACCTCTTTTATTGTATCCCTCCGTCGCCCTCTCGCCCTGTTTTTCTCGTCGTGCTTCTTCATTATCAGTATCAAACATTTATGAATTTAGGATGAAACACAAAGTACTTCCTGACAATGGGAAGGGAAATCCAAGACAATAATCCAAGTTGTCACATTAATGCACTGACTGAGGAAGCTCTGATTTAATGGTAAAATATCGGCGGTGGTAGGAACACTCAAGCTTTATTCTAGTCGCAAATATTTGACTTTTTATTCATAAAATCATTTTCCATCCCATCATTCAGGGTCTTACATGTCTGCAGCATTTAATTAGTGAAGTCTTCTTGAACAACCTTTCCCTCCTGCAAGCTGAATGAGCTTTTTGGAAAGAGAAAATACAGTTCTATGAACGTTTTCATTATTTTGTTAGCTGTAATTTTGACCAACTCTTTTGTTTGAGTCGTTGAACGGGTAAACAATGATTTGAGGGTGCCATCAGTCATGACTCTGTTGCAACTGTTTATCGTGCACATAGGGTGTCATGTGGTAAGGCTTTTTGTCTCCTAATGACCTTGCAAATTAAATCGACAATTAAAACCTGCTATTACGATCCAACGCGGGGAATGATATTTAGAGGTGAGGACAGTAGAGGGCGCCAAAGTCCAGCCGCTCAAGCCGCGCCGCTCGAGAGAGGACACAGACCATTACGTTGGAAAATGCAGAAGCGCTGTTATCGTATTTCTTACGTGTTGATGACCTTCCAGAATTATACGCTAAGCTCATATAGCCTGGTGTTTTGCAGCCACGGAGTAGGAGAGGAACGATACGGCGAGTCTTCATTCATTTATTGACGTGGGCTGAGGCCACAGTGGTAAAATGCTGAAAAAAAATACAGCATGTCTTTCACAAACAGCTCTGATGAGTTTGTACATTGTTTTTCACAGAAATGATTCAAACATCGTCCTTTCAGCCCGCTCGGCTTAGAGGGTCCATCGTTTTTCCCTCTGTATATCCACGGCTGGAAACACTAATGGTGAAGATCACCGAGTCAAATGATCCCAGCTAGGCCGCATTTATTGTTATCTCAACCCAACTATGTTCCCTCCATACCGCCCAGAATCTGCTGGACATGTGATCGATCGGCAGCTCGGCCAATGAGAAGAGTGCATATTGCCGGCACAGGAGAAAAGCGACCAATGGGCGTTGAGAGCCTCCGAGGGGCACGCTCTCTACGCTTTCTCTGGCAAGAATGTTAGTTCCTGCTCTTCCCTGGCCGTTTCCTGTAATCGTACAGTGTTGTGAGACGGAGAAAGCCATGTGTGTCGATGCAAAGGTAAATTTAGCACCCCGAAATTATTACTGAGAGAGTTGAGGCAGTGGATGTGATGGTTATTTTCAGGTATTTTCGCCGAAAAATAGACGCAGGCCAAGCGAAACAGCAACGCGGCCTAACCTGTGTCTGAACGTTGACGGGCAACGCTTATTGTGGCACGTTGCTTTGGTTTGGTCCGGTTTGTTGATGAGATTGAAGGAGTCCGGTAGACTCGGTAGTTCACAGTAAACGACCAAGAAGCGAAGTAGATGCCGAAAATACGGAAAACATCGTGTTTTAGAGCCCGAGTGTGTCATCGGGGGCACACAAGCTGTTTGCAATCGACACACTTTGGTCGCGGTGCGAGCTAATGCTAACCGACGGCTTTTTGGAAGAAAGACTGCAATAGGACCTGAGAGGGAAGCATCCCACCTCTCCAGCATCAGTACCCTCCTCGTCTGGCTTGCCTACCAACACTTTTTATTCACTGGATCTCACCCGAGCAGTTTATCCAACTATACGAGTCCTAAACCAGCTAAATAGAGCCTGTCTGTGCGTCTTTCGAAACCTTTAATGCCTGATAAGGCTCCCATGTGAACTTATCTGTTCGGTGTGTGCATGTGATTAGATGCATTTACAAAAACAAGACATTTTTGTTCACTATGTAGAAACGGTCTGTAGTTTTTAGGCTTGTATTTGGTATTTACGGGAGTTCCTATTCGATTTAGTAATAACACAGGTTAACTGTTCCCAACTCCTGATACTAAGGAGACTAGTTTGGTCTAGGCTCCCAAAATAAACACAACTGTTTATTTTTCATTACTCCAAACGGATGTGAAATACGTATGCTCTCTTATTTTTAAATATTACTTACAGAAATATTTTTTCCAACTTCATAGACGCCATACAAACCCAACAACGACTGCTGTGAGCAATATCAGCAACCTGGAGATTATTATAAGAGACTTAAATGTCAAAATGCATTTCTCTTCATACTCCACTAACTGTGTTTTGATATTGGTAATTCGTACAAGAACTGCAACGCAAACTGAGCTGCAAGTTTGGTATTCTGTGAGACCAGTTTTCAGCTTGACTGAAAATGATGAAAACCACTCTGGAACTGATTTTCCTGTGCTCTTTTTTTCCAGCGTATTTAAAAGTTGAGAACAATTGGACGACGACTGCGCGGCTTTCATCGCTGAGTCTCTTCAACGTTGTGCCCATCTCCCTGCGTGGAGTGGGCAAAGATGGCGGATCCCATTATGGACCTCTTTGAGGACACGCCCCTGTTCAACCTGGACGCCCTGCCGGACGACTCCTTTTCTCAGGGCTCCTCAGACCCAGTGGAGGAAGCGCTCAAGCTGGCTTTGGGCCAGGTGGACCCGCCGGCCGAGCCGGAGCCCAGCCCTGAGCTTACGGTCAGCACAGGCCTCGATGTCCCCGTAGCAGCTCCTGCCATCCCAGACCCCGCCCCCGTTCCTGTCCCCACACAGCAGCCAGTGGTGACCGCGCAGACTGTTTCCATAGCTGCCGCTCCTGCTGTAGCCCTGGCCCCCGCTCCTGTCCCCACCGCCGTCGATACTGTACCTCAAATCCAAGCCCAGGCCACCATACCTATTGCCAGCAATGCCAGCGTGGCCACCAGTAGCACTGTCCTGTTGAGCTCGCCTCTGACTGTTTCAAGCTCCCCGGCTACCACCACCGCCACCACTCAGCAGCTCACACAGATCACTCACCAGCTCACTCCCCAGCAACTGGCTGCCATCACGCAGCAGGCTGGTGGTAAAATTGTCATTCTCAAAGGTCCCCAGGGTCAAGCCCAGGTGCTGCAAACCGTATCCGGGGCCGCAGGCCAGGCCAGTGGCAAGGTGATCCGCGTGTTGTCCGGCACTCCCCTCAAACCCGGCGTTTCCATCCTGCAGGGTGGAACGGTTTTGAATCAGGCCAGCCCGGGCCAAGCGCAAGTGAAGGTGGGTGCCGCTGGGGTGCAGAGGTTGCTGCAGTCTCCCAACGGGCCAGTCAAACAGGTGTTGCTCACCTCCATGCCTCAGCAGGTGCAAGGGCAGTCAGTTCAGGTGCAGATCCCAGCCCAAGCACAGCTCACGCAGGGCCAGGCCCAAGTTCAAGTGCAGCCGCAGGCGCAGGCGGCCCAGATCCAGGTGCAGCCGCAAGGACAGGCTGCGCAGATCCAAGTCCAGGCCCAGGGCCAGGCAGCCCCCATCCAGGTCCAGACACAGGGCCAGGTGCAGCTCCAGCCAGCCATGCAGGCCCAAACACAGGTAAGCGCCACACGTTGCAGCCGTGCATGTGAACCACAAGGTCTCGGCCTGCTTGGGGCTGGTGGGAAGGAGTTCCTCTAACCTGATCCTGGAGCAGCTCTGCCTCATGTTTTACATGTAACCTCGCTCCAGCACAGCTGATTTTAACGGCTGGGCAGGCATCAGCTCTTGGCACAACCCTCTTAATGATGTAGTCATTCTGTTCAGGTGTGTGTTGAGTGCTAACTCAGCTCCAGGGTTGGGAAAGCTGCTCTGTAGTGTGCTATCAAACCGAACGCAGAGTTTCATATCTGAACCCATCTCTCCTGACTTCTCTCATAGTCCCATTTCTGTGTTGTGTGTTTTTAGGGTGGCGAAGCCAAGCGAATCACCCTCGTTCTCCAGCAGCCCTCCCAGGTCGGGGCCGCCACGCCAGTGAGTCAAGCTGTTTCAGGCCAGCAGCAGGTCACGCAGGTCCAGACGGCGCAGGCGGGGCAGCCGCAGCAGCCCCAGACCCCGACGAGACTGGTGTTGGGTCAGCTCCCTGGCGGCAAACTGGTGCTTCAGGGAAGCCAGCTCGCAGCCCTGACCCAGGCCCGGGCTGGAGGGCAGCCCAAAGTCCTGACGATTCAACTGCAAGTGCAGCAGCAGCCCAACCAGCAAGGCGGAGTCAAGGTGAGAGAGAGTGACATTTAACATAGTCAATTTTGTTACTTTTGTCATGTGAAACTTTACATGTCAGGAAGAAAAGTCTGACACTGATACAAGGGATGAAGGTCTCAAAAGATATTTTAATAGCATTCATTAGACTAACAAGTCTTCTCATCAGACCAAACAGTGGCATCTGTTTGCTGTACTCATCATCCCATATTTCACTGTCCTGATGCGATTCAGTGTCACACTCAGCTGTCACAGAAAAGGTGCTAATGCCTGACAAGCAATTCAGTTTAGCTCTCAACCAGAGCTGCTGTTTTATTTCCTGACTGTTACAGTGACGTGCTGCTTTTAGTGTCTAGGACTGAAGCTAACTTGATTGACTTCTCCACTTCCAAACGAATAAAATTTCAGTCTTTCACAACATTCCCAGTTTTCTAAATGTCTCATCATTTGACGATTGGACCTGACCAACCTCTGTCATCCTTCCAGTACCAGCTGGTTTCAGGTGCTGGCAACACTGGGAGCCCGCAGGTGTTGCAGATATCACAGGGTCAAGGTGGGCAGAGAGTCGCAGTCCCTCTGAAAATGCTTCTCCAACCACAGGTACACCTCAGATTGTGCATACACATCGCTTTTTATGGTCATGTCGGTGGCATGTAAATATCTGGTACAAACTCTAAAGGTTCTTCTCCTTCACGCAGACAAGCGCAGCCACGTCCGCTGGTGGCACAGTGTCAGTGGTGAAGGTCATCAACAGTTCGACGGCGGGGCCCTCGGCGACGACCACGACTCCGTCCCAGGCCATCCGCATCACCAAGGCGCCCGGCGAGGCGCCCTCCGTGCGTCGGGTGGAGATTCTTTGCAAGCAGGAGAAGGCCAACCGCATCGTGGCTGAAGCGATCGCCCGGGCTAAAGCGCGGGGCGAGAAGAACCTGCCCCGAGTCCTGAACCAGGACGAGCTTCCCAACACCCAGTCCTCTCCCGAAATCGGAGGCACGCTGACGGTGGTTTCGTCAAAGAAGAAGAGCGGCAGCGGGGGAAGCAAAAAGAAAAGCCCCGTGGGCGGAGGAGCGGTCTCCAAAACGGCAGGATGTGCCGACAAAAAGGGCAAAATGAAGACGGCGGGAGGGACGGCCACCGTGGCCGTCGTGCCAGGCGCCGGGAACAAGAGCAAAAGCAAAGCAAAGGCCAAGTAAGTCGCGGCCACGAGAAGTCGATGAGCTGCTAGTTCGATTGACTGCTTTTGTCTGTAAATGTTCATCACGCCATCTTTATCCTTCCACTTCCCGCAGCACCATCACCCTAGTGGGAGCAAAGAAAAGGAAGAGAAATGCATCTTCGGACCACTCTGACGGAGAATTGAGTCCTGCCTCACCGGCTGCCCTGGAGGACGACATGATCATGGTACGAACGCATACGTAGCTGCAGAAAGGAAACAGTGAACAACTTCGAGAAGACTCGCTGCTGTTTACAATATTATTTATATCTTTACAACAATAACTTGATTCTCAAACTGAGAGGAACTGTTTGTTCAAGAACATGTTGCCAGTAAGTCCCTGAATGTATGGTTAGTTTGTTGCCCTTTATTCAGTCCACCAAGTCACATTGAACTTGTGTCATTGTTCTTTGCAGAAGCGGCGCTCCAACCGCGTGGTGAAGCGGAAGAAGTACACCGAGGACCTGGATATCAAGATAACGGACGACGAAGACGAGCAGGAAGACGTCGACGTGACTACGACAGCAGCAGCCGTGGCCTCCATCAGTGGCGGGCCCGCTGCCGCGGCTCAGCTCAAGCAGGAAATGGAGCTGGATGGAGACGGACTCCAGAGCATGCAGTTCTTCGTGGTGGGTTTCTTTCTTTCTTTCTTTCTTTCTTTCTTTCTTTCTTTCTTTC
>JASSRZ010000042.1:11417907-11442254 GCA_032164315.1 Malacoctenus gilli
GTGTGTGTGTGTGTGTGTGTGTGTGTGTGTGTGTGTGTGTGTGTGTGTGTGTGTGTGTGTGTGTGTGTGTGAGATGCGTCAAAGTGAGTAAAGTTAGGTTGAGTGTTGTCGTGACATTCTGAACTTGTACATATTGAACTATAAACATTGTGTGTGAATAAAAAGAAGCAGCCATCCGTGCTCACGTGGCCACTCTCTCGTCTTGCAGGCAGAACTGTATCCTGGCGGATGAAATGGGTTTGGGGAAAACCATCCAGTCTATCGCGCTGCTGTCCGAGGTTTACGCAGCGAATGTCCAGGGCCCCTTCTTGGTCATCGCGCCCCTCTCCACCATCACCAACTGGGAGAGGGAGTTCTCGACGTGGACCAACATGAATGCCATCGTTTACCACGGCAGCCTGGCCAGCCGGCAGATGATCCAGCAGTACGAGATGTATTGCAAAGACGACAAGGTATTTTCGACGGCTCGTCTTCGTCGGAGAGGAACTTGGCGCGGTTGGTGATCGCGTCGGTGAAAATCCTCCTCCTGTGTTCCAGGACCATCTGATCCCCGGCGCATACAAGTTTGACGCCCTCATCACAACCTTCGAGATGGTGCTGTCCGACTGCCCCGAACTGAGGGAGATCTCCTGGCGTTGCGTCATCATTGATGAGGCTCACCGCCTCAAAAATCGCAACTGCAAGCTGTTGGATAGCCTGAAAATGCTGGACCTGGTGAGTGCACAAGCCAACCTGGGGGGGGGGGTGATCTTTGCCATTCTTTTGTCCTTGTGTCAACCTTTCGGCCTCTGTTCTGCCGTTTCTCTCAGGAACACAAAGTGTTGCTGACCGGCACTCCTCTTCAGAACACTGTGGAAGAACTCTTCAGCCTGCTTCATTTCCTCGAACCCGCTCAGTTCCCCTCCGAAATTGAGTTCTTGAGAGAATTTGGAGATCTAAAAACGGAGGAGCAGGTGGGACACCACGAAATCTTGGCACTAACTCAAATTGACAACTGCACAATAAGTCTGTCGTTCTATTCTGATTGCAGTTAAGGAAATGTTTTAACATGTTCAGTGTTCAGTGATTGAGGTGTGACTGAGCTTTTCCTTTGTTTTGCCTCTTTAGGTCCAGAAGCTTCAGGCCATCCTGAAGCCCATGATGTTACGAAGGCTAAAGGAGGATGTTGAGAAGAACCTGGCACCCAAACAGGAGACCATCATAGAGGTACATGTTTAGAGAGAATTTGCATCAGGAGGAACTCAAAATCTTCCTCCTACCAAGAAGCACACATGTATTTTTTTTTTTTGTTCCAGGTGAATTGATTGCATTTGTTTTTCCCTCTCAGGTTGAGTTGACGGATGTCCAGAAGAAATACTATCGGGCCATCCTGGAGAGGAACTTCAGTTTCCTCAGTTTAGGGGCGAACAGCAACAGCAACGTCCCCAACCTGCTCAACACTATGATGGAGCTCCGCAAGTGCTGCAACCACCCCTACCTCATTAACGGTAATGTCTTTTTCCTCAATTAGGTTGTGATCTCTCGTCTTATTTTAAACTCCTGCTTTTGTGTTGCCAGTCTCTGTCGTTTTCAGCTACGTTTCACTGGGTTGCTAAATGACACTTTGTGCCTCTCTGTCCCGCTCAGGTGCTGAGGAGAAGATAGTAGCGGAGTTGCGGCAGGTGTACGACCCCTCGGCCCCCGACTTCCATTTGCAGGCTCTGATCCGGTCGGCCGGCAAGCTGGTGCTACTGGACAAGCTGCTGCCTCGCCTCAAGGCTGGCGGCCACAAAGTGCTGATCTTCTCCCAGATGGTGCGCTGCTTAGACATCCTGGAGGACTACCTCATCAACAAGAGGTACGACGGTCGTTGTTTGCGTTGTCTTTTTAAGTAGGTTTTTTTAGTCATCTTTAGAGTATTAAAGTGTTTTGCCCCCCCCCCCCACAGATACCTTTATGAGCGAATTGACGGCAGAGTTCGTGGAAACCTGCGGCAGGCCGCCATCGACCGCTTCAGCAAACCGGATTCGGACCGCTTCGTCTTCCTGCTGTGTACTCGTGCCGGCGGCCTGGGTATCAACCTCACTGCTGCTGACACCTGTGTCATTTTTGACTCGGACTGGAACCCGCAGAATGACTTGCAGGTAAAAAAAAAAAAAAAAAAGTCACTTGGAAACTTGTTTTTAAGATTTCTGAACCAAAATTGACATGACTTGGTTTCGTTTAACACTTGCCACTTTAAAGGTTCATGGTGTAAATATGATTTCTCTTTTTCTCCATCCAGGCCCAAGCACGATGTCATCGTATTGGTCAGTCTAAGGCGGTCAAAGTGTACCGCCTGATCACTCGCAACTCGTATGAGCGGGAGATGTTGGATAAAGCGAGCCTGAAGCTCGGCCTGGATCGAGCTGTCCTCCAGAGCATGAGTGGCAACAAAGACAGCAACGTCAACGGGGTACAAAAACTGATGATCCTTTAATCTTAAACTTACTTGTCTGGCCAAATGCATCGCATATCAACTGTTGAACAAAATCATTGTTTTGTTTTGGTTTTTTTTCCCTGATCAGATCCAGCAGTTCTCCAAGAAGGAGATCGAGGATCTGCTGCGCAAAGGCGCCTACGCGGCCATCATGGACGAGAACGACGAGGGTAGCAGGTTCTGCGAGGAGGACATTGACCAGATCCTTCAGAGAAGAGCGACGACCATCACCATCGAGAGCGAGGGCAAGGGCTCCACGTTCTCCAAGGCCAGCTTCGTCGCGTCGGAGAACCGCAACGACATTGCCCTGGACGACCCCGAGTTCTGGCAGAAGTGGGCCAAGAAAGCGGACATCGACATGGACACCATCAACCGAAAGGTGCTGCCGGGAAGCTCGGGGAATTATTGTGATGATGGCGTACGGTCAGATGGATTTGTCTGTTGCTTGGAGTAAATGTCCAGCAAATTAAAGTCACGTTTTGACTCCCACAGAACACTCTCGTCATCGACACCCCCAGAGTTCGCAAGCAGACCCGGCAGTTCTCCACCCTGCGAGGTGAAGGTGGAGATTTGTCCGATTTGGAAAGCGACGACGAATACCCACCAGCCAATTCCCGACAGTCGCGCTCCTCGCGGCGCGCCGAGCGCCACAGCGGAGGCGGTTACGGTCGCACCGACTGTTTCCGGGTGGAGAAACATCTGCTCGTTTATGGGTACGAGTGGTCTGGCAGCTGCTGTTTTGGGGTTGGATTGTCCGAGTGGTTTTTACTCATCTGAGCGTGCGTGTGTGTGTGTGTGTTTGTCCTCTTCAGTTGGGGACGCTGGCGGGACATTTTGTCCCATGCCAGATGCAAGCGGCGCCTGAGTGAACGGGACGTGGAGACCATCTGCCGCGTCATCCTGGTCTTCTGCCTGCTCCACTATCGCGGCGACGAGAACATCAAGAGTTTCATCTGGGAGCTCATCACGCCGCCCGAGAATGGCCGAGAGCCCCAAACGCTGCTCAACCACTCCGGTAAAGAGCCGCGCAGAGACTCGCCAATGGTTACCTTTTGTTGAAATCTGTGCACCTCCTTCTAAACATTGGCTTCGCTGTGTTGCCCAGGCCTCTCCATCCCTGTGCCACGAGGCAGGAAGGGGAAGCGAGTAAAGGCTCAGAGCACATTCGATGTCCAGAAGGTCGAGTGGATCCGCAAGTACAACCCCGACACCCTGCTACTTGACGACAGCTACCGCAAGCATCTCAAGCACCAGTGCAACAAGTCAGTGAACCTAAAAAAGCCAAATCATCATTTTTCTGTTGTGATTTATTAATATAACCTCTCCTCCTTCTCCTCTTCCAGGGTTTTGCTGAGGGTGCGCATGCTTTACTACCTGAAACAGGAGGTGATCGGCGAACATGCCGAATCGGTCCTGAAAGGAACGCACATCAGGTAGCTTCCGTTTCCAGTGGACAGGAAAGCAAAGAAAAGCCTTTTACCTTTCAGGACCTTACAAAACAAATTCTCCACAGGGACGTCGACATCTGGATGCCCGAGATGGAGCAGCAAGAGGTGCCTGCAGGATGGTGGGACTCGGAGGCGGACCGCTCGCTCCTGGCCGGCGTTTTCAAACACGGTGAGTTTCGGATTGAACTCCACAGCAGCCCGCGACGCCACGCGGTCGAAGCGCCGTTTTTAATGCGCTCGGAGGACTCGGGTTTGACTTGAATCTGACTTTCTTCCCAGGCTACGAGATGTACACAACCATGCGCGCCGATCCTTGCCTCTGCTTCCTGGAGCGAGCTGGTCGGCCCGACGACAAGGCCATCGATGCTGAGCAGCAGACTGGTGACGCCGAGCTGGGAGACGAGTACGCCACTTTCTCTTACCGCCAGTTCGTTTGTGTGGAAAGTTCTAGAAAGCTGGAAATATGACCTGCTCATTCCTGATTCTGTGCAGTCCCGAGTACGACAAATACGCGGAAGATCCGGAGTTCAAGCCTGCGTCGCGGCACACCAAAGACCTGTTCGAGGAGGTGCGGATCATTCCTCGTTTTTGGGAGGCTTTTTGAAGCGATCGAAGTCAACAGTGCCAACAACTTATTCTTAAATCTTGGTTTTTGTCTCGCAGCCCGACTCTATGAACGTGGAAGATGAGATATCGGTGGAAGACAAGGCTGCGCCGGTGGTCCCCGAAAACGTCGTCAGCCTGAGCAGTTCGAGCTCGAGCAGCTGGCCGTCGAGTTCCTCTCTGACGGCGCGGTTACGGCGGCTGATCACAGCCTTCCAGCGCAGCTACAGACAAGAGCAGCTCAAAATCGAGGCCGAGGCCAAGGGCGACCGCAGGCGCCGGCGATGCGAGCAGGCCAGCAAGCTGAAAGAAATCGCACGACAGGAGCGGCAGCAGAGGTAACCGTGCTGATCCTCACATTTGATTGGTTCCCGTCTTTTAAATCAGAGCCTCAAAAACCGTTTAAACTCGCTGTACCTTTTTGTTGCGCCTCCTTCAGGTGGACTCGGCGAGAGGAATGCGACTTCTACCGCGTCGTATCGACTTTTGGGGTCGAGAAGATTAAGAAGGAGCCCGGCGCCACCGAGGCTGGAGATCAAGAGTTCGACTGGACCCGTTTCCGGACCTTCGCGCGTCTGGACAAGAAGACCGACGAGAGCCTCAGTCGATATTTCCGCTCGTTCGTCGCCATGTGCCGACGGGTGTGCCACCTCCGCCCAGGTCGTGGTGAAGGTACGTCACGCTTAAGTTAATGTTGAAATGGGATTTCCTTGCATGTTTTTCCCCTCGATCTTTCTCGGGATCCTTTTCAAGTGCGAGTTGTAATGTGAGAACTTGACTTTTTGAGGCCCTCCGTCTTCTCTTTTCCTTCTAAAATGGCATCGTCGGCCCGTTTTCACGGATGCGTCTTTCCCTCCCCGTCAGATCCATCAGAGCTGACCCAGACTGTGGCCCCCATCACCGAGGAGCGAGCCTCCCGGACCCTTTACCGCATCAGCCTCCTGCGGCGTCTGCGCGAGCGCGTCCTCCCCCACCCGGCGCTGGAGGAGCATCTGCCTCTGGCCCCGCCCAACTCCGAGCTCCCGGCCTGGTGGAGCATCCCGGAGCACGACCGCCAGCTGATGCTCGGAGCCTCCCTGCACGGCGTCAGCCGCACCGAGCTCTCCATCTTCTCGGACCCGCAGTTCACCTTCTGTCAGGCCCGCGACGACTTCGTCCTCAACCAGCAGGCTCCGCCTCCTCCGCCCCCTCCGCCGCCGCCCCCACCTCCGCCCCCGCCCCAGCCGACGACGCACCTCATGACGCTCGGCCAGCTCAAGCCCGAGGACGAGATCCTGGAAATGAAAGAGGAGGGAGCTGACGAGGCCGCTCAGCTGCTTGGCGGCGAAATGGGCGCGGACCTGCAGGGCACGCCGCTGGGTCACCATGACGGCAAACTGGAAGGTCAGGACTGGAGCTTCAAGAGAAACCGGGCGAGAGGAGAGAGGAGGAAGGGGGAAGGAGGCTCGGATTCCGATTCGGACTCGGACTCGGGCTCGTCGTCCTCCGAGCGGTCAGGCAGCAGTGATGACAGTGGAGAGAGTGAGGAGGAGGGAGAAGGAGGTGAGTTTACGTGTCAAGACGGCAAAATGTTCTGTGCTGCGTGAAATCCAAAAGTGCGTCGACTGACCGTCACCCCCTTTTTCTCACCTCAGCTACCATGAAGGTGTGTGATGTTGACGAGGACAGCAGCTTGCTCTCCATGACAACGTCTCAGGATGGGCTTCCACCTCCGGATCCCCTCCGAGTCGACTGGCCCAAGGTTCAACAGCACGCTCCATCACATGTTCATCCAGGCTCGATGCAATTGGACGTCCCATCAATAGGTTTGCTTGCAGCTTCTGATCAACGTCTTGTTTTCGGTTTTCTCCGTTGCAGGACCGCATATTGATCAACCGCCTGGACAATTTGTGTACGCTCGTCGTGACCGGTCAGTGGCCATCGGGCCGGCGCTACGTGCCCGAAGTTCACCTCCATCCCAGCTCCGAGCTGGTGGATGAGATGGCCTACACCAGGGTGATCCGCAAACCCACCGGCACGCCCGGTGGGCCCGGCGCCGAAGGAGAAGACGGAGAGTTCACTGTAAAACTTCTCAAGGTAGCGACTTTTGTGCCTTTTGTTTGGTCAGAACTCCAAATTGCAAGTGTTTTGTGCAGTTCAAGGTCAAACAGGAAGCTTCTTTGTGTGTTCACCAGGAGGAAGGTCTGAAGCTGACCTTCTCGAAACAGGCTCTCATGCCAAACGGGTCAGGAGGCGAAAGCAGCAGCCGCAAGAAGCGCAAAGACCAGGAGGTAAGTCGGCCCCTTTGTCGTCGTCCTCCTCTTCAATGACACTTTGTCTCTGGGAGTCCCTGCAACATTTTCTCTGTCCACACCTTCCTTTCAGTTCTCCGACCTCGATGGACTCCAGGATCCGTCGGAGCGCACTCCTCGCCGCAGGGACCCTCCCACGTGGCTGAAAGAGAATCCAGATTATGAAGTGGAGGGAGACATGCTGGAGGTAAATCAGGACTGCTTTCCCAGTGACAACGAGCAGCGGTGTCCATGATTAAACGCGCTGCTTGGATGGCAGCATGTGTTGCTCCAAATCCTGTGTGTCCCAGATCTTTTTGGAACGCGTCGCAAACGTGCCGACCATGATCCGGTCGTTTGGACGTTACATATCGTGTCTTTCCTTCAGCTGCTTGTGAACAGGAGCAAACGGAAGAGGAGGAGGAGGGCAGATAAACCCCCCACAGGCAGCGAGAAGGTCAAACTCATTAACATGAGGACCGGAAAGAAGGTGGGACGACGAGGTTGCACGCAAGTCCGGCTTGTAGCTGGCGGCCTGTCGCTGATGTCGCTTTAAATGTGTCCGTAGGTCGGAGCGGCCTTCTGTCCGATGCTCCAAGACCTGAAGGAGTATCTGGAGGAGAACCCTGATGTTGCCGTAGCACCCGAGTGGTCTGAAACAGTCCGGAACTCTGTAAGTGTTCGAGATTTTCGGACACAACTTCACTGCAAAGTGTCGTGACTGAATTTGGCGTTGGGTTTTTTTGAGACGCATGAAAAAATGATTCACTGATTCCGTACTAAAGTTTCCGCTTGTTCTTGGCAGGGCTTCCTGGCCGAGACCTACTTTCACCGACTGCTGAACGAACACTCGGAGATCCCGAAGAAGAACAGACGCCGCCATCACCACCACCATCACCACCACCACCACCACCACACTCCGGAGCCCGCCCCCGAAGACCCCATCCTGGACAGAGTGGAGGAGGAGACCCTGGTGTCGGACGGAGCCTACATGATGGACGAGGAGGACCTGGAGGCCTCCCACCACTTCCTCACCAGTCCCAACTTTGACGTGAAAATGGAGGGCGGCGACAGCCTCTCCCAAGGAGACTATGACAGCTCGGACCAGGAAGCGCTGTTGGACGATGTCATCATAGCACAGAAGGACTCCGACTCCTCGTCGAGCTCGGAGGATTGACTGAACCTGCCCCGACACATCTGACTCGTCCCCCCCCCCCCCGTCAAGTCGAAATCATGTTATTCCTCATTTTATTTTTACAACTATGTATCGAACTTTGGAAGAATTCTGTTTTTTGTTGCGATTTTTATTCATTTATTTTATAGGTTTTTTTCCATGTAAGGAGCAGGTTTGCACCCATTTTTTTGTGTTGTTTTTTTCCCCACTTTACAATTGTGTTTCGTGTCTCCTCGATCTTCCTTCGTAACCTCTGACAAAATGGCAAAAAAGCTGAGCTTTCTTACTCGTCGACTCATCACTCTCCTCCTCCCTTCCTCCAAATCGACAAATTCCCATCACATTCCCAGCCGTGACCAAAAGGCGGGGGGGGGGACCCCATGCTGTACAGACACACTTTATCGAAAGAACCTCAACGCTGGGCTTCTAGCGCTACATGAAACTGGACATGTGTTCTCGGCAGAGCCAGGTCTCGCTACCCCCCCACCCCCTCACCCCCTCCCCGATCTCGTTTGGTCACATCCTCTGTCCAGATGAGCCTGTGAACTGAAGGGGGGTGGGGGGTGTGGGGGGGCGTGTATGGACATACTGTTGGTGTTTTCACTCTGTGGGCGGGGGTGGGGGTTGAGTGGGAGGGGGAGGGGAAAGTGGTGTATTAGTTACTGAAGCAGTGCTTAGGAGGACGGGTGTGTTGTACAATGTAGAGCTGGTCAGTGATGTACTATGGTGCAAAGATGACGGCAATGAGTTACTATTCTTGTTTTATGATTTGACTGTATCTGTGATATGAATAACAGCAAACTACAGCAAAAACCCTCTTGTGTGCATCAGTGATTTCTCACCAAGCAGTCGGGGAAACCGGTTTTCTGTTTGAACGCGATCTTTCAACACTTTAATTCGTGTCCCTCTTGCAGTGAGACCAAGAATTCTCCCCGTTTTTGTGTTGGATCATTTACACACCTACGGACCAGGCAGGAACAGTCTCGCAACAGATGGTTGCATCGGCTCGTCAGAGCAGACAATTTGGGCACACGGTTGTCACTTGGCTTTGTTACATGAATATGAGCTCATACCAAGAATTCCCCGGCAACCAAATTGTATATGATCAATTGTGACACTTTGTTACTTGGGAGAGATTTAAAAACTGGAAAATTTAACAAACTCACACTTGATTTTACTAGATTAAGCCAATGCTGTAGTATTAATATTGACATGACTTTTGGAGTCATGGGGTTTGAATCTCAGCAGGGAGTCAAAGCCATGTAAGAGGATGACATTGCATTTGTGGGGGTCTTCAGACGGATACAAGACTGTGTTGATGGGTCAAGTACTATCAATAAAATAAAGAGGTCAATGTAAACTAAAAGGGGATCAACATCCAACTGAAGCACATGTGCTCAAGTTCAAACCACAAGTTCAAAAGGGGTTCAAGGTACAAAGTAAACATGCAGCTACGTACGATAGTAACATTTAAAAAAAAAAAAAAAAGAGAATATCAAAAATAAGCTTTCAACAAGAAAAATCAGAGATAATTATAAAATTAGGTCAGAAACACGGTTTGTGTTTATCATGACGCCTGGTTGAGTCGGCACATTGAGGGCGGGGTATTAATGTGCCCTTCAGTTGTAAACGGAATTTCGTCCATCTGCTTGTCTGGAATGATGAACAGACAAACCATCAGTAAAATCCCTGTACACTGAAATGAAAAATTATCCGAACACAGTTTCAGTACAAATACACTCCCGTGTTTTTTTTCCACACCCAGAAATCTTACATTTGTGAAATCAATCAAAGTAATCAAAATCTTCGTATTAATGATCGCATGATAAAGTTTCTGTCAGACAGTCCATGAATGTCGCACAGTGTTGGTTTGAGGAGGATGCTAACAGCAGCCTCGGCGTCGCTCCGGCGTATGAATGGGTTTGTTTTTGGCCTGTGGTGAACTCTGGCCAGCGGCAAAATAAAACGTAACATTTTTCCCACAACAGTGTTTTTTTGAAGGGAGCCACGGCCTCATTCGCCGCCCTGCACCGCCTCTCCTCGCGGTGAATTATCGCGGTCTGTGAGACCGTTATGCTAATTTGCTGTGGCTAGCTGGCTAACTGTTAGCAGCTCCAGTGAACATGCGGATAGTTGTCTTAAAGACGAAGGAGGTTTCGAAAACTCCCGTTTCTTCCGAGTATTCCCCCTGAGTGTTGGTGTGCTGTAAAGGAGCTTTCTCAGAATGGACCTGAATTTTTACTCGGACTTGTCGGACGGCTGCGCTCAAAATGTGGACCCGGAGTTTTTGGACTCCCAGGGCTACGGAGGATACTCCGAGGAGAACAAGGTAAAACCCGCATCACGTCTGAATCCCGGCAAACGAGCCCGAGTCAGAACGCAGCAGCTGCTCCGCGGGAGTGTCTGATGTCTGTCGTTTGATTCAGTTTGCAGAAGGCAGCGACAGCTACCTGGCCATCAGCGGGGCTGGACACCCTTTTCTGTCAGCTGAGGTGAGTCTCTTACCTGGAGGGAAGACACCGGTGGCTCCGCTTCATGTGGCTTGATCATGCGGACAGATGGAGACCACCCTTCACTTTTGGACACTCACATTGTGATCGTTCTGGGGGGGCTCCATCCAAGCTCTGGCAGTGGTCTGTCCAGGCTTCATGTCAGACCCTGACCCTCCCCTTCGCTCTCTGTCACCCACAGCAGACCTTTCACACCCCCAGCCTCGGAGACGAGGTGTTCGAGATCCCGCCCATCTCCCTCGACCCCGACCCGGCGCTGAGCATCGGCGACGCCGTGTCCCACTTCGAGCTGACGGACGGGTCGGACGGCGCCGGGGGACCCTCGGGCTCCCGCAGCCTCGTCAGCAACCTGGTGGTCGAAGCCAACGACCCGTCCTTTGCCTCCACCTTCGTGAACTCCAGCTCCCAGGGCCTGGAGCAGCTGAACCTGGGGCCGATGGGGCAGACGGGAGGGGGGGCGTTACTCAGCTCCTCCGCGCTGGTGAGGCTCTCGGATCTGGACTCCGGTACCTCGATTGTGATTGTGAAGGGGTTAATTCTGAGTCCCCACTTTCCCTCCCGTCTCTCTGAAGGAGCTGGGGAACTCCGGCGGCTCCCACTTCAGCAGTTCCTCGCCCATGACCATCGACGTGCAGCTCGGTGACATTGGTCACGGTCTCTTGGGCAGCAGCCAGCTGGCGACCATCAACCAGTCGGAGCTGGCGCTGGGCCTTGGCGGGGACAACATGGGACACCCCACGGAGGCGCCGGAGCAGCCGCTGTCTGCGACGCCGTCCCCGGCCGGTTCGCTGCAGGATGAGGACATGGATGACTTCAAGGTGAGGCTGCGTAACGGGACTGACCCGGTGGCGCTCCGTCCCAAATTGTTTTTTAACGACTTTGTTTCCTCGGACGTAATTTTCCGCTTCATTAACCCAGCAGCTAACGTACACTCCCCCCGTCTTTCTCTCCCCCCCCCCCTCCCCCTCAGAGGAGTGTGCTCGTGGACTCCCCCATGTCTCTCTCCTCCTCCGTCTTCTCCCACATGTCCTCCCACCCGGCCCCCTCGTCCTCGGCGTCCCCAGCCGCGGTGAGACGGAGCGGGGGGAAGCCCGCCTCGCTGGCGTCGGCCAGCGCCGCCGCGGGCGCCAAGAAGGCCCGCAAGAAGAAGGACCCCAACGAGCCGCAGAAGCCCGTCTCCGCGTACGCGCTGTTCTTCCGAGACACGCAGGCCGCCATCAAGGGGCAGAACCCCAACGCGTCCTTCGGGGAGGTGTCCAAGATCGTGGCCTCCATGTGGGACAGCTTGGCGGAGGAACAGAAGCAGGTGGGTCTTTAGAGGAAGTCATTCGGAGTTATTTTGTTTATTATTGTGGTTTTTTGCTGGAAATCAATTAAAAAAATGGACTGACAATCAGGGTGCCTGTTTTTTTTCCATCAGGTGTATAAAAGAAAGACCGAAACTGCCAAAAAAGATTATCTGAAAGCACTTGCAGCTTACCGAGCCAACCAGCTGTCCCAGGTAAGCGTCCGAAGAAGGATCCGATTGTCCCGCTTGTCTCCGCCCTTCTAACGTCACTCTGGCTTCATCGCAGCCGGCCATCGAGGAGATGGACGCCGCTCCTTCGCCGTCTCCCCCTGAAGTCACCCCCGCTCCCGCAGCCCCTCCCCCTGCGGCGCAGCAGATGGTTCGCCCAGCCAACAGCGCCGCCGAAGAGAACACCATCACCAACATCTGTGCCTCCAACATCATCCTGGACGTGCCGGAGATGACCACACGCTCCCGCACGGGGGCCAACAAGACCCCGGTCAACGTGGCAGTGGCGGCGGCGGCACCGCCCGCCCAGACCATCACCAAGATCATCATCCCCAAGCACATCCTGCAGGGCGGCGGGCAGGTGGTGACGGTGTTGCCGGCAGGGGTCCGCGCTCTGCAGCCCACCCTGGTGGTCGCGGGCGCCTCGCGCCAGCCGCCCCCGCTGCAGCAGATGCAGCACGCCCCGCCGCCGCCGCGGCTCCAGCAGATGGCGCCGGCGCCCCCGCCCCTGCAGGCCAAGCCGCGCGAGGGGAGCGCGGCGCCAGGCGTCGCCTCCACCGTCGCCGCCACGCTTCCGCCGCCGCTCCAGATCAAAATAGTTCCCGCCTCCATCCAGGGCCAAGACGCTCTGCCCATCATCGTCCCCGCCGCAGCCAACGCGTCGACCGCCGCGACCTCGTCTGCGCCCGTCGTCTCGGTGCAACTGGTGAACTCTGAAACTGTCGGAGCTCCAGACGAGGACGTCGTTACCGAAGTTTTGCCCTCAGAAGAGGTGAATGTTGCCCCGAAATCGGATGGTTTTCTCTCCAACCTCATCCGTCTCCAAGCAACCCCAAATGTCAATGTTTGTGCTCATCGTTGCTCCACTTTTCAGGACGACATGGAGGTCAACGGCTCCTTTGGCCCTCACGGGAAGAGTTTGTGTTTGCGGGCGGGCTGCAACAACCCTGCAGTGGACAGCGAAGACTGGGACAAAGAGTACTGCAGTAACGAGTGCGTGGCCACTCACTGCAGGTGTGTTGAGTTTGCAGTCCTCTGCGTTTCCTTCTTTCGCCAGTGTTTCGCCGCTTTCTGACCACAGCTTTGTTTCCGTTTCTTTTCCAGGGATGTTTTTAAGGCCTGGTGCTCCATCAGGAATCAGTCGATGGCCACAGTGAAGTAAAGCGCACCTGCGACTGATCAGTTCGCCCTGTTTTTTTTTCCATATGTGATCAGCATCAATACTCCGAGGACGGAAGAAGAACTCGCGCCGTAGAAAGAAACTAAATAGTTGTCTGACAGCTGATGCACGAGCATCATTGAAAGTCTCACAGTTTTGGAAAACAAACTGGAGGTCCAGCCAATGTTTTTGTTTTGTTTTTTTTTCTTCTCTGGGACAATAAACTGCTGTTTGTTTCTCCACCATTTCACTCGTGTTTGTTACAGCAGGAACCGAACAAGCCTCTGTAGCGCTCAGTTTGTAATCCATGCATACAAAGGTCTGTTTTCTTGTTGGATTTAGCCGCCTTAGTTTGAGTCCGAAAATAGTTTGTATTGCTGTATATTATGTTGTAAGGATAGAGGCCTTCATGCTCCACATTGCCTTCAATGTTTTGTAAAAAAAAACAAAAAAAAAAGTTCAGAGTAGTCTGTCAATAAAAACTGTTTTCTTATATTTGACAAGTGTTTTTTTTTTCCTGTTGCTTTCTCGCAAATTACAGAACGATTCAAAACAATGTGCTCAAGTTCGGTCAAAGTGCTTTTAAATTCAACAGTCACACAGACTCGTTCGACATGAACGTTTTAATACACAAACTGTTCTCCAACACGACAGTTAAAAAAGCTGAAAAAGACGGTAAACAGAGTCAGGTTTACAAAAATGGTTTAAAAACACTTTGCTTGGTGTCTGGTGTCGAAACTGGTCGGTGTGGCTCGTTGTCCTCGATTCAGTCGGAGGAAAGACAAAAACATCCACGCATATTCAGCAGCCCCGATGAAAAGATGCGAAAAAAACAAAACAAACACCAGTTGGAAAAAACTGAGAGTGGAGCAGTTGACGGAAACCAGACACACAAGAAGGTAACCTCGCTGAATCTGGACAGGAAGTGGAGGACTTCAGCACGGTGTTTTGTTTGGCGTTTTTTCCCGCTGGCACCTCGCGTGTTGTACAGAAAGTTTGGTGTAAAAAAACTCCTGGGAGGAACCCTTTCGGTTCCAGGATTGGTCCACAACGAAAAACACATATACAGTTCAAAGGTCCCTGTTTCTGGAATGGCTTGAAGAGTTCGGATGGACGCTTTACTCGTCTCGAGCAATACGCATGAGAAATGTACACGGAGGCGATTCAGTCTTTTGAATCCTGAGGTAGAATCCGGCGCGGTCGGCCGTCGGGCTCCTACAGCCCGGTGACGGTCCTGAACGAGGGGACGAAGGCGTCGCACTGGCTCAGTCTGTGCCTCTCCAGGTTCTTCAGGATGCGGAACGTCTTGCTGCAGACGGAGCAGCTGAACGGTTTCTCCCCGGTGTGGAACCGCAGGTGCGCCTTCAGGTTGTCGCGCAGGCGGAAGCTCTTGCCGCACTGCGTGCAGGTGTGCGGCCTCTCCCCGGTGTGGAACCTCATGTGGCGCCGGAGGCTCTTCCGCAGGGCGAACGTCTTGGAGCACCGCGCGCACGCGTACGGCTTCTCGCCGGTGTGGAAGCGCTCGTGCCGCCGGACGATCTTCCTGCGCTTGAACGTCTTCCCGCAGATGCTGCAGGCGTAGCCGCTGCGGGTGTGGGCCACCACCTTGTCCATCCGCCAAACGCCGCTCCCGCACTTTTTGAAGCAGCAGATGCGGTGTCCCGTGTGCGGGCCCTGATGGGGCCGGAGGTCCTTCGGCAGAGGCGGGGCCCCTTGCTTGTCGGCGCCGCTCGGACTCCCGGGCCCCGCCTCCGACACGCGGACGACGTCCACCAGCGGCACCGCGCACGGGAGCAGCAGCTTGGGGTCCTGAGAGGGCAGCTTCAGCTTCACCTGCAGCTGGTTCTTCGTCTCCACGGCCGCGCCGTCCTGCGGCCAGAGCCTCCACGAGGAACTCACGGCCCCCTCGCCCGGGCCCGGGCCGCCGGCGCCGAGCGGGACCGGGGAATTCTCGGGCTTTTGGGAACCGTGGCGAATCCGGTCGGGAGACTCCAGTCTGAGGATGAGCGGGCAGACGAACTTAATCTTTTGGTCGCTCGCGGCGTCGCTCGTGTCCGGATGGACCACGAGGGGCTTCGGTTGGGCGGGCGAGTCCGGAGCGGGTCCGCGCCAGGACGACTCCTTCTTTGGCTCTGCACAGACTGGAGGAACACGACCGGGACTTCAATCACACTGATCTCTGAGGACATTTTTGTCCTAAATGATGGAAGCAAATCAATGAAAAACCTGCTGATATATATAGTCAGATGCTCTCCGACTATCTGGTTCATCGTTTCTGTGAAAGTGTGAGAGGGACAAAGCCCCCCCCCCCAAACCTCACTGATAACAAGGAGGGATTTCAAAGCTCATCTACACCCTAAGACCACCCTAAGACCTAAGACCTACACCCTAATACACCCTAAAACCAGCTCAAACAAAGGCCCCTTGGTGCAGTCAGCGGGGGGTCAAAGTCTCCAGTCGAAGCAGGAGTTTGGCGGGATGAACCGGAGGCAGCTTATCTCGATTCAAACTCGCAAAGTGGTTAATTTTTTGTTGTTTCGGGGTCCAGAGTCGGAGAGTAAATCCTGCGCCGGCGGGCCGTAAAGACGGCCGCCACGGTGTGACGCAACTTCCTGCTATTGTTATGATCGGAATTTCCAAAGCGAGCCTGTTGATAACAGTAACTGGATGAAAAACAACAACTTTATACTCGTATTATTACCATTTTTTTAAAATCAGCTTGCAGAGAACATGCAAGTTTACATCTTTATCATGTGGCATTTCGTCTTGTTCATTAGGACATGTCTAATTAAACCCTTCCAGTGTAATTCGCACCATCTCAGCGGCGTTGCCGGGACTGCTTGCAGGTGTGTTCCCGTCTTACCGTGCAAAACAATTCTTTGACCTTCATCCACAGACAGAAAGTCGGTGCCGAGGGTCTTGAACTCCACCCGATCGACCCGATCCAGGGTCCCTGCTGCAGCTGGCTGATGGAGGGAGGGAGGGAGGGGGCACATCAGATTCAGATTCCAGGACTCAGAAAATGTTATCGAGACTCGCCGAACTCCCACTCACATGTTCCTTGCGCGGTGACCACACGGGGTCAGCGTGGCCCCTCACTTCGGCCAGGGGGGCATCTGAGGGAGCCAGTCGCTCCTCCAGCCCCCCCTTACTGCTATCTCTCGAGCAGCCAGTATCTGAGGGCACGTTGGTATCTGTGGAGGAGACGTGGGGGAGGGTTTCAGAGCCTCTCCAATACGCATTCCTCAACAATAAACCCCATCCCCACCCCACCTCACCCCCCACGGCTTCAATAGCCCCTGCGTGATTCACGGACGTGCATCGAAACAACTTGAGCGCCGCGGAAACGCGGAACTTGTTGGAAAGGTTTCAACGACGCAGACGAATGAAACAGTGGAGCCCACCGTAGAGCGGGGGGGGGACAGGGGGAGGGGGGGCTACACCAGCAGCAGGAACAACACCTACCTGGGAGGGCGGCCAGCGGGGGGGCACCTCCGTTCACCTGAACTCCGATGCTGCGCTTGGTGCCCCCGGGCGCCGGGCTGCACGGCGTCTCCGGGGCTGCCTGTGCCTCGATGCGGCCTGCACCCCCGGCCGAGGCTCGGTACCTGCTCTCGAACAGTCTGGTCAACTCCGCGGCGGCGGCTCTGACCATCTCCCCCAGCACCGACTCCACCTGCGCCTGCAGGTTCGGGCCGCCCGCCGACATGCTGCCCCGCTCCGCCCGACGTTACCGTAAAAAAATAATAAAAACAAAGAAAAACAAAAACAATCACGGCGGTCACAGACGAGGAGACTTTCCACCAGCTCTCTATTTACCAACTACAACCACATGGGCTGCACAGAGGAGGCGGCGCCGTTTCCGCGCGCAGGCGCACTCATTCGAAATGGAACTCGACAAGCGTTCGAGGAAGGCGGGGCTTGAAGATGAGCAGGGCTGACAGACCGATAAATATGGCAACCAACAATTCATTTGAACAAATGGGGGGGGGCGGTCTCTTCATGTGGGGGGTCTCTTCTGGAAATATGAAATTTATTGCAGGTTCATGAAATAACTGGAGAGTTTAGAAGAGAGTCAAGAATTCCAATTCTAAACATCACTGAAAGAGCGTCTGCTGTGCAGCAGCCAGTTAAAAATGTCTTTGTGAAAGCTTCAGGTTACAAAGCCTGGTGGAAGATTGTCAGACATGCTTGGAACAACTTCAAAGCTGGTGTCAAACGCATCAATATCGATCTATGTGCCAGTTTATCTGGAAAAGTCGTTCCGTTCCAGCAACTCAAACACCTTGCCTCGCTTCCAGATAACAAACAGAGTTGTCAAGAGGGCCTTTCTGTGTTGACCTTTGGACCCTCGTGAAGTTTTGTGTTGAGCAAAGTTGGGTTGGGTTGTCAGATCAGTCTGGTTTGCTCAAAGCTTCCTTTTAAGGTTGTTTTTTTATGATGCTGAAAAACACATTTAAAGAAATTGAACCAAGAAGTCTTGCTTTGCTTGTCGTGATGAATTTCATTTGACTTCACTGGTTTCCAAGACACACATTGATAAACCCTTTTCTCCCACTAATTAACACTCATTTCCATTAAAATACTTCCTTCACTAGCAATTTGAGACAACTGGAGCGAGAAAACCTGTATGCTGCTCAGTGTCTGTTCACCAAGGAGAGAATACTCAGAGAATCCTGCTGAGGTCATTTCTTCAAACGTCCCACAGAGTTCCCGAACAACGCCGAGATTCCATCAGTGAGCGTAGAGTCCCATGATTGGATTCAAGCTGCTGCAAATCGGAACTTTTACCATTTGTACCATGATTTTGCTTGATTGAAACATGTACTTCCTCCAAACTACCACTAGGAAGTGCCAGAATTGTTTTCTTTCATGTATCCATCAGGCCTCGCGACCCTCCAGTCGGTAGAGAAAAACGTGACTCTGATATGATATAAATCCTCACTGATCCATTCAGATTCCTATTTCACTCATGCACACACACATGCACGATCTTTTAAAAAGTGTACACTAGTGGGTTTTCCGTCCAAGCTGTCTTTTATTTAAGACTTTACAGTAAGTTAAATGTCTCTTTTTACAAAAATAGAATGTGGCTGCTTTCGCGAGTCATCGGCGCAGAAAATGTCCATGCGATGTTCGGCACTCTCAGGGTGCAGCGTTGCAGCGACCTCGCCGAGCAGGCCGTGGGGTTCCTAAGCACCCATCAGATAAAGCCTGACGGAACCGTTGGCTCTGACCTCGGTCGTTTCAGTACTGGGGAAAACAGGGGGAAAGTGGGAGAACAGGAGAAAGTGAACATACAAAGGACACATTCAGCAGCTCCACAGACGGACTCAGACAAGATGCATGAAACAATGCAACCCTTCCAGTACGTAGGAAAATAAAAGCTTTAATAATATAAAAATCAATAGCAATAGATGGCAAGTTGTTTTTTGGAAGAATTTCTTTGTTTATTGTACCAGACAGTGTTACAGGTGAGAGTAAAAGGTACTGTGGCCTTTGGGGTTTTTTTTTTTTGAGAGGACTTTGTTACATGAGGGGTTAGTGAAGTCCGATGGGGGAGGGGGGCAGACGAGTGGTGGAATATGCTTCAGGTGAGACTCAGAGAGAGGATGACGAGAAGATGAGAAATATCAAAATGAACCGATGAGCTCAATGTAATCTAATTACAAAAGAGGATGATTTGATGTTGCATCAATGACGGTGACTCTTGAAACTGCATTGGTCAGAGTTAAAGAGCAAATTATGACTTGGCGAGTCAATAATCATCATCGTCATCATCATCATCGTCATCATCATCGTCGTCATCGTCGTCGTCGTCATCGTCGTCATCGTCGTCGTCATCGTCGTCGTCGTCGTCGTCATCGTCGTCGTCGTCATCATCATCATCGTCGTCGTCGTCGTCATCGTCGTCATCGTCGTCGTCGTCATCGTCGTCATCGTCGTCGTCATCATCGTCATCGTCGTCGTCATCGTCGTCGTCGTCGTCGTCATCGTCAGGATCGATTTCGCCGGACAAGGCGTCCTCGAGCCAGTCCTCCAGCTCGTCCACTGTCGGCAGGTCCTCGCCATCGTCCATGTCCATCCACACGCTGTCAGCCTGCAAAGCAGCAAAGAGGGTTCGCACGGGACATCAGGCCACTTTAAACGGAGGTCCGACCAAGAGTCGGGGTCATGTGCTGAATGTGACCAATGAGGCGCCTCTAAGGTGTGGCGCCAAAGACTGACTGATCAATCAGCCATAGGTAACCTTGAAGCCTCCGGTGTTTATAATATGTAATGAATGTTCTGTGGTCGTCAAGGTATTAGTGCAACATAACACTCACTGAATTGGGATGTTGAGTGAAAAAAGAGGCAACAGCTTTACTCACATCACCAGCATCAACAATGCCGATCTGAGGGGAGGACAGGTCAATGCCGAAGGTCTTTTCCCAGTGTGGGAGAAGCTGCAAGAAGGATTCGGAAAAAGAGTGAGATCCTCTGTCATCTGGCAACTTTGTGTAACTGAATAGTTTGTTTCTTGTCACTCGGCATGTATGTAGTTATAATTTCTTACCAGAGGGAAATCGTCGGGGTCAATCCAGACAATGCTGAGGTCCGGGTTGTCCGTGTTGTCCTCTGCAACTTGCTTCAGGATCTCCAGGAATTCATAACCATCTGCGAGGTGGAGCAGAAGACCACAGTCAGACTTCCATCAGACCCTCACAAGGGGATGAGGAGAAATCGTCATGACAGATAATATTCTGCAGTGTCTGCAAGAAATCAGGGCCCATCTTGGCCAAAACGTGTGTGAAAGTACTCTTTTGGCAGCCAAAATACTTCCTAAGTTACCCTCCTGAGGAGCAAAACTCACTAAACTGCCCTCTTGGGAGGCAAGAGGAAAGGTTACAGTCACAGTGCTGCTGGTTGCCAATGTTTATCGGCGCAGGTCTTGTTATTTGCGTTTTTTTTTTACCTGGGTCAGACTCCTCAGCAAAGGCAATGATATGTTCACCACCAACATCGTCCTCCTGCAGGTAGAACAAAGGAAAGCTTCACTTTCTGCCGCAGTGACAACATTTGCAAAGCCACGAAACCCCCCCGTACGACCTCCAAAGTTTCTTACCCAGATCTCATACATGTTGTGTGGTTGCAGCTTCCTCAGAGTTGGCCTTCACAGACACACATCATCGAAACCGTTCAGTTTCGCCTTTTACGAGAACAAGCCTCCGATCGACCTTCTTCACGGAGCGCTGGTCGCACGTACCTGTCGTTATCTTCGATGAATTTCACCAGCTCCTCCTCAGAGTAGGGCTTTCCAGGGATGACCACTGGATCGTCCATGAAGGGTTCATAGAAGTCCACCTCATTGAGCTTCAGGTCCAGAGCCTTGGCGACCTGTCACACGACAGACACGAAGCATTGAACTCTTGTCTGCCCACAATTTGTGTGTCAAAAGTGCATTCACGGTATAGATTTGCGAGATCATTTGTTATGTTTGTCTGGCGAAGTCGCAAAAGATTCACTCTGCGTGGTTTTGCCGTCATGAATGAGGTAGAACCTAATTATTCGACCACATTTCCTCACCTTTGCGTTGAATGTGGCGAAGAACTGGATGTGAGGGTGGAACTCCTCAGCGGCATCTGCGTAGGCTTCAAAATCTGAAGATTCATAGACACATGAAGAAGTTTGAGCAAATCATCCCATCTGCGATATTTCAATCAACAACTCACTCAAAGCCACTTTGCAGAAGCACGAACGTAGCGTTCGTTTGCTTTATTGATTAAGCTGATCTCGGTTCTACTGAGCTGTTGCGTATGATGAGCGATAATCAGCCGTTTAAGTTTTGAAGCAGCAATGAATTAAAAAAAAAGCAATGTGAAGGATTTTCATGCCATCACAGTACAGATTCTTACGTTCTGACTTGTGACTCTTAAAGTAGCCCACCAGTTTGATGTCCTCTTCGACGTTCTCAAAGCCTTTCAGTTCCTTACTATTGTCAATGATTTCCACGGGGTCCTCGAGAACCTGGAGGAGGGCGCAAGGGGGGGAGACAAAGAGACAGGGGAGAAGAATCGGCCTGGATTCAGACTGCATTCGGAACGCGTTTTTCTTCTCATCCCTCTAAAATAGAGGTGGGCCATTAACTGGGAGATTAAATCCTCACGAACATCATAGATGAACTCCACAAGCGTGTCGGCAGCAAGCTCTCCATCGTACTCGATGACTTCATCATCCGTGAAGATGAAGATGCTGTCCGACTCATCAAGGCCTGTGGGATAAAAAAAAACAAAACTCATCAGATAATCTTGTTGTGTTTTTCGGCCTTATTTTTTGGGGGGGGCTTCATCGTGCAGGTTAGAAAACAAAGAATTCGAGCCCGATTCAAATGCTGATCTGGGGTCTGGTTTCAACGTGACGAGCAGCCCGTCGGGGCTCCACTCACCGAGCTTTTTCGCAACCGCCTTGTCGAGCTTTGCATCAATGAGACCAACTCCGATGTCCTCATCGTCAAACTCGTCCAAGACCTGGGCTGCAAGCTGTGTATCAGAAACACCATCGCACAGAGGAAACGCGTTACTTTGGTCGGTTTCAGCAATAAAACTCGGCAGTTACCTGGATGCGACGCATGCACTGAAATACACACAATTTAGAGAGAGAAAAAAAAAAGACTTTGCCAAAAGTTCTCCTGCTTCCTTGTTTTCATTACCATAAAAGCCTGCTTTTCATAGCGCTGCTTATGCACTTTCTAAATCTGTATGAAACTTGAACCTTATGACTGACGGCCGGGCCCGGCCAATGGCATCGGCCCCGCTCGCGGCCCAGCTGCGTCGAGGAAGTGGTTTGAGGGCCGTCCGTGTGTATTTGAGGGGTGAAAAAACACGCAGTCTCACATACACACGAGCTGGCGCTGGTGTCAGAAATCTGAAGCGGCTGCTTGAACTGGCGTAAACAGTCAGACGAGGGCGTCCTGCAGCTCCTTGTGCAGAGTTCTTTGCATTTTCTGCGAACTTGAAGGCTGTTGCAGACGGATGGCGAATAAGAAGTTCAGTGTGTTTAGTGGGACTTTATTGAGACATTTCTAAGTGTTGATAATGCCTGTTATGAAAGAAAATAAAGATATTTGAACAATCTTTTTTATTGTTGTGGTTCATATCAATTTGAGCCTCTCTCAGCCTCTTGTTTATGATGCTACGTTGTTGCGGGCTGCACCCTCTTGGCCTTTAGGAAGGCTAAATTAAACTTGTCACAGGCAAAGGGTCAAGGCTGCAGGCCCGAGGTTGGATTGTGCCAGTTTACAACACAAATCATGTTTTTTATTCCAATAGTTTCTTAATTGTAGATAAAAAAAATCTACAATTGCTTTCATAACTGAACTAAGCTGAAACGTTTCAGTCCATACCAGTTTGTTTGACCTGAAAGGTCAGATGTCGTCACTCATAATATAGTGTAAATACTGGTTGTTCCAGCAGGTACATTAGGGTCACCAGCTTTATGTGTTCCTGCTTGTACGGTTGCTTTTGGATCTCGGTGCTCAGAATCTCGGACTCTGCCGTTAAATGGATGATCTCACTGCGGTGGGGGAAACTGAACCCCCCCCCCCCCCCCCCGCCTCCCCCCAGCCGGTGCATGTAGTTAATCTCATTGCCCCAAGTATCTGGGATGAGATTTCATAGCTTCAAATCTGCACGTATTGCAGCTCCACGGCGTGCAAACTTGCACTGCAGCAGTGCAATCAGCACTTCGAGTTATTTTTACCCTGAGATTCATTGAGATAAAGCAGCGCGGTGATGAAGGCGAGGAACCCTGAAGTGTCGGTGTGGTGCTTGCGGTCTGTCCGAGGCAAATAGCCCCCCCCCCAAAACAATGTGAGAATAATATAGAGACCATGCAGGAGTTGAGTAGTCACTCGGACGCCAGAGAGCTTCATTATGACCTCCTTTCAGTCATCAAGTCATATATCAGCGTGCATTTCGCCGTCTCCACAGGGAGCGCGGGCTTCTGAAGTCCTTGGACCGTTAGCTGTTGCGCGTTGCTATTAATAAATCGTCATTAAATGTAAATCATAATACATTCGCAAGGAGAAACACAAGCCTTGAGGGAGCTCGACCCACCACAAAAGCAGCTCGGGGATAAATATAGCGCCCCAAAGCCACACCAGCCCAGGGACTATTTTGGAGAGGTGGCGGTGATGCTCAGCGCTCCGGGATCCGCTGACAAGTACAGTACTGCAAGTGTCAATCACAGCGCAGAGCTGAGGCGGCACTACTGGAGCCAGTTCCTCCGGCACTGGCCTGCAGCCCCGAGACGGAGCCCCTTACGGAGACACCAGAGGCCGCCCAGATGATGTGAGATGCCAAGGAGAGCAACTTTGATCACGTCCTTTCTTCTGTTCCCCCCCGCCCTTCTCCTGCTGTATCCGTTTTGGTTATAAAGTTTTCCTTCTTTGTCAAAGTTTATTCCTTTGATTTTATTGTCTGTTTACGTCTCATTTCAGTCGTGGAATAACACGCTGGACATGGTTCCTGCTTGGATTAGTAACTGATTGAAGTTGCTATGATTAAGAAAAAACTGTTTAAAGAAAATCTTTGTCGTTTAAATGCAAAATAATCAGCTTTTTTATCAGCTGTTTCACTGTTTTGCTTGAAAGCCTTCAGCGGCCGTTCAAGTTCTCTCCAATAAAAATGCAACAGGTACTTTGATGTGTTGCATCATTTCACGCTGCTCAGTCAAACCAAATGTCTCAAACTAACACTGATCAATAATCCAGCATAAACATGTTTTTGGTTTTTTTTGCAAAACAGTCACTGGTCTATTTTTTTGTACTTTTATTGTAAATAATCATCAGCTGAGATCAAGTCAGGCCTGTGTTGTGTTTTTTGGGATCGCGGCATTGTGAGGCCGCCTGTAAACAACAACTTGTTATTTGACAAGTCGCGCAACTAAAACTTTTCCCGGGAGATGTTTTGTGGGAATATTTGAAATGTGATCTACGGTGAATTTCTGCGCACCCGTAGAAGGAGCGGTGCTGGGATGTTGTCTGATGCTGGGTGAGCCGCGGAATGATGTAATGTGTTTCTGCACGAAATGTGATGAAACTGCTGAGTGTCTGCAGGTCGACAGGTTGATGGGCTCTGAAGGTGCTTTAAGTGCGTCACACACACACACACACACACACACACACACACACACACACACACACACACACACACACACACACACACACACA